>VAFG01000201.1:480544-491341 GCA_013461545.1 Syncephalastrum contaminatum
GATAAAATGTTTTGTGTGCTAAGCTCCACCAGGAATCCATACGACAGAACGATTGATTACACGTTTACTCTGGAGCCATGCGTGTATTATGTTGCAAACGGTTGTAACGATCGATTCTGCGCGAACAAAAAGCCTGATTAGGTGAAAGCGGGTGGACCAGGATTTCTGAAAAAGTAAAAGAACGAAATTACATGTTACACAATGCGCTTTATATGAGAGGACACGGGCTGTTTCCTACTCTGCACCAGCGTTTGTGTGTAAGCCCCTTGGACACTGCCGAACAATGAAATTGACTATATGCTGGCAAACAGTACATGTAAATCATCATCCAGCTTACGGCGTTAAACTTATACAGATTTATCGGTCTGCTCCTCCTAATCTAAACTTTGTGTGCCTCTGTCACATTCAAGTACGGTCAACTTGATAGAAGAGCATTGGCTAGCGATCAAAGATAAACCAGTGCTATGCTCCATTTCATTGTGTATGTATTTCTCAAGAGTATTTTATTTTATTCACAAACAGTTTATGTTTCGTAGAGAGAGAAAAAAGTTAAGAGGATTTTGTACAAGTATATATGTTACAGCAATGTCAGTTCTTCAAAGGGAAATATGAGATAAACCGCCTGGTGAAGAAAGATGAAGCTGAGGGAAGGCTAAAAATCGATTTAAGCCTCCTCCTCCTTGGGGTGCTTCTTGCGGTACTCGCCATAGAGCTTGCGACCGAGGAGACCCAGGGCGACGGCACCGGCACCGGCAAGGGCGACCTCACCGACATCACCGGCAAGAGCACGGTGGCGGAGGTTCTTGACGCGCTGGAGGTGACCCTCGTGGATCTCGGACTCAGCGGGGCGGGGGGACTCGCCATCGAAGCCGCCAGTGCCGAGGAGGGAGATGGTCAGGTTGAGATGACCGGCATCCTCACCCTTGAGGGTGAAGACCTCGAAGAGACCGTTCAGGGCACCGCCGTTGTTGTGGACCTGGTCGAGGGGAATGGTGGCAAAGCCAATGACCTCATCGGCAGCCTTCTCCTGGTCCATGATCTCAAGGTAGAGGTTGGGCTGGCCGGCGTAGGGGATCTCGAAGGTCTGGTTCCAGACGGCCTCGTCACCAGCATCCTCGTGGGTGAAGGTCTTCTGGAAGGACTCGGGCTCGGAGAAGTCGAGCGAGAACTGGACATAGGGGTCCTGCTTGCCGACACGCTCGGTCTTGTAAAGGTCGGAGGCGGTCTTGAAGTTGAGGAAGAGGGTACCGTTACCAGCGTCGAGCATGATGATTTATAAAAGATGGATGAAGTGTTATTGTCAACCGTGGATACTCGCCCTATTTATATATGTTTGGGTCGCGCTATTTCTTTTTTATCTTAAGCGACGCGGCCATTGGGGAGTTTACAGTATGGCGGGTGTGGCGAGTATACGTGTAAGAGAGGGTGAGTTGCAATGTCATCATGCATCTCGGGATCCCAAAAATAAATGTGCAACCAGGCCAGCATCGGCGTCGTGCACTAATATAGTCAAGTCTCAAGTGGGCTTCGTTTGACAGCAAACTGTAAAGCGGGACGATGGGCCAGACCCCGATGCGTCGCGGTGTGTCACCCGTCCTCTCCTAAAGACGCGTTCAAGGCACGCGTACGAGAAAGGCCTCTCTGTTCTCGACCGACCGCTTTCCCGGGCATGGCCGATCGCTTGGATATCAGAGATGGTGGATCTGTTATTTTAAAAGACCTAAAAGCTTGAAACAGCTAGGTAAAAATCACAGCTCTCGTCGACTCTCGGTCACTGAGAAAGGAAACGAGCGCACACTGAAAGCTTATGTGCGTACAGCCAAGAATTTGGCTTGTGACACGGTACTGTAATGTGCCTGTTGTTGGTTCTATTTTTTGGGTTCGGATGGATCCACCGAGTCATGTCTATTACGCAGCGTCTGTTGCTTATTCTCTCTAAGCGTTTTCCGTACTACGACGCGTATCTTTTCTCCGGAAATCGGGTGTGGATTTGTGCCTGGAGCGGATACGTAGACGCGTATACAAAATCTGAGCGTGCAGCTCTGCGCGTACATTGGTGAGCGTGCCTCAAAGTTTATCGCGAACAAAAGAGAGACACACACCGTATGTGCTTTGGTGTTAACCTTCTTTTTGCTTTGCCAAGAACAAACGCGCGTCTATGCATAGATGTGTGCTGCTCGGACTTCTCGTGTGATCTTTTTCTTTCTTTTTACTTCTCCTTTGATCCTCTATTACTCCTGCTGGCTACTGTTGTGTAAAGCGAGAGAAGAAAACAGCCCACCATGCCACTATTGCAACCCATGTATGGAAAAACGGGCAAGCGGACACTTTAGTGAAAAACGCTAATAGATGAGCCCTTTCTGTAAACAGGAAGCGCAAGTGGGTCGTCCATGATGAAACAGTTGACACGTCCTACGACATGCTTATATTTCGTCTGTATGTACGTGGCTCGATTGCATCTCGGAAGCCATCCCGAGACATGTTCAGAAAAATTCTTTGAAGCTTCTTCCATATCTTGTTTCATTCTTTCTCCAACGGTGCTGATCCTTCATTCATTGATTTCGGGCATCGATTACGTGTCCCAGCTGCATGGGCGTAGCGACAGACAAACTAGGATTAGCTCGTTACGCCCCCTCCTGTACCTATATGGAATCACGAATGAAGCAAATGCGATGTGCAAGAAAGTCCGCATGTGCATGTGTTACAGTACACCGCTCTTTGATGTGCCACAGTCAACTGCATTCGCATTTGCGCAAATAATTTCAGACAGGGCTCATTTGGTGACTGCGTGTCTAATATCTTTATACAGTGTGTATATACAGCATATTGTTTTCGTGTGTGTATATGTATGTGTGTACACATGCCTGGCTATCCGCCTGACAAGAGTGTTTATGCTCTTTCAGGACTTAGTTTGTGAGACGCGATGCACTTTTTCGCAGCGCATACAAAATACACACACACACACACACAGGGCTGTGCGCTTGCATTACGTGTTGTATCGGGCCTATCAGATTAAAAGGATCATCTGCATCCTCCATGACGGACATTCCAGAAAAGCGTGAAGACGGTCAATAAAGTATTAGTGGTTCATGTAACATGCATACGAGACGCGCGGCAAAAAAAAAAAAGGAAGTGATCTTTTTCTTTTCGGAGAAGTGATTGACTATGTCCATCTCCTTGTTGAGGATGCGCGGCTTTTGCCTCGCTGTTGGCGGGATTCCATTGGTGTTGGTGGCATAAGTGCTCATATTGCGGGGTGAAAGAGTGAGGCGTTTTTTTATTACTATTTTTTACTTGGCGTCCGGATTTTGACGTAGCACGCGTTTGTTGTGTCGGCGCAGTATCTTACGTGTTCTAATAATTGCCTGGCCCTCTTCTTGTCGGCGAAATAATAAGCGTGGCGTTCTCACCTTTTCCCAGTGATTCTGACAAAAGTCTTTTTTTCGGGCAGGTGCTATCCTTTTTTCGGCTGTTCAGCGAAAATATGCAAAGCGAAATGGCGGATTTCAGAGTCGGGCTTTAACCTTGCTTTTTGGCGGAACTGGCATAGCTTATCGTGTCCGATGTTTTCTCATACGTGATACCTGCCACCTGCCTGCTCATTACGTATCGCGCAAAAAGGGCTCGCGTTTTCTGCTCCTCGTATGGCGTATGTAAAGCGGCCTTTCTTGGAACAATGTTAAAGGAGAAGACGCGTCCCTTCGTATTATGTAGGCACCGAAAGGTAAATCTTTCTGCCACACTGCTAGCTGCATTGGTATCGGCCCAAATATTAGCTTTCAAGAAGGTATGCCACTCAATATTAAAAAAAAGCTTATCGAAGCTATTTAGAGTGAGAGCCAGCTGGAATAATCTAAGATCCATGATCTGACGGTGGAATGCGTAACTTACGACGATGATGAAATGATTTTCGGGCGCGCCGTACTTTTATCTGATTGGTCGGGCCAATCATGCCGCGGCTCACTGTCATTACACATGCGCGCTGCAAACGGATCCTCTCCTTTGCTCGAATGTTTATATGCTCACCATGCATGTGAAAGATCAAACACCTTAAATTAAATATATATCGGTCAAAATATACCATCTTTAGAAAAGATGCATGGCGTACTTGAAATAACACGCCCTTGCTACCATAGTGTATCTCATTTGCGATGGCTAAAAACGTTGGGAAAAAAAGTCCAACGTTTTATTTTGGCGCGTTTCGCGCATGGCGCTGCTTATTAAAGCATATATAGCCTTTGCTGTCTTTTTATCAAGTGTAATGTGTGAGGCATATTCGACTACTCGACCCGCGATTTGTAGATATAATATGATGTATTATTAACTAAAAGTATTCGAGTGATATGCATAAACGCATCTCCCAAAAAGATATACTGCACTGGCCAAACATGAGAAGCACAGCGAGGTTAACATTAGAGCTCTATTCAAACTTTGCAGGAACTGTAGCCCAGTTTGAGTCTGTTCCTGCATGTTTTGGGAACCTTTTACCTCAGCCGTCGTTAATACCTTAAAAATGACTGAAGAATCGCTTGGGACTTGCACCGGATAAAGAACCTGAGTATATTGACGTTAGAGCTTCCTCTATAATTGTTCCTTTGGCTGTCTGTAGTGAATGAACCACACAAAGGCGAAAAACATATACAAGAGCATGGCCTGAAAGCGCCTGTGGGTAAGTGGCGATTACGTACTTAAGAAAGACCTGAGTGTGACTTCTCGGCATGGCAAGCATACATAAGTATTCAGAAAAGTTACATCTAACCAGCTACTCAGCCCGATTAGAGAAAAAGAAACGGGATTAAGGCGACTCACAGGTATGGAGGGCTACCTTGTGTAGCACACGCGCTGGAAGAGCTTTGGATGAATCTTTATTGCATGCTAAAATTTTAAGTGATAAACAGCGTATGTGGTATATGTAAATTATGTGTGAGCTAAAAAAGCTAAGCTGATAAGGATATAAGTAATGGTCGCGTCAATAATCACACAACTGTGGCTTACGTAATACTGCTCATGGATGCAAGAAGTGATTAACAGTGAGAACTTGTTTTTAACAGAGGTTTTTCTGACAAACACTGTGTCAAGGACCATTACGCGACCGTTCGCCGCCATATTCGGAGAGCATTGCGCGCGCGGTTAAAACGGGCTGTCTGGTTGAGGCACTCATGGTAGACATCGCGTCGGAAGTAGCGTACGTTTTCCGGAAAGTCTTCTTCTGGTTCGCGTTTATCGATGATATCGTAATCGCCTTCGCTGCCAAAGAAGCCTTCATCGACATCGGATGTAGTGATTTCGTCGTACGCACCAGTGTGGTCAGCCAGTGCTTGACGGATAGCTGCCGCGGCCTCAGGTGGAAAACAAGAGTAATCGTCGGCCATTTTCCTATATTTGAAACACACGGCAGTAGTGGTATCAGTCTTCTTGATCGGGCTCCAACGAAAGTAGCGCCAAGCACGGTGGATGCGCTTCACATGGGTAAATATCGTCGAGGCAGAATGCGCGCTCGGTGCAGGCGAGACACTCTTGGTGTCAGTGGGCCAGAGCAGAGCCACATGGTGGCGGAACACGCGTTGGACGGCGCCCACCCAGTTGGAAATGCGCGAGTGGATGCAATAATCCGAAACTTGAGACTCACTATCATGAGGAGTCTCATGTTCGGCGATGAAGCTGGCCTGGTAAATGTGGCACTTGGTGACGATAGCGTCTTTATCATCCACAAAGTCATAGGTCGTCTCATCGCCAAGAGCAGCAGCACGGTCTTCAAGGTATTCGGACTTGCAGGACACAAAGAGGGTCATAGCAAAGACGAGATCACAGCCCATCGTGTACAGAGGTCGGATAAACCAGTCAGTCAGGTTTGACTCGGTCTGGTCGGTCGCTACATGGGAAAGGTTTTGAGTAGAGTAGAAGAACATGTTGAGTAGAGGAGCTTGAGAGGAGCTAAGAGAGGAAGAGTAGTAATGTGCTTGCAACGGCAAAAGATGCCCATTTTTATCTGTCTTGAACACGGTGCTTTAGGTTCACACACTCACTATGTGCACGGTACGCCTCTATCCTGTGACATGCTCTATCACAGTTGATTTACTGATGAATGCACCTTAGTGCAAGGGTTTGTCCTTTTTATCATACCGTCATAAGCACGAGGTGTCAATATGTCAAAGTACTCTCACGGTTTTCTTTTTTTATTTAACTTTTTGTCGCTCTCGCCCCAGATATGTCCATAATTGGCATGGTCTACACACCCAATTTTCGTGCCGCAGAGCATATATGCACATTTTGCATCCAGCTTCTTGGAAAAGCTCAAATAAAAAGAAGTCTTACTGCGGTATAATATACACTCGCTGAAGAAAAAATATTGAAGCGTATATGACGCCATTTTTGAATCATCGCGATACGAGGTGATGCTCTTGGATTCCCACTTATTTATCATCCTTCAGGTTCAGACTGGTTAAAAAGAGTTCTCTTTCGCGCTTATTTCTCCCTATTACAGCGTACCCTTTTTAATCATAATTACGTGACAAGGTCAGATCATGCGACGTCTAGAGGGGCGGGGTTCACAACGACCGGTAAGCCTGTCCCTATCGAGAGCTGAAAAAATTGTTGACTGATACATCGCATCAATGTCTCCTTTTACAAATACAGAGCCAAACATTTGTTACACGCAGACAGACTATCAAATTTTGGATGCAGATATGAAGTTCGAGCTCTTTATAAGTAAAGCTGGGTGCAGCTGCATGGTATCCTAATATGGTATATGGATATCAGAAGTTCCCTGGATATTGTCTCATTTGATATATCTGTGTGCAGACGTACAGGAAAACAATGGATGATGTAATCTGATACATTGATCTCTGGCTAGTCATTACTCTCTCATGAGATAGCATGAGTCGGACAGTGATGATAGTAGACGACGAAAACTGACCAAAATTCTGCTCATTCAGCACAGATGATGCATAGTATATGCCACTGACCGCAGAAGTAAAGGCTCGTCATCTCGTCTGACGCAAGTATATCTCCTTGTCTCTCTTGTCGAGCTCTAGTATGAAATATAACAGCGCATATTACGGTTTTCTTCCCATGCCCCACCCCTTGAACAGTTGTCGTGAATAGAATGACCGGCAGAGGTCTGGATGAGCGTGACGAAATAAGTGATAGGCTCAGATTCTATTTATCGAAGTAGCCATTGAAGCTGATTTGCAGGAAAGAAATGTTGTCGTACTCAACATGATTGAACGGCATTTCTTCGTGCACTTGGTCTTTCTATCCTACTACGTGGCGACTGCAAAGAAGGACACATATGGTTCACACACATCATAAAGCAAGAGACATGTATTGTAGTAGCCATCAAACACTTTGAAGCGTACAAAATATGTAGGTAGTAATCTTGTTATAGACGGTACTTTGACGCGTAAAATGATGATATATTAAGCTGAGTTTCTTCTGAAACTCTTTTCCTGCTTTACCAATAACCATGTTCTGTCGCCGAAGCATATTGAATCTCATACCGCGCGTCCGTTCATTCCATGCATTACCCCATTCGAAATCCTTCAAGTTCTCACCCGAGGTGAAAGACGCGTTAGCAAACAACAAACCCGTGGTGGCGTTGGAATCCACTATTATTAGCCACGGTGCGTATGAACCACAAAGCGTAGACCTGGTCCTAATTGCGAGACAGGCATGCCTTACCCGCAAAACGTCGCAACTGCCCAGTCCGTGGAAGCCATTATCCGTGACAGGGGTGCGATCCCGGCTACGATTGCTATACTTGAAGGCGAGGTCCATATTGGTATGGATCCATATATTATGCCGACACGCCCACTCAAACGCTTCTCTTCTTCTCAGGACTCGATTCCAAGCGCCTTGAAGAGCTGGGAAAACTCGGACAAAAGGCACAGAAGACATCGCGTCGAGATGTACCCGTCGTTGTTGCTCAGGTAAGAAACAAGAAACAAAAAAGGCTTTACTAAGGATTGATTTTCAGCGCGGCTTTGGAGCCACGACTGTAGCGAGCACGATGATTTTGGCACGCGCGGCTGGTATTCCTGTCTTTGTCACGGGAGGTATCGGTGGTGTGCACCGAGGTGCTGAGACATGTAAGTTGAAGTCAATTGAATCCACTTGGAGCTGATCCACCCTGTGAAGCCTTTGATATCAGCGCGGACTTGATGGAGCTCGGCCGGACCCCGATGGCAGTGGTTTGTGCAGGCGTCAAAAGCATCCTCGATATCGAAAAGACCTTGGAAGTTTTGGTAAGGGTCGTTTTCTTTTTCTGTGTAAGTTCTGGTACTCAATCATAGTATTTAGGAAACGCAAGGTGTTACTGTCGCCACTGTCGGAAATCAGAAGCGGTTTCCTGCATTTTACACACCCGACAGCGGATATAATGTAAGGAGAAAAAGATAGAATAGGTGCATACGACTTAAAGGAAAATAGAGTCCATACAGTGTCTCAACACCGGCCGAAGCAGCCAAAATTATCGGTAAGACAAAGAGCAACGCGAGATGCTATGTATGCTTACCCAGTACAATAGCGGCCAACCATGCTCTAGCGATGGAAAGCGGTATGGTGTTTGCGGTGCCTATTCCGGGCGAAGCGGCTGCAGATGTGACATCCATCCAAGACGCTATCACAACCGCCATTGCTGAAGCAAGGTAACCCATGTAATGCATTCTGAAGCAATCCTCAAATACATGTATGCTAGGTCACAAGGGGTCAAGGGCAAAGATGAGACGCCCTTCTTGCTGAAGCGAATCTCTGAAATTACAGCGGGCGACTCACTCCAAGCCAGTAAGTCGGCGTTCTATAAAATAGTTTTATTTTTCTGACATATGGCTGGATAGATATAACCCTCGTTAAAAATAATGCTCGAGTAGGTGCCGAGATTGCGACTGAGCTTGCGCTGTTACGGCAAAAGATGCAATAAATGGAGAAACAATGAAGATGAGCGCTGTGATTTAGTAGAATAAATTGGGAGGTGACTTGCATTTTATTGGCAGAGTGACTGTAAATTTGGGAGGGGGATGCCCCGGCAGAGACAAACGGTCGTAACACCTTCTTTGCTATAAGCCTCATGTTCTTTACGCGCCCTCTGCTGCAAGCCGTTAAGAAGGTATGAGCCGCGCAGACCCGAATGTATGAGTTTAATTCATAGATTATGAAATAGGCCTCGACAGGTCTTGCTGGCGTTCCCGTGCATCCCAACCCCCGCCCCCATCTCATTCAGACCTACGGCCAAACTTTGACGGCACTGTCGCGTCTTCCTGCCCAGTCTGTCTACCGTCAGGCTACCGAAGCAGTGACTCAGCAGCGCTTATCCATCTGCGAAGCCAATGAGGACATTTCGATTATCGAGCACCAGGTCAACAACGGTCAGATTGAAGAACTCATCATTCAGGCTGAAGACGAGCTCCGTCTGGTCAACACCATGGAGGAATACAAGCCTTGGGAGGAGCTCGAGGTCAAGCCTACCAAGGACCAATGGCAATACACCAACAGAGAATAAACAGCACCAAAATATATACATACATTATCGGTAGACCATGAAAGTATATCATATCATATACCATATGTGTGTGTTGTTGTGTGTGGGGGTTATCGGAGGAGAAAGGAGTGGTAATAGAGTATAGCTTCAGTCGACATCGGCAGACTCTAGAGCATTCACTACGTCGCGCCAGATATTGGCGCCCTGAAAATATAGAAAAAGTTAAAAAAGATGCGGCATGATTTCTATTTTCCTTTACCTGTTGGTAAAATTCCACTTTGGCGTCTGTCAAATCTCTCAAGGCATCGTGCATCTCTATGGCTTTGCTTGCGTTCAAGAAATCGTCTTCTCGCCTTACTTGGTCTGAGAAGGCAGTTGATACTTCATGCGTTTGTTCAATGGCCTCACGTAGCTAAATGATTTCAAGTTGTTAGGGTGGGATTACATGGAAATGGCATTATGACTTGACTTGCCTCATGGATACGGTCATCGAGTCGCAAGATCTTCTCCCTTTTGATCTTCTCGGCATCAGCACCACGGACCTCGTTCAGTTTGCCCGTGAAATAGCCCGCAATGTTATAACCGCCGCTCTCGGCCAAATGTGGATGCAAGATCTTCTCCTTTTCTGCGACAGTTGCTTGGAGATAGTCCGAGAGTTCCTCAAAGTCCAGCTGCTTTTGGTCTCGTAACTTGAGAACAGCCTGTTATAGATAGGCAGATGAGAGGTCAGCTGCATGTGACCCGGTATACGTGTGCGTTATCTCATTACCTTCATGGCACTATTGTACGCCATGTAGTCATGCACTTCACCCGTCCATGCTTCGTCTTGCTGATTCTAGACAAAAGTAAGGTGTCAGATCCATCACAGTGGGCTCAGACTGTTTCAAATTACCATGCTCTTCATGTGGTCTGCGTATTGGTCTACTCCATTCGTGAAGCGGCTTAGCATATCCGCATAACCCGGATCAAGCTCGGCAAGGCCCTTGAGGCCCTTGGATATATCGGTATAATCATGATGCAGATCTGGAAATCGTGTAAGTATCTTCAGCTAGGCCACACGTTCTACCCTACCCTCCATGCGCTTGTTGGTTCTCAACTGGGTCTTTTCCACGAGGCCCAAGTTCTCCTCGAGACGATCCACGCGCTCTTTCATGCCGACGAATCGCTCGTCGCGCTTCTTGATCTTGGTGAATGCATTGAGAAGCGAGTCGCCGATGGTATCAATCATGGTTTCCTGGTTCTTTCGTAATGCGCGCGCCGAAGCATCGTTCTTTTTTTTTTTTTTTTTTTTTTTTTTTTTTTTTTTTTTTTTTTTTTTTTTT
>VAFG01000201.1:491545-503661 GCA_013461545.1 Syncephalastrum contaminatum
GGAAGGGACTTACAAACTCGGATGATTCAAGAAACATGGTGAAATAGTCTACGCGGTTCAGGATGGGATGACGTGCGACGCGCTGAAGGAAGCGTTGCAGACTTTATAAAAGATGAGAATGCGGGATCGATCAAGAAAAGAGGGTACCTTATACGCCGTTTCTCAATGAATTCGGGAGAGAACCGATTGCCTTTGACATATTCTATGGAGTACCGAGAGTGGTTAGAAGAAGAAAACAGGATGGACATTCGGTATGAATAACCTGATCGGTGTCTGTCTGGCAGAGGCGGGATGACGCAGGCAGGGTAATGGACGTACAGGACATTGTAGAGCCATACGAAATCTTGGAACCGCCGGCGCACAGATGATTTCTACATGAGCGAAGAGCAAAACGGATATCAGACAAAATTCATAGTCCTCTCCCGTCCATTTACATTGGAGGATATCAAGTAAGAGACAAAGGTGCCGTGCTGCGGATCATTTTCTTTGCGTGGTTCAGCGACGGCAATGGTCCGCCAGGCAAATGAAGGGGCTGGTGAAGGGAGAGGCGCGGAAGAAGAGGAGGAGGAAGCAACCGCTGAAGCGCTTGGTTCATTGTTGCCGTTGTTGTGAAAATAAAATGCATTGGAGTCGTTCAAGTTGTCGTCGTCGTGCACAACTGCCGTTGCTTCTTCGACAGGGTCGGTGTAGTCGGATACGCCCACGTCGAGGCGTGCAAAAGACGAGGCAGGTATGTCTTCGGTCGATTCGTGAATTAACAACGGTGACAAGTTCTAGAGAACGCCGTGAGTGAGTATGTGTATAGTGTAGAAAGACAGATATACCTGTTCGCTGTGTTCGTTGCCATCGGACAATGGGTCAAAGACGGCGGGCTGGTTTATATCCGAGGAGTCGAGGTGGGATTCAAAAGTCTACATTGCATTCAAATGAGTCCTGTTAATTCATACCCATGAAGACTGTCAGAGCAATTCACCTCGTGTGGCATGACCGAATACTGGAAAAGTATACAAGTACAATAGTAGAAACAACAGCCCAGAGCCCGCGTCCAAGCCAAAAGGAAATGATGCGGCAAATCAAATCCGGGCCCTCATTTTACACACTGCGCATGAATCAACTTGTTTTCATACCACTTTACAACCTCCCTTCTTATATACTCTCCTTTCAAGCGCAAAACGGAAGAGATTCTACCAGTATCTTCTGCTATAACTGGCGCTCTATAGAAAATGAAAATGTGATCTCTATCCAGTAAGTGGTTGTAAACGTACAACACCTATATAATGAGAAGAACGAGCGGTATACCATGGTGAGGCTACAGAATGGCATATGTCATCCAGTGTCCCATGGTAGCTTTAAACGGCAGTACAGCGATGAGAAATGCGGATGCGAGTATATATATATATATATATTCTGCATATGAGTGTGTTTGCTTGAAGACGATATCGTCACGTGGACTTAGAATATTTGCGGCACACGCACCGTCACATACTGATCATGCAAAAAGGCGATACGAGAGAGGACCCCGCTTGACCTGTCCACGCCTTTTTCCTTTTTTTTTTCTTTTTACCTTTCTCTCTTTATTTTATAATTTTCTTACTTTACAATGTATTCAACCATTAAAGAGAGCATTGCGTCTGCTCGACGGTTGCGGGCGAGTTATGCAATCATGGACCAGGAATCGGAGAATGAGGACGACGAAGGAGAGACGTCCCACAGCCTGTTTTATTCTGTCCAACAAGACCACAATGGCGAAGAAAGCATACCTCTCACCAACTCACAGGCGTACTCGGATAGAAGCCAACTTGCCTTTGACTTGACGGACGACGAGACAACACCAGAAGAACAACCGCAACACTCCGACTCACACCCTCAGGTTTTCTATATGCTAGACTCCTTTATCTTGTCTATGCTGACTTGACCTTGCTTTCAGAGACCGTCTGATATCTATTTAGAAACGCCATCCTCCTCCACGCAGCCTCCTTCTCATCCTCCTGCTTTTAAATCCTTATCCGAGTCCATCTTACCCACCGCCGCTTCGGTAAGAGTGACAAATAAGAATTCTATCAGTGCGTATATTCATAAAAGATTAGATACCGCCCGGCATTACGACTGACGCTGCGCACCGGAAACCACGCGATCCGTTCTTTGCTGCGGTCTATTGTCTGGCTTTTTGTTTCTTCTTCTTATCAGGCATCATTGCTGTCCTGACCACCGATGTAAGTCTCATTGTCTTATGAATATTCACTGCTGAACACAGTGTAGAGCCACGCCATCGAAAGCTATGCGAGGTCCACCACGTTTCGAGCCATCAGGGACAGTGCGGGTAAGAGACCAGTCGCCAATTGATGTCTTATGACTGACGTGCTTGCTAGGTATCATCGTTGTCATCATATTATCCGCCCTTGTGGCAGGCACGGCCTGGATCTATATCTTGCGATCTTTTACAAAGGTAAAGGCTGTATCTATTCGCTCTATTAAGACATGCTCACCCAAAAAAAGCCATTAATATGGGGCTCCGTATTTGGTTTTCCATGTGCGCTGTTTGCTGTATTCATCTGGAGCTTGGTCGAATCACGTCAAAAAAATGATCTCGATTCTGGGTAACATAACTGACGTCAGATCTTTTTTTGGTGGGTACTGATGAGATATATGCCAGGCTGACAGCCATGTCCTTTATTCCTCTCGTTCTCGGCCTGGTCTTTTCCAAGCTGGTTCATGGCAACCGCGACCGTATCCGTAAATCAATTGTAGTGATTGAGGTAAGGACATGTCCATGGGTTGAAAGAAGAAGCCTAAACTAGTTGAAGCTTGCGTGCGATGTTCTCCGTTTCAATCCGGGCATCATCTTGGTATCCCTGATCTTGATGGGCGTCTTTATCCTCTTTACCGCGCTGTGGACCTTGTTTTTCAGTCGAATTTGGCTAATGGGACATGTGGTCCGAGGCAATGTATCCTGTAAGTTTAACTTTATGCTGCTTGCGAGTTTGTTCTGACTAGACCGAATAATAAATTTAGTCTGGGTGGTCGATCGCTACGCGTATCTCCTAGGTACATTCTACGTCTTCTTCTACATGTGGACCGCCGCTGTGCTCCTAAACATCCAGCGTTACGTGCTTTCGGCCCTGACTGCCCAGTGGTATTTCTACCGGTAAGTCAAGCAAGCGCTTTTTCAGTAAGGCGCTAACCTCGACTTTTATTATAGACAAGATCCTACGAGCATCCATCGCGATATGGCTTGGCGCACCGCACTGAGAAATGCGAGCACGACGTCGCTTGGCACGAACGCACTGGGTGGACTTATTCTTTCTCTCGTCCAGGTCGTGCAAGTCTTGATCCGGTACTCTAAGCGGGTAAGTAACGAAACAATGCTCCTGTCTATCATCTCACACTCTACTCTTTTTTAGCATCTTAAACAGTCCTGGCCTCTCGTGTCTGTCATTTTACTCATTGTGGGCTACGTCGAGGGCCTCGTGAGCCAGATCAACCACTACACGATCACGCTTGCGGGCATTACAGGCGAGAGCTTCTGTAGCTCGGCCAAGTCGGGCACGAAAATGTTTCGCAGGAACCTCTTGTCAGGCCTTTTAGGCGACTTGCTGACAAAGCTGATCTTGTACGTCGGGCCAATCGTGATTGCGCTGTTCTCAGGCTTTGGCGGCTATATTTTCGCGACGCACACGCTACAGTCCCCGCACGGTTTTGTGGTGGGCCTCCTGACGACGCTTATGCCGCTCTATCTTTCGCAGTTTTATTCCTATGTTATGATGAGCATGTAAGTCAAGAGAATCCAGTTAATGGCTGTGGCTGATACGCAAGAAATAGTGTGGATGCAACATTTTTATGTTATGCGATTGATCTCGACACCGGCACAGTGCATCTCTCAACGGCGCACAGCGTGTTTTCCGATTTCGAGTAGTCATGTTTCCGTTGATATATATATACTCTATCTATTCCTTATGGACCCATATACCAAAATATCAGATGAAACGGCGTTTCTAGACATTTTTATATATATATAAGTGGAGGAATAAACGAAATATCCAATTTCTTGCTAGATAATGGATAATATGAGGCGGACTTGCAAAGCCAAGCAGAGACGGAATGAAAGCGCTGTGCTGTCGCAAGCCTTTTCCGGAATAGAGATTTCAAAGCATGGTATGGATCAAGCCTGTCATGGCGGCGATCGCTTACATTATTCTGTAGGCTCGTAACGAAGAAAAGGCCCAGTCGATGCTGTATCGCTTTCGCGAGGCACAGGCTGCTGAGCTTGGCATTATCCGCAAAAAAGAAAGAAGACCAGCATTAGCATCGTCTGTCAATACCGTTGGTGAATGCGAGCGATGGCGGCGTCAGTTGGTCGGCATGGTATCACGCAAAGTGTCCAAGATTCAGGACTGTAAGTCCTTGACATACGTTGAAGCACACGAAATTCATTCAATCCTATCTAGCGACCTTGACGGATTATCAAGTGCGTGATCTCAACGATGAAATCAACAAGCTACTGCGAGAAAAACACCAATGGGAGAAGCGGATACTTCAGTTGGGCGGTGCCGATTATTCGGTAAGCCTATATACGCGTCTATGATGAGAGGGTACTGACATTAGGATATAGCGAGCACCGCGTATTATTGACAAGGAGGGCAAAGAAGTTCCTGGCACGCGTGGTTACAAGTAAGTAGACATATGGCCTTTTCCTGTGGACGGTACACTTAGTCCACACTAGATACTTTGGTCGAGCACGCGACCTGCCTGGTGTACGAGAACTTTTTGAGCAAGATGGTATGATATAAAATATGGATACACTTGATAGTTAACTCATCACTCCCTTTTTCAGCACATGAGCCAGTGGGACGATCGCGTACGGAAATATACAAAGACATCGACGCTGACTACTATGGATACCGAGACGAAGAAGACGGCGAACTGCTGGAATACGAGGAAGCGCTCGAAAAAGAGTTATTAGAACAGGCAACAGGGCGCGACGACGTGGATGCGGCCGAGATCGACGGCGAGCCCAAGGTGCCTGTGCCCGATCAAAAATCGATCGAGTCTTATCTGGTCAATTTGAAACGAGAACAGGTAGGATCTTTGTGCTTGTTTGTATTTTGTTTTTCTTATCACTCATGTGTATTTGTCCTTAGTTGTTGAATCAATATGCAAAGGCGTCCGAATAATAATAGTCATGTCGAACAATAAAAAACAAAATCTCCGTATAAGCTAGTGCTTCTTCACTTTTTACAGTTTTTCTTTTTTCATGCTTCGTGTGTGGCTACTCCTGGCGGTAGCAACGGTCCAGGTGCTGGCGAGGAGCATCAGTGAATTTCACAGTCATTCGTTCGTGAGCAAGTTCGATGCCACCAAAATCTTGCGCTTCGAGCAGCCCAAGCTATGTGATCCGACCGTGGTTCAGGTATATGCATAAGGGAAAGAGACGTGCCGCGCAGAGGTTCTTACCTAGAGCTTGCAGTACTCGGGTTATATGGAGCTCGGACACGACGAGCACTACTTTTTCTGGTTCTTTGAGAGTCAAAACAACCCCAAAGAGGCGCCCTTGACAGGTTTGTGCAATGTATATGCGCTCGATCTTGGATTGACTCCAATAAACCGACAGCGTGGCTGAACGGTGGTCCGGGTTGCTCCAGCATGATGTAAGTGGGGTAAATTTTAAGCGCGTCGCTTTTCTAATACGCAGAGAATTTTTGAAGTGGGCTTTGGCAAGAGCTCGGACCCTGCCGCATGAACGAGAACGGCACCGAGGCCGTGTTCAACCCTCACAGCTGGAACAAGAACTCCAATTTGCTGTTCTTTGACCAAGTAAGACACCCCACCCTTTGCATATCCAAGAAGATTGATCGGCCACTTCTTATTAGCCTGGTGGTGTCGGTTTCTCCTACGGTTATGACAATACACGCACGTCCGACGAGGGCGCGGTGCTGTCCTACGCGTTCCTCCAGCTGTTTATGGAAGCATTTCCGCAGTACAGCCAGCTACCTTTCCATTTCTTTGGCGAGTCCTTTGGCGGGCACTATATTCCGAGCTATGCAGAGTATATTCTGAAACAAAACGAGGCGCTTGAGGCAGGCGCGGGCGCCCCAGGCGCCATCCCGATCCGGCTCGAGTCGATCGGTATCGGTAACGGCTGGACAAACCCGTTGATCCAATAGTAAGTTGCGATAGATGACAAAGAAGATGAGGAAGAACCAACCCATTGTTTTCTTCAGCGCATCCTCGGCGGATATGGCGTGCGATCCGGAATGTAAGCGATGCACATACGCACAGACGCTGTGTTCTAAAACTTAAAGTTTACCATCAGATGGGCCCGTGCTCAGCCAGGCTCAGTGCCAACAGCTGAAACAGGTCGCTTATCCGCAGTGCGCTGAACTGTGTACGTAAAACAGGGCTAGGTCTACAAGACTCTCATTTGAAATGTAGTGAGAAAATGTACTAGCACTGGGACGAACGAAGACTGCATGGCAGCCGACGATTATTGTGGAAACAACATCGAGGGACCCTACATGTCGACGCAACGCAGCCCCTACGACATTCGTCCAGGTGCCAAGGATCCACCGAACAGCTATATCAACTTCCTCAATAACCCCGACACGCGTCGCCAGATCGGTGCCAAGACGACGTTCAAGGAATGCCCGACTGCAGCGGTAAGCTTGGAATCAAGAGGAGAATTGCAGAGTATTCATGATTGTATAGTATATGAGATTTGCAAGCACAGGAGACGGGTATGTATCACGAAAAAGGGACAGGCAGGGAGCAGTGGCATGGATGTGACCCTGTTTTCTATATACTCATAAGCATCAACCCTAATGAATTCCTTGCTTTTCAATGTCTCCTAATCCTCTTCTTTTACCAATAGCGCCCGCGACTACTCACCCTACGTAGAGCGACTCCTTGACAGCGGTCTCCGTGTGTTGCTTTATGTCGGCGACTCGGATTACATCTGCAACTGGGTACGTCAGAAACAAAAAAAAGTTTGTTTGGGTCTTATACTCATGCATCCCCTCTCTTTCTTTCTAGCACGGCAATTATGCTTGGTCTATGCAGATGCAGTCCCCCAATATGGGCAGGTACGCGGCGCAGGCACTGACGCCCTGGCAGGTTGCGGACAGGGAAGCAGGCCAAATCCAAACAGGAGGCCTCCTCACGTTTGTTCGCATTTACGAAGCCGGTCATGAGGTCCGTTAAATAGGTTGCAGGGGTTACATTGATGTATGTGTTTTTCTCATTTTATGGTGTAGGTCCCTTACTACCAACCGGAGGTATCCCTGGCCATGTTTAACGCATGGATCAGCTCAACATTGCAGTAAAGATGACAGAAGATAAACGAAACGAACACGCATCAGCGTTACTTTTTTTTTCTCTTATTTTTCTTTGCATGGCAAAACGGATAAAGAAAAAAAGTAAAGGGAAGAGAGGAGAAAAAGGAAAGCAAATATATAAAAAAGGAGAGTAAGTTAGCTACAAACAAAAAGAAAAAAAAAAGGAAGAAAAATGGGTGTGGATGGGGTTATCGTTGCCGCTCATCATTAAAAGACGAACGAGTCCGTGTGGGAGTATACCGTAAGAGTGGATAAAGAAAAGATAAAGAATTGGAATGAAAGGAGGGGTATGCGCTGTGTATACATAGAATCTAATACTCGATGCCCTGTAAAAGAAGTGAAACGATTAAGAACTGGCACAACTTAAAAAAAGAAGCAAGAAACTTACATTCTCGTCGCAGTGTTGCATGACGTTCTCAAACACCTTGAGGAGTTTACGTCTCGCACCAATGGTGCTGACACCGGCCTGGAGCATATCCTCGTCCGACATGCGGACGACCTGCTGCCATTGCATGCCCGTGAAAGCATGTCCGTACTTGTGTAGCCTCAAGCTTCTAAGCCAATTTTGGACATCTGTCATTCAAAAAATGCGAAAAAGTTTAATAAGGTGTCCAAGGTTGTCATTTGACAAGTTACCTTTCATGAGCTCAAAGTCCACGGTCTCGGCTGCTATTTTGTCTTTGAGCGCACGCGCGGCGGACGAGCGCTTGCGGCGGCGCGCAGCGCCTGTGAGCTGAGGTTCATCGTCCTTGTGCGAGGCGTCGCTCTCGTCGCTCATGTAGCCCTCTGGGCCCGAGGGTGGCGGGGCCAAAAACTGGCCGAATTGTTGTTGCTGGGGTTGAGGTTGAGGAGGGGTAGGAGGCGAAGGCTGTTCCTGGACATCGGGTGCCCAGCGCAGTTCCTTGGAAGGAGTGGTAGGTGGTGGTTGAGGTGTCGATGGAGGGGGATGCTGCTTTTGGGTAGAATGAGGAGGATGAGAATGCTGAGGATGCTGAGGATGCTGAGGAGGGTGTTGTTGTTGCTGCTGCTGCTGTTGCTGCTGCTGTTGCTGTTGCTGGTATTGATCTCGGCGGAGGCGCGCCTGGGCCTGCTCCAGGGCGGACAAACTGTTAGCAAGACGATCACTTCCGTTCCGCTCCTGCTCGGGGTCCTCGCGGATCGTGTCGTTCTTGTTATTATTGCGAGCGACGGCCCAGCGTCGTGCGGAAGAAAGCGAGCCAAAGGACCAGTTGTCGTCGGCCGATTTGACCGACCCGCGGTCGCCGATTCTGCCCACGAGCGAGGCCTTCTCACTCTTGCGCGCGAGCGGGAAGGGCCAATCGTTTCCAAAGAGTGACGGGGGACGCATGGCAGCAGCGGCAGCGGCAGCAGCAGCAGCGGCGACGGAGGAGTCTGTGGAGGACGAGAGCGAGGTCTTCATGCGCGGAAAAGGAGGGGGAGGCTGGGGGTTGGACGAGCGCTGGGAGGAGGACGAAGAGGAGGAGGAGGTGGATGTGCTGTTGGCCGAGTTGGCGGCTTGGATCTGGGCACGCGCGGCCAAGGCCTTCTCGTAGAGCAGGCCTTGCTGATGGAGGCCGCCCATTCGATGTGCCGAGAGCAGGTCTCGATTGCGACGGCGGAGATCGTCTGGTTCGCTTAACGCCGACGTGAGGCGGTTGCACAAATTCGAGCGTGTGGCCCGTCGGCTGGGTGGGTACATTTGTCGTTTTCTCATCTCGTATTCGGATTCTGTCGACACCACCGAGCCTGCGACAGTGACAGGTGCTAAACAACGTGTGCATGAGTCTATATGTATATCATTCATGCTAAATTCTGCATATGAGATTGCGTACCTTTCTCTTGCGCGGCTGCGCTCGACGAGAGGAGCTCACCCATGGGGTCCTGGTTGGCCAGCTGCTGAAGGACGGTGATGAGGAAGCGGATCTGTATCTGGGATGCGTTTTGGACGACCGTGTACAATGCAGCGGTGCGCTCGGCGTCCGAGCGGCACCGAAACCACTGATTGACATGGTGGAGTTCGTCTTTAAATTCCTGGTCGAGGCTGGCAGCCGCTACTTCCTCGAGCATTTGCTCGTAACGCTGGATATTTTCGAACCATCGGTCAATCGCCTCGGCTACATCCAATCGATGCTAGTGTTGAGTCTCTTTTTGCTACTCGTGCATATTTTAATGGTTACCTTCGGCCGAGCTGCTCAGGCCCTGAGTGGCAAGAATGTCCGAGTTGGGCCTGTTTGAGCGAGAGGACGAGTTGCGTGGAGGAGGCGGTGTCGCAGAGGTCGGCGTCGTGGGCAGCAACCCAATGAGATCCGACGCTGTCATGGATCGGAACACCGGGGACGGCCCACCTGCGCCCATCGGTGGCGGCGGTGGCTGTAGCGGATTATGTCTGTGGAATGTATTGAATAGGTTCTCTTCCATCGCGCGATGCACATCGTGTGTTGTCATATTTGAAAACAATAAGAAAATAAAGACAAACTGGAAACAGCAAGCAGCAGGAGGAAAAGAAGGAGAAAACAAACACGAGAGAACGGGAGCGAGAAAGAGAAGAGAGAAGCAGTAAAAGGAAAGGGGAAGTGGAAAAAAGAGAGCGAGCGAGAAGAGATAAAATAAAGAAGTAATAAAAAAAAAAGAGAAAGAGAGAGAGAGAAAGAAAGAGAGAAAGAGAAAGAGTGTGTGTCAGTACGGGCGCGTGTGGAGAGCGAAACCTGTGTCTCTTTTTTGCACACACACACGTATATACAGCAACTCACACCACCTTATTATTATTATTATTATTATTAGCAGTTTCGATGGCTATATGGCTTTTGGTCATGGTTGCACTACTGATTTTTTTCTGTACCTAGGGAACTCGAAAAGACCAACCGAAAGGATCGGCGCTTAACTTTTTGTCAAACATGGATGAGCGCATATGGGAAAGTACGAGTCCTGCTTGTCTTCTCGTTTGCGTCGCTCGTGTTGTTCTCTTTTGATTATTATTTTATTCTTATTTTAAAAAAGAAATGACAGCCTTGATACTCAATCCATGGGCAAGCACGCTTTCAGGGGCCAACCCAAAAAAAAAAAAATAGTAATGATAGGGGACCGAAAAACGATATAGAGTTCGGGACGTGTGCGTTACCCAAGCAGATCACTTTAACACAACAGGATCACTGCCCTCTTGTATATTCTTACACAAAGCTGCATTATGGGATGTCACGAGTGTATCCCATATAGGAACAGAAGAGCGAAAATGGGTCCCTTTTGGCATACAGGGTCGTACGATGATCATGAATGAAAAACAAAGCCAGTAGTCTTTATTACGCTTTACTAGTACAAAGCCCCAACTGGTTTAGGTGTTGATGACGGTGCCGCCGTTGGGGTGGAGGACCTGACCGCTCATAAAGGAGGAGTCGTCCGAGGCGAGGAAGACAAAGGCAGCTGCAATCTCGCAGGGTTGAGCCGGACGCTTGAAAGGAGGGAACGAGCCAAAGTTCTGGATCTCCTCCTGGGTAAACGTGTTGGGGATCAGAGGCGTCCACACCGGGCCCGGCGCGACGGCGTTGACACGGATACGGCGGGGCGCCAGCTGCTGCGAGAGGGCACGGGTGAAGGAAACCACAGCGCCCTTGGTGGCCGAGTAATCGACAAGATTGTCCATGCCACGATAAGCCGCCACCGAAGCCGTGTTGATCACGACGCCGCCTGCCACGAGGTGCTTGCACACCAGCTTGGTCATGAAGATCGGCCCAAATACTTTTTTTTACCGAAAAAAAATAATAATTAGCCAAAAAATAATCAAATTTGTGGATATGCTCACCATTGGTGCGGAACGTGCGCTCGACCGTGTCCGCCACCAATTCCTCGACCTTGAGGACCTTGTGCTGCTCCGCCGCGTTGTTCACCAGGATATCAATGCGGCCAAACTGAGCCATATGAGCGTCGAGGATCTCTTGACAGTGATGCTCGTAGCCAATATCACGTGCAATCAAGTGGATCTTGCAGTTGCTCTGCTCCTCGATGGTTGTCTTGGTATACATGGCGTCGGCATCCTCGCGCTCGTCACGGTACACAATGGTGATACCAGCCACGCCCTCCAGCGCATACAGAGTTGCAATCGAACGTCCGATACCGCTATCAGCGCCTTTTTAAAAATAAAATATATAAAAAAGGTGTCAATACCAAAATGAAGGTTTCTTTTGACAGAAATATATACTTACCGGTGATCAGAGCGTACTTGCCCTCGAGTTTGCCAGAGCCCTTGTAAGCACGGAAGAGAGGAACGCCGTCCTTGTCGAAGCCGGGCAGGTGCTGCGTGACAGGCGCAGGCTTGAGCATCGAGGCCACACCCGACTTGGTGTACGTCTGCTTCTGGCGCATCTCGTTGAACTTGTAAACGTCCTGGGGGAGCTCGTCGTCGAAACCAATAGCAGTCATAATGTGGTATAAAAGAAACTTGTCGTAGAAAGGATACCCTTTTACCGTGCTCAGATGCAGCCTTTTTATACCTCTTCGGCTGGGGCGGTGTGGTCATGGCTGACATCTGCATACACTTTTGTTTTTGTTTTTTCACTTGCATGCATTGGCTTTGGTTCAAACGAACATACCTCTTTAAAATCAAGCTTTTCCTACGTACTAAAGATCCCCCTTAAGCGTCCGTGATTCTACCAATGTCACACAGGGTTCAGCAGGTTAGGAAGGCAACTGGTTACTGCTTAAGATCATGCTGCTTGCTTGTTTGTGCTCAGCGCGTAACATTGGACCCTGGATTGGTTTCTTTTTTTTTTTTTTTTTTTTTTTTTTTTTTTTTTT
>VAFG01000207.1:4602-109648 GCA_013461545.1 Syncephalastrum contaminatum
TTCTGTTTGGAATACAGCCGCACGCGTGCCCCCTCAGTCCCTCTCCTTCCTCCTTTGATCTGGCGGGCGGGAAAAAAGTTATAAAACTCGGACAGGTTCTTGACGCGGGATCAAGCGCCATATCCTCTTGATTGACAGCAACACCATTGCACATTAATAACATCCACTTCCTTTCGTGTCTCTTTGTTATATCTAAACCCTTTCCCTCTATTTCTCGAATGTCTGTTTCTCCCTACAACATCAACTTGAAGCAAGAGTCTACCATTGTCGCTGCTGTTCCCTCCGATTGTGATTTCCTTTACGACTTCCAGCCCTCGCTGGGCTATCCTTGCGGTGCTCTTGGCCAGCAGGTCCATGACACCAGCAACTCACATTTGATCGTCCCTCCCCCTTCTGCTGCCATTAACATTCCTTCCCCCGTCTCCTCATATCACTCTATGCCTTATGCTTCTTCTACTCCTTCTACTACCGCCACTACAATGATGGACCCCATGTCTCTCAGCTTTTCTCCGTCCTACCACGGCGTCTCACCTCTCTCCACAAGCGATGATAGCTTCTGCTTCAGCCCATTCAGTGCCCAGACAGGTAAACATAAAGGAACCGGCTTGATGGAATAGAGGCTTATGATATATCAGACGCCTTATCAGAATGCCAAGACGAACAAGCCTGGTTGGCAGCCAGCAGCTTTCAACCCGACTTCACGCTAGACGGCCTGTTGAACACCACGCCTTCGCCCACCATGGCGCCAAGCTCACCATGGATCGGTACCCCAGGCGAACCACAACAAACCCAACAGCACCAAGTCTTGGCAAATGAAGGCAGCCTACTCTTTGCGCCACCACCACCACAGTCCGTGGCACCATCCACACAAGCTTACGATGCGTATGCACTGTCGCCACCGAATCTGTTTCTGCAGGAGCCACACGCTGACCAGCCCCAGCCGATCAATTACACCTACCCCCAGCAGCAGTATGAGCAGCATCAGGAGGACCAACAGCAGCCGACAATGGTTCGTCGACGACGCGCCACCAGCACGTCAAGCAAGATTCATCGTTGCCCTCACTGCAAGCACACCTCGAACCGGGCCAACAACATGAAAGAACACATCCTCACTCATGATCCCCACCGCGAGAAGAAGTTTGCATGCAACCTCTGCGGCAAGCGCTTTGCTCGCAAGCATGATATGAAACGCCATGCCAAGTCACCACACACTTCTCTCACTCCTGCTTTGTAAATGTTTTTTTTCTTCCTTCTATCTTGTACAAACTTCTTTAAATTTCTCTTGTCATATATATTTATCATTAGCCATCCCTTTTGTAGACTCATAGACTTTCTGTTTTCTTTTTCTTTTGCGCGAAATATACATTTGCCTCTTTGTCTGTTTTGAAACCTTCCTCTTTTCGTCTCACATATGCCCGATAATCCGGCTCATTCTGTCCCGACTCGGTTGTGTAACGTGTTGCGCATTGTCAGCCTCGGTTACTTATGCACCAATCACATTGCGTACCTGACCCACTTAGACATGCCTGATGTTTCTCGGCTGCGGGTAATCATTTACACCTCATTATTCTCTCCTGTTGACCCAGCGCTGTGGAACCATGCAAAAGATAACATGGATGGAGTAACGGGTCGGTCTGACCTTGCACATCTAGGCACCGATTTGAAATTTTCATATGAATCATCTTTCTTTTTTCCTGTGCCGATGGAGATCATCATCTTTCTCTATGCCTTGTTCTTAAAGGTATGCAGATGCCAGTCAAAGAGTGACTTTTGATCACTGCCTTAATATAGACTAGGACTTATTCCTGCCATGGAGAGAGTGTCATCTGATGAGAATTCAATGGTTATCTTTTTGTACAAAGCAAGTAAGCATGGGGGCCCAATCTTAGATATCACACGATAAGCCACGCATGTATGCTTGCATTGTGAAGCGTTTGAAAATGATGTGTCATTCTTTAGATGCTCGCCTGTACTGCATATGTGTTCTTTCACATGGTAGCGGCATCTACGTATCTCGAAGAAAAGCTTGATTATGTATGAGAAGGATGAAACCAGAGCAGCCGTAGGACCTGCATGGAATAATACTGGTATAGAAATCAGCTGTGGAGGTCAATAGACTGCATGTCACTCCAAAAGCCAACGTATACTTGTTTAACTTTGTGTGACACGTGCCCAACTCTTTAAAATATGTATATGGGGGGGGGTCCTGTCTCAATCAAGCTAATAGAGAACCCCTTGTCCTGATGACACAATACCATGTCGTGACCCCTATAGACAGCATAAAACGCGCGCTTTTATTGTCCTTCCTGCTTTTAGCAACACGTAAAGTAAGGCGGTCGGCTCTTGACAACCTCGAGCGTCTCCATAATGATTGTCACGCATTTGATGGTACTCTGCTTCGCGTCCTCGTCCGAAGATGCATCCGAATCCTCATTTTCACCATCACTGCTCACATGCCGGCGGCCTAACCGCAGGTTCTTCATCATGCGGCGCCGTCGCTGGCGGCCCATGTCGACCGAGATACGGTTCCGCATGCGCTGCTTCCACGTCGTCAGGGGCACGGGTGCGGTGGACTGGGGGTCTGCGCTGCCCGCGATTTGCATCTCCTCATCCATGTACGGCCGGTGCATGGCCAAGTCAAACGAAGTCGATCGCTTGGTGCGCAGCCGCCCGCTTCGTCCGGGAGAACCTTCGGCAGGACTAGGGATGGCTTCCGGATCCCGACTGCGGATGATCTTTTCGTCGTAAGCAATGAGAATCTCCTCTTGGTTGACGAGCACCCGCTCGAGCGAGACGAGGTCGAGCGGGGTTGCGCTCGGGTCGGAAAGGCAGCGTACAATGTTGTAACCCTGACCCTTAAGGACCGCGACCTGGCGCTCAAACATGCGGTCGTCAAAGTCAGAGTCCACGTGAAACAAGTCCCGGAGTTGACGCACGGTCTCTTGCCACCACAGCGGGTCGGACAGAATAGCGAGGTACTTTGTGCGGGTGGATTCCGAGAAGGGGCGGGCCACGAGCGACTCGGGCAGGGCCAGCCAGCCGTACGGGTACGACCGCCATTGGTCGGGATGCTTGAACGGAAAGGCCAGGCCATTGTCGATCGCGGCGAGGTGGATGTGCTCGCGCACGTCGTTGAGCGTGACGCGGCTCGCGTTGCTACCGCTGTTTGGCGTGCTGCGTCCGCTTGCATCGAGCCCGCAGTATTTCAGCATCCAGTTGTCCAGGCCGCGGTCGGTGTTGCGAATCAGGTAGTCGAGGAGGACCAGCTGCTCGAATTCGAGCTTGAATTGGTCTTGCAGGCGATGCGTCCACCGGAATTTGGTGGACTGTGCTCGCAGCAGCCGCTGTTGCGGCTGCTCATGGTCGCCTTCAGATTGCGCCGTCTCGACAAACATCTCCTGGGCTTCTTCGCCTTCGCTCTCTAGCTCTTCCACCTCGTCTTGCTCTCCTAAGCAGCCTGTCCAGCCGGTGCGGCCCAGGCGTAAGGACGAGGACGAGTAAGATTCGACGGGGTACGGGTGCTCACGCATGAATATGTTGGCGTCCTTGAAGCCGTCGAGGAAACACTGGAAACTACCGATCTTGGGCGGCAGACCCACGACGGCGGCAGACCGGCGGTCGAGGTAGTCATAGTGAAACGAGGACGACGCGAGATGGACGACTTCGGTGAAAGGCACGATGTTTGTACCAAGGCGACGATCGACGAGCGACGAGGCGGCTTCGGAGATGTAGCCGAGGTTCGGTATCAGGCAGCTGCGGCCAAAACAGCACGGGAAAAGGTGCCGATGGATCCACTTTGTCCATTTAGGGTTCAAGCGCCCGTACGGCTCTTCGTTTTTGGGCTTAAAGACGCCGACGATCTTGCCTTGGGTGTTGCGACAAAAGTAGGACCCGCTGGAGCCCTGGCTGATACGCGTCGGCTGAATGGCGTGGTCGTCAATCGCGGAACGCACGGATTGCATGATAGTCGCAAAGTCGTCTTTGCTGACTGGGATGACCTGTTTCCCATTTAGCCTTGCATATAAGCATAACAAAAAGAATGACGTACGCTGTGATGATCCTTGAGGATAGTGGGTGATATCGGTCGTTCTTGGTCATTCGGTTCGGGAGACCACTTGACAAAGACGGACGAGTAAATGGGGTCGGTCGAACTGAGCGCATCTGTAAAGGCGAGTGAAGCTTGCATCTGCACGTGCTTCTTGTGGCCTCGCATGCGCCGTCGGCCCCGGAAACGGCGCCGCCGTACGATGGTCCACCCGCGTTTGGGGAGCTCCTTGTGAAGTGGGTCACTCTGGGCTGGAATGTCGCCTTGCTGAATGTCGGCCATCACCACGGACGGCAAAGACGCAAAAGACGCTTCGGCGGCCATGGTCTTGCGAAACGGCAGTTTGCTCTTGATGAATTGGCGCGTGGCATTCGGAAATTCAGCAGCGCGTTTGGCCGAGAAGGATGCACGCGCAGAAAATGAAGTCTCTTCATCCTCCGCGAGAGCATGATTGTCTTCCATCACAGGGGGTGGTGATTTGGTCAAGCTGGGTGCGATAGCCGAGTCGAGTTCGTCGGTGACAACGAGCGAATTAGGGTGATGCAAGAGTTCATGGGCAAGATCGTCGTAATCGTCATCATAATCGTCTTGCTGCTGGATGCGGGTATACGTGCCTTGGGTTGCTGAAGACGAGGTCGGGTATCGTGAGCGTTGGAACATGGTGGTTGACACGCTGGTGTCACAAGATATGAAAAGGGAGAGAAAGAGGATGAAAAGAAAGAGACAACAACAAAATAGGATACGCGCACACATAAAAAGAGGGGCACCCGTGGCCCCCTTATTGCGCGAAACGGTCCAATTTGTGCTGCGACTCGAGAGCCAACTTCGCTACTGCTTGCATGCGTCGTGCTTCGATGACTTCTGTCTTCATCTTGTGTCGCTGCATCCTTGTTTAGCTACCTCGTACATGGCGACACTTGAGCGCAGATACACTTACCAGCGCGAGTTTGCAGGATGCATACACGACCTGGATCATACGTTGGTTGTCAGGATCGTTGATGTTGAACACTTCTTTGGAGAGCTCGTTTTCAATCGTTATCTTGAGTTCCTACGACGATAACATCAGCCCGCCATTCTCTTTCTTTAGGATTTATACCTTTTTGTTAGTGGCTTCCACGTCCTGGGTGCTCAAATCAAGCGATACGTCATCCAGGACAAGATCGTCATTGGTTTGCGAGGCCTGCTGGGAGGAGCGAACCTTGGTGTAGGGCATCGAGAGTGAGCGTGAAGCGGCGCGGGGTCGCTCTGGCCTCCCAGACTTGCTCTGAGAGGCACGTGAACTGAGACTGGACAGAGACATTTTGGCGGTGACATTCGTGTTTTGCGATCTGGCTTGCGGATACGAGCGCGCAAACTGCCGCCTTCGCTCGCGTTCCTGGGCTACGGCTTCCTCTCGCTTCTTCGCTTCCTCTTCCTGGATCTGGCTCTGGACATCAATCGCTTGCTGAACGCGCGCGTTGCACTGTGCCTCCACGTCGATCTTGACCTCCTCACGAAGGGCAGGTCTCCAGTCTGGTCGCACGATGGGATAACTGCACTTGTCCTTGATCAAGTGCGCATACACTGTCATCTCCTCCAAGTTCGCACCGGCATATTCAGCGTACAGCAGAAAGAAAGCTTCTTCTTTGAGGAGATAGTTGGGCCCTATTATGAATCTGGGTTAACGGCGCGTCTTCGAGAGGTTTTTAGACTTACGATCGATGAAGGGGTTTTCAACGTTGCTTTCGCTAAAAGCGGTGGTATCTTCTTTGCAAATGACGAGGACACCGTGCTTTGACCGCAAAGTGCTCGGTTTACAATTCTTTCAAACAAAATGCATGAGATTTTTCTGTTAAAAAGGTTTATCCGCGTCTTACCTCAGGGCGAAAGATACGCGCAAGGTAGCCTGCTTTATCTGAGCCACCAATCCTAACAGACTTATAAGTCTTTCTTTGTGTGCTGTTGCATTATCCTACTCACAGTCTCCACCGTTGGCCGGAGAGAAAGGCACCGTGCAAGAGTTCGAGTTGTACAATGTCAACGGCATGAAGATGGACATCGAATGACGCAGCGTCTGTGAGTTGTGTGTTCCACTGTTCGCGGTCGGGTATAAAGTACACAGAATCTAAGTCAGGGTATGAATGAGACAGATCACGGATCAGCTGTAAAGAAACACGTCGCGTACCGTCTGGGTCGAATGTCTCGCGCGGGGTGCCCTTTCGAGAGCTGCTGCCATTAGAGCCTGTAATGGCTATATAAAGTGTAGGTGAATAATAATATCGACAGGAATAGGGTCGGTCTACCTTCCCACAAGAGTGGTCCTGCAAAGAGAAACGTGTCGTAGGAGGTGGGCATGAAAAAAAAATGGAGAGCAAGTGGAGCAAATTTGACCACGCGTTATTGTTGCCATAACATACCAAAATTTGGCTGGCTTAATCTAACTTTCTTCAATGCGAACGCGCTTCTTTACACAGTGCGTGTCACAGCCGCAGCCGCCCTATTCACATACTGCATGTCAAACTATTCCCACGTATATTCCATTGTATCGCGTCTCTTTTCAGTACTCGGTTATTTCTCGCTTAAAATGGTAAAGCTAGTTTCATTGTGTGATCTCTGCGTGCCAAACTCTATATTACTCTTCTGCGTAGCACTTACTAAAAGAGGCCAATTATGCTTAGAAAATGGCTTCCACTACGGGCTTTCTATTACCTCCACACATCCAGGTATTTCCAGTTTTTTCCCACTCTTTAACTATCAACCAGATATTCTTTCGAATGGCGGTCAGCAAGCAGACTTTGCTGGAACTGCTCAACCAGATCAAGGATAAGCTACCGAGCCAAGTGACCGCGTCTCCAAAACAAACTGCAAAGGCCCTGGCCGCATATCTTCTAGGTTACTATGTACTTTCGGTAAAAGAATTGGGTGTGCATAATAGGGATAGCTTCCACTTATAAATCTTGATCATTCTTGGTGTAGAAACTGTATACGGCTTATCTGGGTCCGTTGAAGAATATCCCTGGTCCAACCCTCCTGAAATTCATATCCGTCAGGCGGGTAATGAATGATGACCCACCAGGCACTTTGTAAGACAAAGCATGTATAGCTTGTATATTTCAAATTGATTCCATTGTTTACAGCTGGAAGCAGTTGCTTGGATTACACGACCGATATGGCACCGTGGTCCGCATCGGCCCCACGGGGGTATCCATCTCCGATAAAGACATGCTCAAGCAGGCGCTCGTCAAAGAAGATTTGCCCAAAGGAGACGCTTACGTGCGGCTTCAAAGTAAGAGCGAGCCTTCCTTTCTTTTAATTTACCTTGAGCTCATTGGACATATATCACAAGGACAAAACCGGAATTTGTTCAACATGACAGGCAAGGCAGAGCATAAACAACGCGTAAGCGCAGCGGAGTAGCATTATTTCATAAACATTCATTCTGTCCATTTTCAGCGACGCGTCCTTGCACCAGCATTCTCGATGAAGTATCTCAACTCGCTGGAGCCCTTCATGAACCAAACAACTGAGGCCATGCTGCGTCGCATCGACCGAGACATCGAAGCCACAGCGAATGACGACGGTTACGGCACCGTGGACCTTTGGATACTGCTTCAATGTCTGGCCATCGATATCATTGGTGAAACCGCCTTTGGCCAGACCTTCCATATGCTCGAAAACAGCGATCATTTTGTGCCTTCCACGATCGGCAGTGTCATGAAAGGCGGTGCCTATGTGCGTCAAACTTTATTCATTTTTTTTTACTCATACGTATGTTTAGATAGCAAGCCATCCCATCCTTGGACCCATTCGGGCCCTCTTCTCTTACTCTAACATCGTCAAGGACGTTTTCAAGCTGCGTCTGTTCATGCGCAACATTGTCGAAGAACGCATCCAGAGCGGTGAATCGCGCAACGATATCCTCAAGATCTTGATCGACTCGCAAAAGGCACGGGACGCCGAGGACAGACTCTCAGTCCGGGCCATTGCCAACGAAACGGTACTCTTTTTGATTGCTGGTTCTGAGACCACGAGCAACACGACGGGCTTTGTCATGATTCACTTACTGGAGGAGCCGGCCATCCTTGCGCGTCTGCAGAAAGAGATCGACCAAGTGCCTCTTGAAGAGGGCCAGGTCGTTTTTAAACATGAACACTTGAAGCATCTACCTTATCTCAATGCTGTCATACACGAGACATTGCGTCTGGATGTCATTGCGGCAGGTTCACTTGACCGCAAGGCGAACCAAGATACTGCCCTTGGTGGCCATTTGCTGATTCCGAAAGGGGTAGGCTCTATTCTCCCATCATCGGATCTGCTACCAACACATTTTTTGATTAGACAACAGTACTGTTGAACATCATGCATGCTCAGACCAATGAAGCTTATTGGCCGCAGGCACACACGTTTATCCCCGAACGCTGGCTAGATGATGCGAAAGAGCATATGCTTTCGGCCGATCCGGAGGCATTTTACCCATTCAGTCTCGGGTATGTGTAACTATGTAGACAGAGCAGGCATATCAGGCTCTTTAACCCTGTTTTTACTCTTTACAGATCGAGAAACTGCATCGGTCGCAATTTTGCTATGCAGGAGATGCGCTTGTCCGTTGCCACTTTAATCAAATACTATGCTTTCAAGCCGATCCCGCAAGAGCAAGACCATGCTAAGGATCGCCGTGCTTTCATTACTCTTGGCGTGGCCAAAAATAGCTTCAAGGCCCTCGTCAAGCGCCGTGAACAGGAGGCTTGATCAAGTGGGTGAGCACATCCATATTGAAATAGTTCCCTTATATCTTGCCGTGCAAGTTGACATAAATGAGATACGGAGCACTATATGTTATCATTGTTGGCCTACATATATGCTGTACATAACGTAGCTTAACTCGCTCTATAAATAATTTTATAAACTTTCAGCAAAATCTATCAGAGCAAATAAGATGCCCAAAACAGATGTTAATAGGAAGGCATAGCTATTTTTGTACAAACTCATATGAAGAGCGACGGACGAGCCAAAATATTGGTTGTTTGCCACGGTTGTCGTGGTTGGGAGAAGCGCGCCAAGTCGCTCAATAGGTCACTTCCCTGCCGTCTTGAAGCGGAATTTGCGCCTCAGTCGCTGCCCGCAGATGTCACCCAGCAGCCCACCACACGCAGCTACCCTCTCGTAAAAGGGATAAGATACACTTGTGTCAGCTCTCCTGCTCTGTTGCTCAAACAAGTTGCTCACGGCGAAAGCGGCAATGCGTTCGTCACCATTACATTATAACATATAAATAAATGTGTACTGCAATTTGTAAGATATAATATCGCTACCAGCAAGCCCAGTAAAAGTAGAATAATTAAATGTATGACGAGCTCAAGGGCAGGTATCTGTGGTTGTCAAACGGCATGTCGGGTTTTGGCAATATTTGTAGCAGATTGGATGATAAACAGTTGACGCTTGATCTTGTCTGCAGCAATATCGAGACGATCACCAACGGAGCACCAGCGTACAGCAAAGCTATACCCGTTAAACGGCGTCTCACATGCTTAAATATTGTATAATGTACGGTCGACACTGATGTCCTTGTGGCTACATATGTATGGCTTGTCAACAAAACGCAAATTAATCGTTCTGTGGCTCGTCTAACTCGCCATGCGAGCTGTCAAACATCTCGCATAATGTAAACGACGTTGGCTATACATAAACGCGTGTAGCAGAATAAATGTATAAGATTATCAAGGGTGACATGTACCGTACAATGAAGAGCATATGGTAGCTGCTAATTCGTAAATGGTTTGTTCCCTATAGATACCAAAAATCGTTGCAAAGTACACAAATAGCAAGTCAGAAGAGTTATCTACATCGAGCTGAATCTTTCACGTCGTTTTCTCAGGGTGGTTATTTCCTTGCAGAGGGCTATGCTGTGCGTCCTTTCTTTGCACTTATCCAACTTGTCAGTGAACAACAAAGAGGCCTTTTTGCCACTTTTCATTCACTATCAACAGCCATTATCATAAACTTGCTTGTAATAAGATTTGTATTTGGCTGATAATAAACCACAAGAAATGAGCTTAATTTTTGTTGTCAATGTACCTTGATAACTAGACAAGAGGAAAAAGTTGCAACTCGGTTTAAAAGCGTCACGCAGTACGGAAGCGTATTAAGATGCCTCTATGGAGCCTTGACTGAATTCTGCTTTCCAGAACGCATGCAAGTTCACCAATTAGGAGAACCTGAAGATCTGATTGTATCCTGAAAAAGTTCTTATTGAACCGAACATAAAACACCCTGAAAACCATTAAGGTGAACATCTCCCAGTTGAATGTCTAACTTCTCATATTATCAGAATGCTGTGTTATTTTTATCTACTATTATACTCTTCTATGCTATGAGGCAGGCCGTGCAATGTGTTTTCTCATCAAACAGCCACAAACAACAGACTTATTTCAACAAGTATAGTTCAAATTGAAACCTACAAACACTATTATCGATGACGGAAATATACATATATAAATAGAAAAAAGTCGCCGCAGGGTCAGTAGTCCAAGCGCCCTCGATATTTTTTCCTCCAGCATTACTATTGTTGTGTTTGTTATTCCCAACTTTGCAAAGCACACATCGGCTTCCCCATCATTTCATCCAAAATCGATCGACAAGTCCCTTTTTCATTACTTCTGTTGCTTTTTTCTTTATTTTTATTTTTTATACTTTCTCCACTTCACTGACACCGCTGCCATGAAAACGCCACCGCGATGGAACGTGGCGATATGGCTTCTTGCCCTTCTCTGTTTATGGGCAGATGTGGTGAGTACGTTCGAGCATCCGAAGTTCGTTCCTTCCCTCCATGGGAACCCGCTCGCGGGTCGCTATATCGTCGAGTTCAACGACGACTATCTCGGGTCGCCCACGCAGTTCTTGGAAGACTTGGACCGCAACTATGACTGGTCTCTGTCGAACGACCTCACATCTGACGTTTTCCGCGGCATCTCTCTCCACCTCCAGAGGAACGAATCTCGCGTACATGCCGCCACGAGCGATTCCAATGACGGTATGATTCAGGCCATGCACCATATGATGGACAAAGAGCACGTCAAGCACGTATTTCCAGTCGTAGAGGTGCCACGGCCGACAACGATGTTTCAAGGCGTGTCGTTTCTGTCGGATGTATTGCAGCTCGCTGATGATCCATCTATGCATCTGCCTTTTGCGCACAGGATGACGCAAGTCGATCGCGTGCAAGGCCAACTGGGTATCAGAGGCAAAGGCATCATCGTTGGTATTGTCGATACTGGCGTGGATTATCGCCACCCTTCTCTTGGGGGTGGGTTTGGTCCTGGATATAAAGTATGTTCTCACATTGCCATGTGTTTTTTAGTTTTACTTACACTTGTTGTATAGGTTCAATATGGCTTTGATTTGGTTGGAAACGACTTCAATTATACAGAGCCTGGTACGGCGCAACCCAGTACGACTCCACTTGACAATTGCCCTCGTAACGCCGCCGGTGAGAAATAGGACCTTTTTATGAAAGATTATGAACTCATGCTGTGTATTTAAGGTCACGGAACCCATGTTGCAGGCATCATAGGCGCCGAGGACAAAACTTATGTAAGAAAAAAAAATCAGCTTTGGCGTCAGATTGTATTCATTTAGTGACACCACTACGTAGAATTTTACCGGCGTTGCCCCAGACGCCACGCTTGGCATGTGGAGAATCTTTGGCTGCAACGGGTCTACCACGAATGACCTAGTCATCAAGGCACTTGTCATGGCGTATCAAGCAGGTATGCATATCATCTAAATCAGAATCACAGTGACTGATACCTACCTATGCAGGATGTGATATAATCAATATGAGTCTGGGTGGATCCGATAGCTGGGCTGAGGATCCTGCAGCAGTAATAGCAGATCGGATCGCACAGAGAAATGTCACAGGTATGTTGTCATATATACTTTGTATTATTTTCTCACCTATATCTGGTATGACACATTGATTCTAGTGGTTGTGGCAGCGGGCAACGAAGGTGACAAGGGTGCCTACATGGTGTCGTCTCCAAGCACGGGCACGCGCGTAATTTCCGTAGCCTCAGTTGATAACAGCTATAGCTTGAAGCGCACGATGCGCATCGTCGATTCCACTGACGACACATTTCGTAAGTCGATTTCGTCAAAACAAACAAGCACATAACATATCTATTTTTAACATTCTCTAGCGTACGATCTGTCCAGCAGCACGGAACAGTTCCCCAATGGCACGTTGGTCGCCTACGGCGGCAAAGACGCGCCACCAGATGATGCCTGTCCGGGTACGCAACCCATAGGCGATATTACCGACAAGATTGTGCTTGTCAAACGCGGCACCTGTCAGTTTGATGAAAAGGCAGGCATTATCGCGGCCGCAGGCGGCAAGGCGATGCTCATCTATGACAGTACGGGCCAAGACGCGTTTCAACCATCGACAACCGATGTGCAAATCCCTGTCGCTGCTATCTCTTTTGAGGCAGGGCAAAAGCTGCTTAACCGTTTGGCTGAGAAAAACGAGCTCCAAGTCTCTTTCAGCATGGTGCTTTCGCCAACCCGTATAAGCACCGCCGGTAGGGTGTCGGGTTTCACGAGCGTGGGACCCACCAATGAGTTGGACGTGAAACCCGATATTGCTGGCATCGGCGGTTTTGTGTTTTCTACGATGCCTCTCAGCCAAGGTGGCTACGGTACCTTATCAGGTACCTCGATGGCGTCCCCTTATGTCGCTGGCGTCTGTGCGCTTTTGCTCGAAGCGCGTCGAGACCAAACGCCCGTCGATCTTCTCAAGAGCTTGCAAAATTATGCAAAGGTGGTCACAACGCCCGGCAATATCCCTGAGAATCCGATCCGACAGGGTGCAGGTCTTATCCAAGGTAAGCAGAGAAAGGACTATGCTTTCTTCACATTGATGTGTTGCTCATGCTGCCCAAATCAGCGTATGATGCCATCTACGGTCGAGTGTATATTACACCAGGAAAAGTGAGCTTCAACGACACGGTCCACCGCGCACCGGCTGTCATCACCATTCAGAACGACGATACCACTCCTGTCACCTACCAAATGCGCAATATCCCCGCCGTCACCATGGAGCCGTACGATGTAAAGCTTCAAGGCTACGCACCGCTCGAGCCGGCGGGCATGAGTAGCACGAACATTTCGGCCGAGCTCCGGTTTGATACCGAGGAGATTACTCTCCAGCCTGGCGAGAGACGGACAGTGTCCGTCGCGGTCGACCGTCTGCTCAATTTCAACGACGAAGATGAGCACCCTTTCCCTGTCTACGGCGGCTACATTGCGCTTGTCCCTGCAGACGGGAAAAAGACGCTGCATGTGCCTTACATTGGCGTCGAAGGCGACGTGGCCAAGCTGCCGATATTTGACACGGGATTTCCGCTCGTGGCGAACCAGGAGGCCCTTGACACTAGAGACCCTGCGCTTCTGGAAAGCGTTACGTTGGATCGGAGTGATCTGACAAACAGCAATGCCGAGGTCTATCTCATGTCTCGTCTTTTGACGGGCACGGCCGAACTGCGCACGGATGTGCTCGACGCGTCGCACGAGAAAATTGGCTCACTCATCCCACAAAAATACCTGCAGCGGAATAATCTCACCCCCAACTTTATGATGGTCGATACTTGGAACGGTACCTATGTGCCAAATGCACAGCAAGGCACAGAGAGTCTGGTGCCCGTATCTAATGGGACGTATACTTTGCGCTGGTCTGCACTTCGGCTTTTGGCCGATCCTGATGATCCCAATAGCTGGGAGACAGTCGAGTCCGTGCCCATCACTGTAGTAGTGTAAGAGTATATTCTTAAAATCATCATTGTGGTTATGCACAAAAAGGTGTTTGACGAGATGACATATGGGGTATTGAAGCTGTGTATGTGTTCATAAAATCATGCATAATCGAACGGAATGATATGTGTATGGAAAGCGGATGAGGAAGCAGACTTTATTGAGTGCAGAAAATGCAAGCTTATTCATGTCAAATTTATTTATGGTTATGAATGTATCACTCACACACTTTCTCAAGAGTTCCGCGCAGTCTGTAACATATATGCATGTTAGTGAGCAGCCTGTGAAAAGCCAAGGAGAGAGAAGGTTATAGGGTTGGTCGAACTAGAAGTTTTTTGGATACATCTTGTCAGGCGCACACAAAGGCAGGTAGCAGACATCGATAATTTGCAAAAAGCGTTCTTCTTCATGAGGGCAGAGCTGCATTATTAATGACATCCGATCATGTACATAACGTAGCAACAAATTCATGGGTCCTGTGCGTTCTGTATTGGTGCATGATCACGATGTGATATGTATTCGGACCTGCCTTTGAGAGGGTCGCATTGTATTATTTTCGTTTGGAGGGCATGGCGTCGATGTGTTGTCTATAGTAGATGGGATAGAATATATATGCAATACAGGAAGCTACTTGTAGCTTAGTTTTACTCGACCTCCTCGGGCTCGGGCTGGCTCGGCTCACCAGCAGCAGCAGCAGCAGGAGAACCTTCACCTGCCTGTGCTTGTGCTTGACCCACTGCCTCTTGCTAATAATATTAAAGGTGGTGAGTATGCTGCGAAGTAGAAATAGGGCATACTGGCCTACCTCGATCTGAAGAATGTTGACAACCAGCTTGAAGACGGGCTCGGGAATGGTCTTTTGGTAAATCATGAGCAGCTCCATGGGGGCAGGGTACACCTTGAGCGCCTTGTAGAAGGGCAGGACAGCCTCGTCGTACTTGGCCTCACCTGAATACACCAATGTCATTCGTTACCTATGTCCTAATGTTTGCTGCCTTCTTGTTCTTACCTTGACCGCAGAGGGCCTCACCGGCAGCGACCTGGGTCATAAAGTACTTTTCACGTTCCTCGGGTGAAGACGGGAAGGTTTCCTGAGCAGTGGCAACAATGACATCCTCAATGAGCTGAACCTGGTTCTTTTTCTGCTCCTCTTCCTGAGCCTGCGTCGCCTTGACCGCTTTCCGGCGTTCGCGCTCTACATAGAAATGATAAATATAAGCAGAAAAAAAAAGACAAATAAAAGAACGCACTCAGGTTTTTGCGAAAGTTGGGGTCGCTGCGTCTCTTGTAGTCGAAATAGACAAGATATCCCAGACCCACTGCAGCCACGGCAGCGCTCACCGTCAAGACCGTCGTTGTTTGAGGCTTCATTTTAAGTTGTATTATGCGTGAAAAGAGAAAGAGAAAAAAAAACACACCCGAATTTCAATTATTACTCGGGTTTTGTGACAGCGGTCTACCAAAATCATGCTATAGCACACTCGCTCTTTTACCAGGGCATTATCAGGGAGATGATAAAAATTGAGATATATATTTGTATATATTGATAGATGCATGAGGAGAGAGGAAAGATGTGAAGGAGAAGACGAGGGACGATCGTCCACAGGCAGAGAGAGACAGAGAGAAAAAGGATAGCTAGGTGATGTTGATTATGTACATGAGAGTAAAGGGTTATCGGGTAAAGTACGTATTGGGGTCTACAGGCGTCAATGGGTTCTCAACACGCCGTGATTCCGGCCATATCTACGTGGTATAAGTCACATATATTGTTATCATCCTTTTTTCTTACCCGTGCAAACACACGGCCGCGAATCAGGCCCATCGCGACGGGGCCATAGAAGCGTGAATCGGTCGAGTTGCTCAGATTGTCGCCACACACCCAAATATGTCCAGCCGGGACCTAATACATATCAAATTGAGCGCCATGTCACCCTCTGTCACTACGCTTACATCAATGTATTTGCGTTCCGCCGCGGTAGGATCGACGCAGACATGGTCGCCAGGCTATCGTATCGTGTGCGTGTTAAATGATGTCATCAAGACATATACCCTCTCTTTACCATGCCCAAAATACGTTTCAGTACGGCGCGGCCAGGCGAGGCGGGCGATATACAGACAACCACGTCACCCATCTGATAGCCTCGAAAGCGGTGGCTCACGTGCTCCACCGCCACAATGTCACCCGTCATGTTGAAGTTTGGCAGCATCGATGGACCCATACACTTTTAGAGATTATATCAGCATGCACTGGCGATTCGAGGGTTGCTGCTTACAAAGGTCAATTCGGCAACGTATTGGTTAAAGACATGAGCAAAACAGGCGAATTGGACGGCGTACATTGACCCACGCAGGATCTTGCCCTTGTTCCTCCATAGAAAGGACATTATGAAGAGAGAAAAGCGCGTCTGAACTGAACGGCAATGATGTTTTTTTTGCCACACCGAACACACTCACTCACTTAAGCGCGGGGACCGAATCATGCATTCAATGACGATGGGTAATACACAACTTTATGTTTTTTTGTATTTTGTTATGAATATGAAAAAAAAACAGAATAACGGGAGGGTCGGGGGGGGGGATGAGGGAGGAATAAGTAACAGCGGATGAGAGTAGAGGAAAATTTATCTATGCAAAGAAGTATAAAATATCTACTGTTTGGCGGCGGCGGGAGAGGAAGATGCAGTGGCGCTCGAGATAGCGTTCAAGAAAGCCGCTTTTTGTTCAAGAGAATAGCTGGCGTTGCCACCAACAAGGGAAGACAAGGCAGTCTGGTTCATGCCGGGTGCCCAGGTCAAGTTGTCGGCCAGAGCGAGGTAGCGCGCATACTCGCCCTGCTTGAGCTCGGCCACGACCTGGTTCGTCTCGCCCACGTCAATGGGGCCTGACTCGACACCGGCAAAGGAGCTCATGGCCGACCAGTCCAAGTCCTTGTCGATGAACGTCGTGACACGGCGGGCGGGGCCGTTGGCAGAGGCAGCACCCATCACGGGGCCACGCTTCTGGCGGCGCTGGTCCTGTTGCCGCCGGTCGTTGGTGCCGTTGGCTCGCTGCTGCTGAGGCTGGCGGTTGTTTGTGGTTCGGTTGTTGTTCTGTCGGTTGTTGTTCTGTTGATTGTTGTTGAAGTTCTTAGAGTTGTTGGTACGGTTGTTTTGTCGTGGTTGACCCGTCTGTCCCTCAACGGCATCGTCAAACTGGCCAGGCGCAGCCTGCTGCTGTGGCTTTCTCTGAGCGTTGCGTCGGTTGTTGTTGTTGTTGTTGTTGTTGTTGTTTTGTCGGTTCATGTTGGGGCGACGGTTCTGACGGGCCTCCTGGAGAAAGGCGCTGAAAGGGTCGACGGTATCATCTGTGCGCTTGCCACGACCGGAGCCGCCCAAACGAGCGGACAAGTTACGGGGCTTTTCCTCTTGCACCGGCTCGTCTGCCACTTCAACGGGCTGCACAGCCGCAGCCGCACTGTAGTTGCGGCGGAGGGTTTGCAGCGAAGGGCGGGCGTAGTTCACAACAGACGATCGCAACATGACAGAAGGGAAAAAGAAAATAAAGAGGGAGAAGCAACCAGCGGAAAAATTCAAAGCAAGCAAATGAGGGGCAAGCATGGGTTGATTGTGGCTTGTACTCACAGAAACCCTCCAACATTAAGATATGCTCAGACGTGTTGTCCAGTCCACGCAGAAAGCTGCCACCACACGGGCTTACACCACCCACCGCCGTGTCTATGACTTTACGAGCGATACCGTGACTGAGCCGACTGAGCCCATCTTTGACGCCATGCGTCGAGCATCTCGGAAAGATGATGTCTACAACGTGCGTAATACATTTTATTATTATTATTGCACTATGCAGGACCGCTAATTCCTTGGCTTTTGTTGACTATATAACATTGATATGCTGTATTAGACTGATGCTTCGGTGCATGCGTTACAAGACCACGTCGCTAGTTTGCTCGGCCATGAAGCGGCGCTTTTTTGTGCGTCTGCAACAATGACCAACCAGCTCGGCCTGCGCGCCTTGTTGACCCAGCCTCCGCATTCGGTGCTTCTCGACGCTCGGTCTCACATTCACCAATACGAATGCGGCGGTCTCGGTAAATCAATTTTCTGCAATGCCACTGATATGGCCCCGATGTTTATACTATCATTACATGCTATCCAGCCTTTCATTCTCAGGCAAGCACCACCGCCATCACGCCCTCAGGCCTCCACCTGACAGCCGACCAAGTCGAAGCCAATCTGGTAGGTGACGATATCCACAATGCACCCACCAAGGTCATTGCCTTGGAAAACACCTTGAACGGCACGATCATGCCTCTCGACGCTATCCGCCGCATCAAAGGCGTGGCGGATGCACACGGTCTCAAGGTACATCTCGACGGCGCGCGGCTGTGGAACGCAAGCCAGGAAACCGGAATTCCACTCGCGGACTATGGTCGTTGCTTCGATACCGTCTCGCTTTGTGTCTCCAAGGGGGTGGGCGCCCCCATCGGTTCGCTGCTGGTAGGCAGCCGGCCGATCATTGAACGTGCCCGCCACCTCCGCAAGTTGTTGGGCGGCGGCTGGCGTCAGGCCGGCCCGCTCGCTGCGGCTGCGCACCATTGCATCGAGCACGTGGTGCCGACGATGCCAGACACACATCGCCTGGCTCGCAGACTCGCCGACGGCCTCCAGTCCCTCGGCCTGCACCTCGTCTTGCCTTGCCACACAAACATGGTCTTTGTTGACCTCGCCCCGCTACACGTTTCGGATCTCGCCGATGCGCTCGCCCCGCATGCTATCTTGATCAGTCCCGACCCGGGCACCCAGACCCGGCTTGTCCTGCACTACCAGATACCCGACACCGCGGTGGATACCCTTCTCGAGGTCACCCAAGACTTGCTCAAGAAGGGTCCCAAGTCCAAATCACCCGCACCTGCGCGTCATTCAATGCCATCGTATGGTTCCAATCTATAAATGCAGTATTCTTTGTATCTCTTTAAACTGGATTCTGTTCATGGATTTTTTCTGGTGGATATGCGAATGCGAGCTGTAGGGTGTATACTGTGCGTGTGTGTTTGTGTATTATATAGTAAACAAAAGGAAGAAGAAAGCTAGGTATGAGATGTCACAAGTTTCTCTTCGGATTCTTTGTACATGGCAGGTGATACATTGACTTGGGAGACGGCGGTGGAAGGGACGGTTTTGGACCTCAATTTGTTGAACGAGACCGATTTGCGGAGCCGCACCTGCTGGCTCGTGCGCGTGCTGTCGGAGGAAGAAGGGTGAAGGCTTGTTTTGTAAGACGAAGGAGATGAGGTATAAGTTTCGCAGAGATTGGGGGGTATGAAGTCGGAAGTCATGGGGGTGGAGGAGGTGAAGCTCGTGTTTTCATCCGAAGATGAGTCACTGGTGGAGAGGGTATCCGGAGGCGACGTCGAGTAGAATTTGGTGGTGTCTAGAGGGTCGGTGATCGTCTTGCGATCCACGTCAGGTTTGTTTTTTGGTAACATCGATAGTTCGGGTAAGGATGCAGAGGATGAGATGGATTTTTTGTCAAAGATGGCACCCAGGCCTTCAGTGGGGAAAAAGGTGATATCGTCCATGTTGGGCAGCACCGCATTTTCGGCGAGGAGTTCCTCGATTTTGGACTCGATGGCCTTGACGACCATCGAGTAGCCGACGCGTCGCTCGGACACCAAGGGCTCGACCCGCCACTCAACCTTGGGCTGGGCATGGAAGCCGTACCACATGCGATTCGTCGGCGGCTCCTTGATTTTGAGCGCCATGTCGCCCTCCAGACTTTTGAGGGTGACGGCCAGGACGAGGTCGACGGTCAGAGGCCGGAGGTGGTCCGAGTACTTCCACTTGAAGGTGGTCTCGATCTCGACGCGGACCGCGCCCGCATACTGGAGGTGGCAGTCAACGTGGAGGTCACCCTGTGGGGAGAGACTGCGCAGGACGGGCCGTGTGATGTAGGGCAGCGCGTGACCGGGATGGACGGAACGCACGGTGATGGGGCCGAGGAAGGGCGGCAGGCGCGCATTCAACTTGGCTAGCTTGGTGACAAGCTTCTTGTACAGAAACTGCTCGATCTGGTCCGTCCTGTGGACACCGAAAAAGATGCGGCCCAGGATAGCGTTGAACCACTGGGTCTGGAAGTGGTGCTCGTCGCTGTGGATGGTGTGGATGACGGCATTGAGGGCGGATTGGTCGAAAACCTGGGTAGTGTTGCGTTTGGAGGCACGGAGCAAGGCAAGATACCAATCTTCCTTGTCAATGCAACGTGCACAATTGATGTAATAATTACTCGTTGTGGTGTGCAGTTTGACGGCGGCGGGTCGTGTGAAGAGCTCGTGGTCGAGCAAGTTGGGCGGGTGCATGGATACTTGATGGTGGTGGACCTGGATCACGTCCTTGCAGTCCAGCTGCTTTTCAGAGTCGTACAAGAACAGCGTCGTGCCTTTAAGTACGGCAAAGTAGACCTGTTGCTGCTGCTCGTGGCTGTTTTGTCCGGATATGTAGGTCTTGACCATCTCACCAATCGATGTATCGGGTGGTACAAGCAGGTGCTCGTCTCGGCACACCCGGACCCATCCCACCTTGTATAATTGTTGCTGTTGTAACGTCTGTTTATTCGTATGGTTTGCGGTCGTAGGCTCTGCTGCTGTTGCTGCTGCTGCTGCTGTTGTTATTATTGTTGGGAGTGGGTCATAATAGAACGAGGTCAGGGTTCGTGCGAGATAAAGACCCAGAAAACAGAGAGGCACAAAGGTGAGGCCACCCACGACATAGGCGATCGCAATGGCTGCGACAAATGTTGACATTCAGGCTTGATCGGCTGAAGGCTGTAGCCGAGCTGGCATAAGTGAACGAAGGACGAGGCAGAAAAAGGAAAGAAAGAAAAAAAAAAAAGAAGAAATAAGAGAAAAAAGAGGAGGAGAAAGTCAAGTGCCAAACTGGGCATAAAACGATGTCTCATACCGTAACACAACCCAACACAACATGTAATGTAAAACGCTTCTCTGATGAGGAGAGCCCCGTTCCTCTATTATTCTATTATTCTTTCTTTTTTTTTTTTTATTTGCGCGTGATCGTCTCCATTCGTTGTTATTCACTCTAGACCATTCTACTCTCCTTCTTCGTTTCCTGAGCCCCTTTTTATTCATCTTTCTGCCTGGCGTAAATACAGATGCTCCTGTCATGGCTTCATTCCATCGATATCAAGGCGTTTGTTTCTCGACTGAGAGGACGAGAAAGAAAATAAAATATTAACTCTATTACTGAGAGAGAGACACAGACACTCAAAATGCGTCGGGGGAACATATGAAATAATTTAGGCGTGAGTCTGTGGTCGGACTGAAGCGTGTCTTTCCCTTCCGTTTTGCATGCTCCTTTCAGCATGACGCAGAAAGCAAAACTGCTGGGAAGCCAAGATTTACTTTCCTACTACAATCTGATACCCATTTACGACAAGTACGTCCGCCCTTATCCGCCACCCGACCGCGCTGCCGGCCTCGACCCAACTTTACACAATTACATTGCCGATCTCCCTGGTATACACACACACCTTGAAGCATGGCCTGCCCTGTGCCTTGTTCGCTGATTGCGGTTTAGGCAAAAACGACATTGAGCCCGATGGCTTCCTGCTCAATATTTTGCGCGATCCACAGATCCCTGAACGCGGTCCTCCCATCGCTCGCCTTGAAGAGGATGTCCTGCGCGATGCGTATGCCTTGACACCTGGTCCTATCCCAGGCGTAAGTGAAGAGTACAGCATTTATGGGTCTGATACTCATCGCATTGTCTAGTTTGATGCGTCTATCCTTGGCAATGATGAAGGGGGCAGTGAGATGATGCTTCCAGTGGGTAAGTACCTCTTTTGATTTTCGTTGTTGTCACTCTCACACTTTATAAAGTCGACGGCAGTACAGAAAAGAAACACAAAAAGAAGGTAAGCAATGGAATGGCATCTTGGTCAGTAATGAGGCTGACCTCCAGTGCAGAAGAAGAAGCGAAAACACAGCCACGAGCACGAGGACGACGGTCACCACAGCGAACACAAAAAGAAGAAGAAGCGAAAGAAAGCCGACGAGTAAACTCTATCTTCAGAATAAAGCGTCGCTCCTATCCCGCATATCTTCTTTTTTTTTCATCTTGCTTCTGCGGCCGTTTCGATAGTTACGGCCCGCATTCTAACTGTCATTACGACCAGTGACCCTTGCTTGCTGGTCATAGTCGATTCAGAAAAAAGATAAAAATAAAAACAAGGATCGTCATGCAGAGCGCCTTTTGCCATGTGTCTCGATGTATACATACGTTCTGGGTGTGTCACATCTAACGCATCGTACCGATCCAAGCAACCTAAAAAATGGACAAGAGCGGGTTGTTCTCATTCCTTGTTAGCTAAATTCATGCGATGGGGGTATATTTTTTTTTCATTTTATTTCCGGGTGGCTCTCCACTCAAGCCCATGTGGCACGGTCCTTTGCTCGGCACAGGAGCGCCAATCGAGCAGAGAACTACGTACATACAACGTAGAATGAAAGGGGGAAGATGACGTTTAGAGGTTTCTTTACTGAGATTCCTAACGTTAATACTTTTCTATCAGATAAAGACGTATTTGTATCAGATCGAACAAAAGAGCCCAAAAAAGAAAAAGACAAAAGAAAAAAAACCGGAACACTTGTGTAGCCTAGAATGTCCAGGGTAGGCAGACGTATCTTATCAACCGATGCTGATCGCGTGGGAGCGCTCGTACACAGAGAGGGACATGTAAACGAACGACCAACAAAGAGACGGCTTTCATGCATGTCAATCCAAAGGCGGAAGAAATCAGGGCATCAGCACCCTATTAAGAAGGAAATATGAATAGACATCTACATTCGTTAGAATGAATTTTCCAGCTTGGCACGGAACAAGAAGAAAAAAAATTTAAGGGGAGGTCATCTGCCCTCTTTTCGCTTGTAGGCTGTCGATCCATGCATGAGAGGACCAGAGAACTCGGCAAGAAAACGAGCCACGTGTGCCGAACGCTCCCCCGAACAAAAAGGAAATCCTAATTTTTCACTCTTCCCCATTCGTTCTGGGCTGGGTGCAATCATGTCAAATAAAGAAGGAAAAAAGAAAAATAGCAATGGAAGGCGAGTAAAAGTGATGCATTGATTTTATTTGTGTGTGTGTGTGTGTGTGTATGTGTGCTTCGCATGTTGACAGGATTAGGAAAAGTATCAAAACCCGGTTTTGGGTAGCACGCGCGCGCGCGAAATTGGAGCGGCGAATCAAGTGGCACGAAATCTATAAATATAGACCCGATCCCCTTTTTTTCCGGTCATCTTTCATCTCTCTTTCATATCTTCATTCATTCTCTCAGCATACCCCCATCATTATCATGAGCGACATCAACGCCTACCGCAAATTCTCCATCCAAGAGGGCGATATTGTCCTTGATACCGCCATGCGCTGCCTCTCCGCCGCCTGTATTGCCCAATGGCTCCAAAAGAGCCCCACCGCCAAGGCGACCCTCACCATGAACGACGGCGATACCATCGATGTCCCTGTCTACGCCCTGCGCCGCCGAAACGCTGTCGTTGCCAACCTTCCCGACGCCCCTGCTGCCATCACCGCCTAAATTTACTCTCATCTGCATCTGTATACACACTTTCCAAACATTATAGCATTCCAATTTTTAGACATCCGTACCTATATCACTTCTACCATACCATTATACATATACCGCAACCATTTTGCATTCTAGAGCCACTCTTGCATACATAAACTTGATTCCATTTCATGGACCCTCTCTTTATTTGTCCTAGTCTGGCTACACAAGAAAACCAAGATGTCTTGGGAAGGTAACACGCCAACACCCTTTTTGCTGCTGTCTGTCTCTTCTGTCAGGACCGTGCAGTGCATGTGCGACTTTTCAGGATCTTGGCTTTTTCGTCACACAAAATTTTGCCCTTCAGCACGAGCGTGCGTGATGGAAATAATTGATTATTACCTCTTTCCCTTATTGAAGACCGTGCATGTTTTATTTTGTCGTGATTATTATGCGGACTGGTCGTTTTTCTTGCGGCGACACAATCTCATCCTCCCATCCTTAGAGACCTTGGACATCTTGTGGGCTCGAGAAAACCTTCGTTACTATTAAGCTATGTATCCCGTGCGGCTACGTATCACCCTGTGAGACCTTATCTGGTGAAATTACGCCTCCTTATTTCTTTATCGTCCAACAAGGTTGATCCAATATATAAAGTGCATATGAATACCAAATAAGAAATTAAACAGATACAAGAGGAGGCGATTTTCCATATGGAACCTGCCACCCTAAGGAAGGAAATAAAGGAAGACGGAAAACAATTGACTATTTCTTATATCTTAACTACCAGCGTGCCCGAATCAAACTAATTGCATTTGGCTGTTCATCACTCATTAAAGATGTACGCATGTGTTCCTATCTTCCCCATTTCATGTTACATATCGTGCAACCAACAACGGGATACGTGCAGCTCCTGCGTTAATCTTAAACCGATGAATATCAAAACCCAATATTTCTCTGACGTCTGTCAAAGAGAAAAGTAGCATAACGATAAGTGAACGCAAAACTTCTGCCCGTAGACAGCTTCATCTGACAAGATACGAAAATATTTAAAAGTGCAAAAGTACATCGTGCTGTGGTACGTTATATAGATGAGACGGTGCATGATTTCTTGTGTAGCGTACGACATCGTGTGTCCCTCAGTCTTTATGAATGTCAAACTTATCCTCGTCCTCATTTAGATAATGACAGCTTTCTTTCTCGACATATGCTCCGCCCCCGATTGTGGAACTTCAATGTCTTCCTACGAAGACGTTGTTTCTCAGCTCTTGCACAGATATGCTCAAGTTGGGAAGTTTCTGTTTTTATGATACTACGAAATAAAAATCACTTAAGTTATCTATACTCTAGATCCGTAGCTGCCGGCTATTATAGGACGCCTTCTTTGTCCACAGATGACCACGGAAGTATCGGTAACTTCAGATTTTCTTCTACGGAGCATGATTATACGTTACATATTTTCATGCTAGTTCGTAGAACACGAGTATGTCTGACTCACATGCTCGCAGCATTTTTTAACTCTCTTTTCATATGTATGTCACATACTATGCGAGCTTTCGATGTATACACAAGACCAATGGATATACAAATGGATTATATCCATACACTTGTTTTACCATACAGAGCCAAATATTGGGCAAGATATCTTGCTACAGGTTACTTTTTGCTATGTATGTACGGCTGTTCTCCATTCGGCTGCCTGTAATTCAAGAAAAGCAAGAGCAAAGATGTTAGCTCGGGTCTTACACACTGGTGGTCGGCCGGTCCATATGGGACCGGTTTGGGCTTTTTTTAACACGGTACTCTGGTCGTTTCACTAACATGGCTTCACGCATTTCAACCTTGACTCCGCGGCACGTAAGATCTGGTGCAGGGATATGCACAGTCCTCTACCCGCAGATTCTCGAGATTGACGAATTTAAACTAAGGTATCATTGCGCTCATCACTTTAAAGGTGTCTGCGTCGTATGTGGTGAGGAGGGGTTACTTGCGCCATAATATCATTCTAAAAAACATTTTTACAGACGCCCGAAAATGTTTTATCCATACATCTGTTAGTGTGCACACTTGTCTTCTATATCTCTCTCCCAAACCGAAGGTGAAGTAAAGAATGGCTTCGCATCTGGACTGGCGCTATTTACCAGAGTTTGGGTCGACTCTCCAAGTTTCCCTAATTGTTTGTTATAGATCGGAGCTCAGTAGAACAGAGTCCGACGTTTATATGCGCATTTGGCGCCCTAATGGCTCGCCAACCTCAACTTTACTCAGCATGTACTTTGAGGTGAGCAGTCAGCCTGATGATCTGGAGCAATTGATACCCTTTTTCATAGGACAAGACCCCAAGAGTGGAACTGTCCCAACCCATCGAGAGGGTCGCGAGCCGTCCTAGATTTGTCTTGATTACGTCGGCGGTAATCAAGGTCGTTGAGTCTGGTCCCACTTTCGTTGATGGTACACGTGTGCTGCCTGCCCATGTGTTACACTAGCCAGCGCAGTTATGAAAGCGCGACTCTCCCCACCATGCACCGCTACGAACGATGAATTGCTCGACTGTCTAAATCTCAGTCTGGTATCCTTTGATCACGTTATCGACTGTGGTGTGTACCGAGCACAGGGCTTGGGAGTGTATATAGGAAATGTATCTGTCGGTTTTAATCTGAGGCCCATCCTGGTTCGCCTATCTTTCTGGCAATTGTCACATAAAGCTACATAGTATCTCTCCGAGGGATAGTTCCGACAGATTACGGCATCAGACAACCGCGCTCCAGCGATTCCGCCGAAATGCTTGTACGCCTGCCAGCACATACTTCACCTTGTTGGTCTAGGACTGGACTGCTGTAAGTAGTAACATTAATAGAAATGCAAATATAAAATTATCATTGATATCCCAAGTCTATTCCATCATTCTGGGCGACTTATCAGAAGAAAGGGATAATCTTTTCTAATGACAAATATCCGAGGTGGACTTAAGCGTTCACGCGCTAAAAGTACCTCAGCCAACGAGGGTCCTCCATAAGAATGCAATTAAGTCAAGCAAGACTCAGCGACCACTTTGTCAAAATGGCAGACTGCTCAAAGGATGTATGGACAAGATCATTCGGGACGCTATGACACAACTCGGTACTGACAATGTGCGGCCTTCTCTGTGAAGGTGATTGCCGAAAACAAATTCTCATTTACTTTTATTTATGGGTAAACAAACACTTTCGATGGGCAGAGTATCATAGCATGTATCCATCTGACAGAGATTGATACGTTTACTTGGATCGAGACAATGCCGACTTTGGAGTCACGCTTAGCGCGTTTCAAATTATGGACTAAAACTAGATTAGGTTAAATAATAGGGTGGAGTTATAGACCATAGTGTGTCATATTGAGAACTTGTGAAAGTACCGACAGCGTGCAAAAAATAATTCGACAAGGAGGTGATGACAGCAGCAGTGGCTGCGATCATTTGGCACTACAATTTGAGCCGCCAAGACGCCGAAGGCCACGCAATCATCCATCGAACTCTATCTTATTCTTTCATCATCGAAATTCTAGGTCGTCGCCCTGCTAACGTAATGTGGATCCTGCACTTTCTTCTGCTTTGTGCATCGCGCTTGATAACCTCTAAAGCGTGCATGGATTGCAGATTGCAAATCATACGTGACATCAAATTTTAGTGTAACACACATCGCGTATTCGGCGGATCTAAACAATAGAAACGATAAAGTAAACAGCGAAGAATGCTATGCTGTAGTTTGAGGTCACGGTGTGGTGGCGATTGGAGAAAAGACAACAGGATGACGTGCCAAGCTAAATATCTGATACTGCATAACCATGATAATGGCTGGATGCGAGGATAACTATGTTTCGGTGATACTGGCTGATCACCGACTGAAATGTAAAGAAATATCAGATGGAGGGGTATGATAAGGAAAAGAAAAACAAGTATGACAAGGCGGCTGTCACAGCAGCCACATCGGGGCCCGGTAGGGGGGTGTAATATTACATTGGTCCAAGCGCTACGCTCGCGATGATAGGATCGCCATGCAGCAAAAGTACCTTAAAAATTATCAGATTTTTTTGTCGCTCGGAATATTGGATATCTGTAGCGAATCCGATACAAGGAGTGCGGCAAGAAGAAAAAGCTTATCATGGTGGAGATGAAGAGATCGTGAGACGATCTGAGGATCTGATAAATATTCGGAGTCCGCCACAGCAATGGCAGCAGACGTTTTTGGGTATATGCGTATCTGGACATGGTGGCATTAATTTGAAGAAACAAAACAAAGAAGCAGTATACCCGACTGCCGACTGTGCCATTTTTTATGTCAGGTCACGCAGGCGTTTTATAGTTTTATTATTTGAAGTGTAAGCAAAATATACAGTATCATGGGACGGGTTGGCCGAAGCAGACGATCGCACAAGGATTCGTAAGAAGTCAAAGAAAATCAAACGGGTAAGAAAGTAAGCCTGTATAAAGTTAAACTAACGTAATGGTTGAACGGGATGGAGAGGCAGACAGAAATACTCTATAATCATCAATCAGATGTCGTTTCTTCTCAGCAAAGCTCCGAGCGCTTGATTTTTTTGCGTTTAGTTACACCGTCCCAGACTCCATCTGATAAAATCAGACAGCTTGTTTTTGTCGTGCGATGCCTCCAAAAACGCTTGATCAAGATTTTGTATTGCGTTTGCATCTGATAACATCAACAGCATCAGATAGAGTAATCAAGCCCTTATAAATATACCAAACCTTCGCCTGGCATCCACCCCTTCAATACTTTATATCCTCCCTTTTCTTCGCTATATCATATCACTCACACACATACACACATCATGTACGCCATGACCTGCCCTGACATGTCGCCTACCCTCAGCGCATCTTCATCCTCTTCCTCTTCTTCTGCATCCTCTATTTCGCTTCCGCCCACACAGCAGCACTTCCAAAAGACACACCACGCACGAAACCACAACAGCAAGCATCATCATCGCCGTCACCGAAAAGACAACAACGCCAAAGCACAGAACTACTACGATGTGCTGGCGGGTCGGCAGCTGCCTTCGCCACCGCTTTCGCCGGTGGTGTCACCCAACAAGCATTCAAATAACAAGGCATGCGCTGACGATCGTCTCAAAGCCGCTCGTCGCGACAACCAACTCCGCGCTGTGCTGGCTGAATTGCATGCTGTCAAGCGCCAAGGCCTGGCGCTCACCACCGCGTCGTACAATATCGTTCTAGAGGCGAACATGTCGCTGCGTCGTGATGGCACGCCTCTCACGCAGGTGTTGCAGTGTAAGTAACACGAATATTTGGTTATCTCGATTTTATTTAACACGTGACGTGAATGTTTATTTAGTGTATGACGACATGACTCGGACGGGATTGGAACCGGATGACACGACTTACTCGTATCTGATTCGGGCGTTGTGCAAGCGTGAAATTGAGACACAAAAGACGGTGGCGATGCTGCGACGGCAGGCCGAGCGCGCAGGCACTACAGATACACAAGACGTGGATGCGCTGCTGGCCGAAGACAATCTCACCAAAGCACTTGGTTTTTTCGACGCCGCCACGTCCGCCAAAATGGCCGTCTCCATCGAGGCTGCCAACCAGCTCCTGCGCGTGCTCTCTCACAAGCCGGATCAGACTGCGTGTGCACGCGTCTATGCGTCCATCACGACACCCACCTGCGCCACGTTTGGCTCGCTCGTCCACATGGCCGGCCGCCTAGGCGACATGCCACTGGCTCTTGAGTATTACGCCCTGGGTCGCGCTTGTGAACACGACCTGCAACTCGAGCACGCTCTTGTCGAGGCCTACCTGCGCTGCGACAATGTCGATGCTGCCCTCACGCATATTGAGACGGAGCTCGTCGGTGACATGGTTGCGTACAACTCGGTTGTGCGCTACTACTGTGCGCAAGCGCGTCTGGCCGACGCGCACGCACTCGTGTCTCGCCTGCCCAAACCCGATGCAAGCTCCTACGGCCCGCTCCTTGCCGCCTACTGCCACGCCGATGCATGGGAGCATGCCCAGCCTATCTACCGCGCCCTGCTCACCACCGATCTTACAAAGTCGTACGGCAACCTGGCCAACTATTGCATGCTGTGTCTCAAACACACCCACACTGACAAGGCCCTCGACGTGGTGCGTGCCATGCAGCGCGCCCGCCTCGAGCCTGATGCTATCCTCGCCGAGCGAGTCGTGCGCGCTGCAACGGCTGCCCAGCTCCAAGCCGGCATCCATGCCCTCCAGGTTGTAACCGAAGCCATGTCCTCGCGTACGCTTGCCAAGGCCGCAGACCGTCTGACCCTACTGGCGATTGAGATGAGCGCGCACGCCAGTCTGGACTTGACTCACGTGCTCGCGATCGGTCGCGTCGTTCTTGCGTACATGCCCTACTACAAGCTCCCCGTCGAACTGGGCCGCCGCATACTCGCTTGCGCTTTTGACAACGACTGCCCGCTCGTGCTCCAAGATTTTGTCCTCTTGTATCAATCCGCAGTCTTCGAGCCTGAGCGCGCCCAGCCTGACATGCGCGGCCTTGTCCAGCGCCTGGCGACACTGATGCGCGCTGCCGGTGTAAGCACGACCGATCTGCCACGCGACCTGGTCGTGCGCGTGCTTGGCTGTCTCGGTGAAGACGACGAGGTGCGCGCTCTGTTTGACAATGGTGTCCAGCTCCTACCCGAAGTAGAGGCGGCTTCCAAGGATATTATGCGTTGCGTGATGCGTGGCGACATGGATCAAGCCGTCCAGACCCTACGCGGCGTGTTGGGGCAAGGCCACACCCCACTGCTAGAACCAGTGCGAGATGCAATCGCGCTGGCCGGCAAGCAAGGCCATCTCATCCAGGCGCAGACCATGTACGACGTGTGCAAGTCCGCGCTGGGTGAGAACAAACAGGCGATCTACATGGTGACCAACAGCATCCTGATTGGCTACGCGCAGCAAGGTCGCATGCACGAGGCCAAGATCTACTATGACCAGATCAAACGCATGGGACTCTATCCCGACGGCAACGCTTACGCTTCACTCCTACTCGGCACCGCGCAGAGCACAGCGACTACGGACGAGGCGAGCGACGCGCTGATTATCTACGAGGAGGCCAAAAAGCACAAGGTTCGTCCCACGACCTTTTTTTACAATGTGGTCATCTCCAAGCTCGCCAAGGCGCGCAAGCTCGAAGCCGCACTTCGCCTGTTTGACGAGATGCAGAACCTGTTTGATCTCACTCCCAACACCATCACCTTCGGCGCCGTCATCTCGGCCTGCGTGCGTGCCGGCAGCGAGTCGCATGCGTGCCGCCTCTTTGACGCTATGCTGCTCGCGCCTGCCGCGTCGCTCCGCATCGGCCCATTCAACAACATGATCCAGTTCTACGTGCGCCAGCAACCCGACCGTAGTCGTGCACTGGCCTATTTTGCTGAGATCCGCCGCCATGGGCTGATCCCGACCGCGCACACCTACAAGCTCCTTATGGAGGCCTATAGCATGCTCGCACCGTACGACATGGAGACCGCTCACACACTGCTGGATAATATGCGCGAGGACGCGCTCGAGCCCCAGGCGACGCACTATGCTACACTGATCTACGCCTATGGTACGCTGCAGCACAACGTCAGTGCGGCGCAGCGCGTGTTTGACGACGCGGCCTGCTTACGCGATGAGGTTGTCTACCAGGCCATGCTCGATACCTTAATAACCCACCACCAACTCGACCGCGCCGAAGCAGTTTACCACGAGATGCAGACTGCGATTATCAAGAGCTCATCGCCTTACATTGAGAACCTTCTCCTGCGCGGCTATGGCCAGGCCGGCCGTCTCGACAAGGCCGAGGCCCTTTTTGAGCGTATGTCCGATGACAAGTCGATTAAAAAGCCAGGGGTCGTCGTCCGTGAGCCAAGCACTTATGAGGCCATGGTCCGTGCTTACCTCAACAACGCCAAGGTCACTCAGGCCAAATCGATACTGGACCGCATGGCCCGTCGACACTTTCCCGAGAAGGTCGTGGCCTCCGTCGCTGCCCTCTTCACCAACTAATCCATCCATCTTGTACTATTTATTCTTCCTTCCTCTCTCTGTATATATATTCATCCGCCCACCTTTTCATACTACTCTTGTAATCATCTTATATTAAGGCTTCAATCAAATATATGCGTGTACATACTGATTCTATGAAAAAAAAAAGTGTGCTGTACTGTAATAATTATGGTATCTACAAAGGGAAGAGGACGAGAGGGGAATAAACGGGAAAAAGATGAAAAAATAGATGTGCTTTTCCTTTCTGATGGATTTAAACGGGTAATCGGTCGACCTCGTCTTCATGCACGGGATCGATAACATTGCGTATCGAGGACCGAAAGCCGATATCAAATACAAGATCTTCCGTCGTATGGAACCCACTGTCGTAAGGTGCGTCACCGTCATCGTTGCTCGGTGTGTTGTCATTGTTTCTGTTTTGCCTCCGAGGAGTAGCGAGCGGCACACGGTCTGCGCCCAATGCAGCCGCCAAAGAAGGTGGCATCAGGAGTGTGGAAGCAAAAGCACCGTTTTGGAGTTGAGACGAAAGATGGGTAGTGGCGAATATCCGTACAACCTGAAGCACGTAAATGATCAAATCCAGCAGAATCACTCGCATATGGCTCGGCTTATTGTCTTGCACAAGGGGTTACTACAAGTCCATGGTGCATTCAAAGACAACTTACGATTCCCCACAAAGTCAATGAGAAGACCAGGTTGGCCTGGTTCAGACGTGGCGTGCATCAATACGCAGAGGCCCAATCCAGTCGTAACCATACCAAGTGCGGTGCGTAGTGAGCGTGCCAATGCCTGAGGCGCCAGCATTTGCTATTAAATGAAGAAACGCGTATTAATGAGTACAAAATTAAAGGGGGATGAAGCTTGTCATCTCACCAGTTGCAGAAATATTCTTGAGAAGAAGATCAAGAGGCTGGCATCGAGAAAGTAGTTATATACAAAGTAGCAATAAAGGAGGGCATCCAAGGACCGAATCACGTCTTGTTTGCCATGAATATTCATCAGTATCGGTGCAACTACTGCGGTTGCTCTTGGCGTTCGGTGTGACGGTAGTCCTCTCTACAAGAGAAAGAAAGGAGTTGAGTTTGATTTCTACCAGAACAAAATATTTCAACAGACGCATTGTAATGCACAAGCAAGTCGAAGCTTTTCTAATTTATCATCATGATCTCTCAATTCCATATCAATCGAAGCAATGTCTATGATAGGAAAGGTACTATACTGCGATGTATAGATGAGAAAAGACGATACAGGGCTCCCGGGTGCCTTTTATACTTCAGCATTTACCAATAATTCTGAAAAAGCAAGGGAGTTATCAAATCATGGAGCCAGGTACTCTTATATCAACGATCGACCCAGTCAAGTCAACACAAATGAACTGCCTCATCAGCTCCTAATAAATTTACCGACGCAGACAAATTACAAGGGCCTCTAGCTTATGGAGAAGGGGTAAAATCGGCCGAATTTGGGCGACATTGGTATAAAAGAAGAGAGATTGGCAGAGGAGTATCATAAAATTTTAATAGAAGAATCAGCCAAGGAGGGATAGTAATAAGAGACACGAGCCTGGAGTGGCACTGTTGAAGAAGCGCACGAAAGATCACGGCAACAGTCGTTAATATCATGAGAGTCTAACAGCAGGTTTCAGCCAAATCCCACCAAAAAAATGAGGATGGTTAAGAGGTAGTCATGTCAGCAATTTTCCATTCACAAATAACAACAATTGCACTTGCTCCTTGATGTCTCTAATGGTTATCCTGGATCATCTCATGGATCTGACGTATTTATGAGTACTCTGCTCTCGAACTGTCGATTGCATCACTAGGAACCTGATGTGAAATACAACATTTTGTACCCATTTCATTTGGAACATCATCACCTAATAGAGACCCTCAGTTCTTCACATTTTTCACACTATATAAGATGCTCAGTCAAAGTACTCAGATTAATCGTTGAGAAGGTGCCCTTGACAATTCGTTCACTAGTATGTTTAAGAAAAGGTAACAATACTAATGATAAACGTCAAACGCTTGAACTGGTCATTCATTCACGAAAAGATGATAATCAGCATTTAGAGAAGTCAAGCTTCCGAGCTGCGTGAGCAAGTCTCGCGGGATTCACATTCTGCAGCAGGGTGGTAATCTAAAACCACAGTGTTAGAAAGATAAAATAGAATCAAATAGATGCTCACTTGGCCTTTGGCGAGACGGATTGGGGTGCCGAATGATGGCAGGCAAATGTCGCCATCGTTACCATTTTGTCGAATAGTTTTCTTGCATGCTTTCGCCGCTTTCATGACAATTTCCTAAAATGACAGATTAGATGCATCTCTGCTTTATCAATGTGTGTGTGATTTACCTGGCATCGATCCATGACTTGGAAGGCACCAAGCATGACATTAAAATCGTTGTGGTCGCGAGGCAAGTAAAATGTGCCGATCTCAATTAGTCTGTATATACCATGGTACTTGAGATCTATTGAAAAGACTTTGCAACAGCTACCTATAATGAAAAAAAATCGCATGAGAATCTTCCGTTGCTTTTTCGCAGGCCACCCTTTTTTTGCGTACCTACCTTCGCAGAGAAGGCCACATACCGCCAGTACTGAATGATCCGCACCGTCCTGGATAGCCTTGTCGAGGCAGTCCTTAAGGCAGTTTGCCAATTTAACGAAGTCGTCGCTGGGGCTTGCTCGAGGCGGCTTGCATTCCATGAGGAATACGAGTTGGCTAAGATGTTTGTCGCTCGTATAAACGCTAAAATCGCCCTTGCGCGCTTGTGCATCAGGATCTGTTTGCCTCTTTCGTCTGCTTGAACCGCTCACAGCTCCATTGGCTCTACAAGTCACAAGATCAGATATCAGTAAGATCGAAAAATACTGGTGATCAATCTACCCTTCTGTGAAAATAGTGGAGCCGTTGGGGAAATAGGCAGCCAAGAGCGGTAACAAGGTGCCTTTGATGAAAGTATCTTCATTGACGCTGCCTGCATCGTAATAAGGACTATATGCATTAAACCTATAATCATTGAAATCGAAACACTACTGATTAGTTTTATTCTTTCTTTTTTCTTTCTTTCCTTGTCTTTCAGCAGTCCACCACTCACATGCTTCTGTAGACGTCCTGATACCGACACGCTTTATCAGTGTGCTCGCTTCGCACCCAAGACTGCAGTATTTCCTTGACATCGTCGTTGCCTGTTCGCGAAGCCTAAAATGACTTTATGAACAAAACACATAAAGACTACAAAAAGAAAACGATAGTTACCTGGTCGATCTTCACACACCACAGAGCATCATTGTCTGATATCGCTTCCATGTGTTTTTTCCCATTGCTATTGTCGATGATGGCTTCCCAGATAGCAGGATCCATTTTGCTGCCGTACTGCGATGATGGAGATATCAGACATATGAAATTTAAAGCTCTAGAACAATGTTAAATTAGGGATATTTCAGTTCTCGAGAAATAACTCTAATATTGGACTTACAGTCTGTCAACAACAGTCAACTGTTCTGTCATTTCTGCTGCATTGTAGACCTCATTTCTGTACTCCAGGAATTTGGCCACGAGATCTACGCCGTCTGCCATCCACTGTGAATTCCAAACAGTCAGTGCCTGGTTTATTAGCACAGCTACAAGATATATACCTTCTTGGCATTTGCGGGAGGGATATAATCGTCCAGTCCTGGTCCAACAAGATAAAAATAGGTATTGACAGAGCGTACAAGTTGTTCTGCAGAGCCACTTGATGGCGAACTTGACTGATGATACGTTTCGTCGGAATCCTCTTCCAAGTCGAGGGCTGGCCTTTTGCAGAGAATTGTCGTGGGTGAACCTTCTTTCTATTGTAGATGAAGTTGAGCACTCAAAGTAAGCTATTATCTGGTGTCTACCTTGAATAGGCTGCCCTGATATTTGAGATAGCTTCTGGACTGAAACGAGTGCGCGTTTCTCTTTTCAACTTCTTCCCAATAGTTATAGAGTGCACGTTGCTTCAATATCTAAATCACAGCAAATAAGAACCCTTCTGTAATCACAATACATCATGTGCCGGTAAGCTGTTACCCTGAATTGCGAATCGATCTGCTCTTGAGCCCACCGTTGCATAGGGCTTTGTTTCCACCTGGACATGCTGTTCACAACGCCAATGAACTCCTCCTCCGCAGCATTCTGATCCGCAAAGTCTGCTGTTGCAAAGCAATCGACAACGCTGAAATGATCAAAGTGGCTTTTTATATATTCAATGAATCGGGACATAGACAACAAAAGAAGTAAAAAAGAAAGGGGAAATATCACTGTAGCTGAATTACTATAAGCTTTGTGGCAAGGCGAACAGCATGAATTGACCGGACATAAATTTGACCAGTGCTTGTGTGAGTGCTTATTGCAATAGTGCATGATAAGCGAGGTGGCAGTTCAGACTCAGATATGACATGGTGTGCAAGCTCTTCACCTATCATACCTTTCCTGTCAAGAGGAGTTTGGTTGCAGGAATCACCCCACGCCCAAGAAGTCGACGACTTCCTCTTCTTTACCCAGCAAAAAGACTAGGTACCAACCGCGACGCGTTTGGAACAGGCGTCTGCTGCTTGTTAAACGCGAAGATACTATGCAGAACTGACCAAGGATGAATTACTTACAGAAAAACGGACACACAAACATACAGACAGACAAACAGGTAGGATGATAAAGTGCTTGCATCAGCCGCTGTACTGTCCCTGTCAAGAGGAGTTTGGTTGCAGGAATCACCCACGCCCAAGAAGTCGACGACTTCCTCTTCTTTACCCAGCAAAAAGACTAGGTACCAACGCGACGCAGTTGAAACAGGTGTCTGCTGCTTGTGAGCCTAAACACCAAGAGACTGTACAGAATCAAGAAAAGAAAGATGAATTACATGTATAAGCTAGAGTAGTAATAGTATTACCGCAAAGTTCGCCAGAGTCTAGAGGAAAGCAAGCAGACAGACAGACAGACAAGATGATAAAGTGCTTCCCAATCAACCGTCGTACTGTCCCTGTCAAGAAGAGTTTGGTTGCAGGAATCACCCAACGCCCAAGAAGTCGACGACTTCCTCTTCTCTACCCAGCAAAAATACGAGGCACCAACCGCGGCGCGTTTGAAACAGGTGTCCGCTCCTGCAACATCTCAATGGAATGAGAAGGAAAAAGCGGTTCTTAACAAAAGCTCAAAAATATACGTCAGCCGCACTGAGTTTGAAATCCCCACTCTGCCGCTTCCGCCATTGCTGATAAGGCAGGATGTCAGGATTAATAAAAATTATACCAGGACGCGGAAAGTGAATGCATTGTAGCCAATGCAGGATGTTATGACGTGATAGTCGGGAGAATTGCTTGAAGATCTGCAATACTGCATTGATTAAAAGTATTGTGATAGAGATACGGTAGAACTATCCGCTATTGTCATATTGGGGTGGTGGTTTTATGCCTTTTGCAATTCCTGAGTCTTACTTTTTGTATTTACTCGTGCGCTTCGGAAGTGTATCAGCAACTATATGCAAAGACAATTACATATATAATACAAAGCAAGTATTTACTCATGTGCGCACAAGTGGCCTTTTTTTCTTCCTTTTTTCTTCTTTTGCTACTGTGGACCAGAGCTACTCCTTAAAGGATCCCAGTTCTGATTCTGCTGATACCATTCATCCCACTCGGCCCAATCAATCGAGGAAGGTAGACCCCAAAATGGATTATCCGGTACGTTCCGAAACAGGTTATTTTGCTGCTGCTCTTGCTGATGGTGGTGCTGGTGTTGGCTGAGACTTGGTGGGACTATATCTGCCATGTCTGCCTGGGTTGCAGCCAAGATAGGCGCGCTCGTCATAGTGTAGGGCGCCGAAATAATGCTTGTCACGTCCGGTTCGCTTAGGTCGCCCCAGATAGGCATCAGGGTATTCAGGAGCGCATCTTGGCTCGTCGACGGATTCGAGTCAAAACCAAATTGCTGCAAAGTGAAGGCTTCCTCAAGCCCAGACATGCCCTCAGCTATGAGAAGAGAATGAGCAGGTATTGCTTCCTCATAAATTTCTCTACACTTACTGAAAGCTTCTGTCATTTGCAGCACATGTTTGCTGTCCGGTTCCAGCGCCAGCGCGTCGAGCAAGGATGACATGGGCGTGGTACCTGACAACCGCATAGGGACATTTTTACCATTTTTACGCGACTTGACAATCCACGCATATGGCGCATCCTGCTCTTCCGATGTGGCTCTGACATCAATGTTCTTGTTGTTCATGACATTATGGAGAAGCTTGCGAAGGGTATCTCCAGTACTTGACGCGCCTTTGAAGCGGTTCAAGAGCTTTATGCCATTCTCCAGCTCCGCCTTGGCAGCAGCAGAGATGTAAGGGTCACTATGCTTGGTATTGTACATGTGGATTAAGCAGCACTGAAGCACAGGGTAAAACGTCGAGGCAAAAGGACAGAGAAAAATATCATGCACTGTCATTGGAGCGGCAATGCGCATGCCAAGCGTGGCAGCACTGGTGCAGATCCAGAATGAGGGTGACGGCAAAGGATTCACGTCATGATCGGTTCTTTGAGTGATGAACGGCCGGTGAAGCAGGATCAGTGAGGAGAAATAATACAGCAGGGCAGACGCTATGGATGATGAGCACTTTGACTTGTTACGCTCATGAACACCTACCAATGACTGGCGCAAAATAGCCGGTTTCTTCATCAAAGTCGGTAATATTCGTCTGCTTGATGGCGCCGGGGAAAGACAGGCGCCACTGGGTAAGCTCTGAGTCGAGCTGCGACACGATGGCATCGCTGCCTTGCTCACTGCTGATCTGCTGTGCGCGAGGACAGTAAATGCCATGCTGGATACGCCCAAATATTTCGGATAGCTTGATAAACTCAATAAACAAAAGGTAGATCACCAGTTTTCCATGGGCAGGTAACACGGCTGGCTTGTGGGTGGCGGATGGGAAGCGTGGGCCAGGATCAAGGGGATAGTCGTCGGGTTCATCGAATATTTCTCGCCAGTGGGCCTCGGCGTCTGGCAAGCTGACATCCACATCCTACGCAGTGTGTCATTATATTAGACACATAAGCATAATTTGATCCCACTACCACTGCTTACCTCGTCCAAAATTGACATGGGACGGCCATTCAATCCAGCTTGAAATCGATCGCTAATATAAAGCGCCCAGAATGTCCGTTTCCGCACCTCCTTTTCATCCTTGGAGAGTTTAAGGTGGTCACAGTTCCGGTGTAGACCCAGCGCTTGCGCCATACGAGCCGTCTACATGCACGTAAGCAATCGAAGAGTATACTCTGTTGTATTTATCTTACCCCACAGCCCATGAGCCAGCACGCAGAAGACTTGGAATCCACGTGGCCGCGTTGGTTTTGGATCAACACTAGCGCTTGAATCATTGATAAGGTAGGATTGGTATGGGTGTCGTCAACGAGTTGATGCGCCTTGTCAAAGAAATGGTCGCTCCATCCTAGGGGTAGATCCCATTGAGCATCTCGGGGAAGGTGCTTTTTGCGCTCTGGCTCCAAGTTCTCGCACTCTACGAAACGCGCGGCCGCGCCCAACATGGCATTGAGCAGTTCAGCGGGGGGATACGCATTGGCGTACCCTCGGAATTGCTTGAGGAAACCATGCTTGTCAACGACAGGCAGCATCGGATGTACATTAGCAAAATAACTAAGTAGACGATGTTGTCAAATAACATGCCGCTGTATGCGTCCCCGACACGTATCTTTCGCGTTCTTACATTTTCAATAGCCGTGTGCAGGTATACTGGTCGATGCCCGCAACTTTGAGAACGTACTCATTGAGCGTCGTAGGCTGTTTCGGTAACCTGTCATGCAGGTACAGCCGCAAAAGGTCGGCGAGCTCCTTTTTCGCCAGAAGAGTCTTCAAGAAACTGTGGTTGTCCGCATGGGTAAAGCCGAAGTCTTGTTTTTTTCTTGTGTTGTCCGTTTGAATGGAAGAAATGGGTAACTTTGGCAAGGTTTTCGTCCGCTTCGGCTTTGGTTGATCGTCATCTAATTGGACGGCCTCAAGAAGACCGTCCATATCCGACTCACCCGTCAAACCGTGAATCATGCGTTCCAGTTCCTGGACGCGGACCAACATTTCATCCGCGTGTCTTACAAATTAATAAAGATAGTGAGTTTCTTGTTCCCATGCAAGTCGCGAGAATTTCCCAATCAGGAGATGGTACCTTTTGGAAGGACCCCGTCTACGAATACTGCCTCGAAAGTGAGCATTATCGTCGCTGCAATTCTAAGGTCTAGTACCTCTTTTTGAATGTACAATCTGTACTGTAAGCAACGCAATTGAAGCACGGTTCACCGTGTTTGAATTGGCACTTGAGCTTTTTCTGCCGGCAGTAGTCGCTGTGGAATGGCTCATGGCAATGAGGAAGGTACAGGTAACAAAACTCACGGTTCAAGGCTTACCATGCTTGTGTAATTCTCGAGCGCTTTTTTTCTCGAGAAATCTCCATGTTAGAAGAATTGCGGGTGGGGGGAATTCAAGACATAGCCAAAAGGGTTTGAAATGGTGACAGTATATAAGAGAGCAGGTCTAGAACCAGATACCGCGGGAATTGGCCGATCGGTAGCATACAACATCATACAATGCAAATATACATAACGAGATACCATTCTCTTTCCTGGTAGCTCTCATTATACGTGCCTTTTTTTCTTGCCTTTGATTCCGTATCGATGCATCACGACGCGTTCGAAAATAGCCCTCATTGGGTGAGCAGCGAGCGGGTGGTTTTAAGTCTCGCCTTCATCTTTTTGGTCGTATGTCTGGGCCGTCGAAGTGAGACTATGCACGCGCTTAAAGGAAGTTTTTGAAGCCAAATAGCTTGGGAACCTGCTACACCATGTAATGAGATAGATATCCCTTGCAAATTACTTTGCCAGCAGAGGCGTTCATAACTACCTCTCCCTTGATAAAACATCCGTATGATCTCCTCATGAACTTTTTCTATTGTTGTCCTATATCAGAAAATTATCTGAGCGTACTAAACTTCATGAAGCATTTGTTCTTCTTCCCAATGTGCAGCGGTAGCGCTTACGAGGGTGAATGAAAGGAAGGGAGATTCCGCAGAAGATAACCTTTTCATTGGAAATTAAGTCACCCAGCGTGAGTTATTTATGCTTTACTGGGAACAACAACGCGTGTGTTTGAAAAGTGAGAAGGCTTTTTCGCAACGCAGCGGCGATATCAATATCAGTCATGTTGGCATTACAAATAATGGCTACAGGATAGTGGCTCTTTGGATGCACAATGACTATTGTTTGAACCCAAGTTCACTATGACGCACAGGCAGCATTAATAAGCTTATTTCATCTTACTTTACCATCCCTCCAGGGACATGCATGCTGATTTTACCGTGTGTTGTCATCATGCCGAACAGCTGTCTACTTCATTTCATGTTTTCATAGATGCGTGTACAACTTTTGCGCACGCAAAATTGTCACGGTAATAGGTAAAGGTATTCACACGCAAGCAATCATAAATTGCCGTTAATATTGTTCGCGCCATACGGTGTATGACAGCAGTGATCATGCCATATATACTAATAGTGATATATTTTCTACTCTATCTGACAAAAGCACAGTTAAGCATAACTGCTATACATTCTTTTACTTGTAGATCGCTATTATTGACTTTTCAAGGTGCTTGCTCCCCGATTCATTTTTTATGCATTTTGTGCACGCCTGCTCTGCCCACGCACAGACCGCAAAATAATTCAGGAGGAGCCTAAACCCAAGAAATCAAGTGCGAGCAAGGGGCCAATAAAGTCGATGGGTCGATCGTATTGCGCGGTCTGCTCTTAATTCGGGAGTGCATAACCAGAAACCAATTCATACATGAGTATAATTAAGTATACAATGGTTCGATTAAACTGCCATCCAAATTTCTTTCGACACGCATAACACGAATTTCCCAGAGTATCACGTATCCAGTCAACAATGCTAATCTCATAACATCATACTGGTTGTGCAAACATGTAAGTATATACAATTTTATAGCTACATATTAAGGAGAAGAGACGATGATGTTATAAGAAATGATATTTAGACGGGGCTGTAGGTCTGGGATCGTTTATCCGACAGTCTTCTCCCAAGCGCATCCACCGGATCACCCACTGCCGTCTTCGTCGATTCACGTCGCTGTTGCTGCCGCTGCTGCTGCTGCTGTTGTTGCTGCTTTTGCTGTTGCTGTTGTGGTGTACTGTGCGGATAGCTTCCGGTCTTTAAATACGTATCATAGCCTTCATAGCGTCGCTTGGCATTGCCGCTCCATTGCCGACTCATCTGCACGGTTGCGACGCGACGTGGGATATCCACATACGTCTTGTAGACCTGCTCATCAATGGATTGCGTCCGTAACGCGCTGGGGTGCTCGTCTGGTGCATTGCGCTTCATATAGTTCATGTATTGCTGGTAGTCCGGAAAACGCTCCAAGTCAGCCCGATCAGCATAGTCGTTTTGGGCGGCGGACAGGCGGTCGACGCTGCGAAATTGTTGTGTATATCTGTCCAGCCCAAGAGTTAAGTGAGTTGACTCAGGGGAAAATGTATATGAAGTGCTTACCTTTCGTATTCTTTATTTTCTGACTTTGTGACACAAGGATCCAGATTGCGGGTGACGATACTCTCCATGGACCAGGGCAATAGTTCTTTGCTCTCGACAGAGTCACTGTCTTTACGTGGAACCTTCTCTGGCAACAAAGGCTCTGCGATGGCCGCGCCGCTGTGTCGACTTCCTGAGTACGAGCGCACAGTGAATGGACTCGTCTCCAACGCTTCTTCTTTGCTAAGCCTGAAAAAAGAAGCGTTAAGATGCGTCATTTGCTTTGCACCGGATTCTCGTCGCTTACGGTGTCTTTTCATTTTTGAGATTGAGTGCAAGTTTGGGTGATCGATATTTGAGCGTGCCATTCATATTAAATGCGAAGAGAGAGTCCAGGGACGTCAGATGCAGCGGATCGTAATATTCGGTCCAGTAGCCTTGATAGGGATCGCTCTCATCCGGGTATAGGTTGGAAGATCGTCCTTCCTTGGGTATATCGTATACAGAGGGATCAACCGTCTTGTCATGCGGCACCAGGGCTGCTGTTGAACACCATTTGCGGTAGCTTTCCGAATGGTCAGTTTATATGGGTTTCTCATCTTTTTTAGTTCTTTTGAGTACTTACTCGCGACGGGCAGGTTGAATGCGTGGATCCTGGTTATGTAGATGATAATCCGAATGGAGTTCCCAGAGCATCGGCTGACCATCTTCCGTTACAAAGTTTCCCAGGAACAAGTTAATAGCGTCCTGCTTGTCGGCATCTGTGAAACGGAATGAGACACAGTCTTTAAGACATTGTCAAAGGTTACCTGAAAATGCATTGGCGTAGAAGCGGCGAATTGTCTCAATCATATCACGCGGGTGACTGGTCCACTGGTTGATTTTTCGATACGTCTCCATCGTATTAACCAGGTGTGAACCACCGTACTGCAAAGCAATGGTATCACCATGGTCGTGATACATTTCTGTAAAGATATTGACGACGTCCGAATCAAAGTCAATCTTGGGCGACGCAATTATACCGAGCGCATAGAGTTGGTGGCCGAGGGCGCATTTGGCCATCAAAAACTGGGCAGCGTTGGTACGATCGAGGCAGTCGATGCAGTTTGTACGCAGCACACCATGCTGTCGCGATCCTCGGGCACGTGAACTGGATGTAAACAATGAGCCACTAACAACTAAGTTCCATTCCAACATACTGAGACTCTTTTTCTTTGGCATCTTGCTGCACCGGACCGCATCGAAAGAATCCGGTCGCTTCAATGGCCTCTTGTGCCTTCTTTTCCAGAAACTTGATGACATCTTGATCGTGGCTGGCCAGAGATCATGTCAATATAAAGTTGGGTAGATTTGGATCTTACCTCTTGGATGCGCGAGACATATCCCACGCGATATACTCAATTTTCTTATCGTCGGGAAGAAACTGGTTCAAATAGGTGATGGCTCTCTCAAACTCTTTTCCCAGGATAGACTCGCGCTTGTGTTTTTCTTTTTGCTATTCTGAAAGTTAGAAAAAAGATATTTTCATCTAGATGGATGGCTTGCCTTGATCAGGTTCAAAACGATGCAGGGTGTGCCGTACCGCATAAAGAGATTTTCAAAATGCAACCCGGCAGAAGTATAGAATGGGTCGACAAAGTTCACTACATTATCCATGAGCCCAATTCCTCTTCTTTCCGTCTTTCCTTCTTTCCTTTCCCCGTACTTACGCTCAATCTGGGGCTTGGGAGACATGTTGGTAGGATCCTGCGACCAGATCAGTGGGATAGAGCCACGGTGTTGTACATACGACGTGTACCGGGGATTGCCGAAAAGCTTATCAGTGGAATGAAATGAGGTCGTTTCCATGTCCACCACGATTTGCTCTGTTTCAACATCATTCGCCACGTAGCCCTAAAGAGCAATCTGTCAGTCGCATCCCTGGCTCTTCTGTATTATCTGTCCTTACCATATCATTGGCGCCTCTTTTCAAGAAGCGCGCACCAGCAAAATGACGCGAACGCCGAGCCATCAAAGTCACCACGACGCTCTTGCCAAACACAGATATCTCTGCATAATGTTGGTCAGATACATACAGATACCAAGGGCAGAATAACGTACTTGCTTGATCGACAAAACCATAGATCAAAGGTAATATCCAGCCTGACCGGCTGTTAAGGTCTCTAAATCCGGATTTCAGGAGATAGTGATTCCAAATAAACATGTCGTTATAGGCCGGAGGTAGGTTGTCATCATCGTTGTTGGCAGCAGCGCTTTTTTTCACGGGCGAGCTGGTCATGTTGACTTGGAGGGTGTTGGTCATGTCGTAGGTGTATGAGAAATAGAAATTCTTGGTCAGATCGATATTCTGAAACGTGGCAATGTAACTAACGACAGAACGGCCGGTGAGTGGCTAAGAAAACCGCATGACGCTACGAGCTTACCGTGCTTCATCCGAATTCTTGTCGACCTTGGTCTGGTGACCAATTGGAACCAGACGGGTTTCGTCAATGTGATAGATGTAGTGACCTCCGAGCAGGGCGACCTGCTTCCGCTTGGTGATAAAGATGAAATACCAGCCCTGAGTGAAGCGGATGAAGCCCACGATGCCGAATATCTGCATAGGCACCTTGTGGAGGCCGCCCACAGACAGGTTTCCGTCCTCGATCATCCGGAGCAACCGCGTCTTTTCTGCGGCGGAATAAACCGCGTCGTCCTCAATGACCACCAATTCGCGCTGGTTGGTGCGGTGAATCTGCAGGACTCGGTAGCGCTGCTTGGCTTGGTTTGTGCCGATAAGATAGTACCGCTAGCCATGCGACGCTGTAAGCACAATGTCAAGAGTTACTTGATGGCTTACCGTCTTCGTCTCATAAAGCTCAAAGCTGCTCAAGACCGAGCGAGGACTTGCGAAGGGCGACTCGTCTTTCTTTGGTTTTGGTTCGGTCGTTTCAGGTGAATCTTCGTCGGGCACGATGCCGCTTGCAGGCCGTCTGTCCGTTTCTGGCACAGCCGAACTCAAGTATTGTTGCTCAAGCGTCTGTTGAGTGTCATTAAATATTTGCGAGTCCGGATGTTCCATCATTCTCTGCTTTCTCCTTGAATGCTGTCCACTTCGTTTTTCCAGCGAGTTGCAGGAAAAGAAAGAGAAAACGACAGCTGACTCCGCACCTTTGCTTTTTCGTTTACTCCTACCACGAACGCGACATGGACTATGCTTTCCAGGCACGTTTTACGATCCGATTCAATACACACTCTAATTCTTTCTGCAGTGCGATCTCGACGGAGTTCTGGAGTACCTAGTACACCACCCTGTCGAGCCTCAAACGTAATTATGCAAATCGGTAGACGATCGCGCTTCTAAATCATTCCTAGATCCAAGACGGTTGTCGCTCTTTTCCGGGACAAACTTGACCAGACGCTCAACTACTACAGAGACTCACCGGGTATTAAAGGAGTCTTGCACTCAGTTCTATTTCGTGCCTGGAACGATCGCAGCACGAGTGGGACTAATTTTTCTGTATCACGCTATGCAAGAGGTCTGCAGACGGCCGAATTTTATACCCTCATGGATCACTACCGTCTTCTACCCTCCACCATCAGCTCCATTTACTCCCTCTCGTCCGAGGTACGCTCTTGCATCGTTATTTGCTTTATGACCAAGACAGGCCATAGGACGCTATTGGAGCACTGCAGGACCTCATCTGCGTCGACCCGTCACACTCCACGCGCTTTTACCCGGCGTATACCCGTGTCTGTCGATCTTTGCGTGATCATGATATCCAGACTGCCACACGCTTCCTTGAAGAAAATATTCAAAGCATCCGAGGTACGAAATGGATCATTCCAGGAGTCTCAAATTCATTTTGCATAGACACGTCCTGCTTTCAACAAGCGGTTGAACCTCTTTTAGATCATTGGAAAGTCATTCACAAACGCGACCCAGCCTCGCCTCGTCTTGCCACTCTCCAGACGGCGGTGGAATTACTGCAAAATGCATCAGATGAGCTCTTAAAGACGAAACCCGCAGCTAATGTTCTGTGGCAGCGCATGAAGCGTACGTTCAGCGCAACAGATGAACCTCTGCAGTGGCCAGGTCCAGTTGCAGGGAAGCCGCCAACAAAACGAAGGAAGATACCCATTCTGCTGTGCTCAGACGTCATGTAAGTCCTATGCTCTTATATATATATATATCAGTATCTCATATCTCATAGTCCCGCAAAACCGAACCTTAAAGAACGGTGGCAGCAAACCTCAGCTCCCACACCTTTGGAGCGACATAAAAAAGCCTTCTCACTGATCTGCGACAAGATACGCGACAGTGCTCCACCAGCCCTGACGCTCGTGTCCAAAGAGATTCTGTACCGCGATCGACCCATGCCGCACCCTATACCCCGTCTTGTCTTTGACCAGCTGCAACAAACCCTATCAGCCCAGGCAGCGGCCGATGGAATCGAGGCTGATTATTTAAATACCAAGGCGTGGTGCCTCTATATGGTATACGAGCAAAACCCTGGATGCCGATCGGTACTGAAGGCCATGATACAGTTTGCTGATCTCTGGATAAGGTAACTCGCTCGTTGCCATATTCCTCGCAGAATCACTCACTTGTTTCGTCAGTGACTGGATGCGAGAAGGCCAAGAGGATATCTGGATCGAGCTAATTCTGCAAGAAAATCTTCTCTGGGACTATTTCTCGATGTTGATCAAGACACGCTATCGCATATCAAATGATGAAAAATCAAGGCGGACCCGCGAGGTACTATGCATCCATAGTAGTGCTCATGATCAGCCACTCACACACAGGTGCGCTTAGGTTGAACAGCTCGGAACCTTCTTTTACAGAATGCTGTTACAAGTCGCAAATACGAATATCGTCATTGCCATTCGAGATCATGTCTTCTATGAAGTGTGAGTGTATTAGGAAGGGATATATCAATCCAGACTGATAATCGTGTAGCACGAAATATGACTCCATCGAGTTCAACCTGGCTGCTCAAGAGGACTATTTTCTATCGCTGGACGTGGAGAACGAGCTCGTACGACTGTGCAACCAGTTTATCGGCGTTGAGGTGCGAGGTGCCACGACGACGACTGTCCTGAGTGAAATATTGGCCAAAGCAGCTCATCAATTTCTCGTGGTAAGAATTTTGATTCAGAAGCACTAGCACCGTGGCTCACGTATTTTTCGAGCTTTCTGCACTCTGTCCTTTCCAAACCGTATATTACATCGTTGCTACAGGTCTGCGGAAAGGAAAGCAGCAATCCAGCACGGTGAATCTCTTGCGTGACCTTGGACGGCTCTGCCGTCTCCGTTCGCCTCGGTACGAGAGCACACTTTTGGTCGAGTGTCTTAAAAGGCGGTTCTCGGATTATCTTTCACAGCCCGAACTCGCAGATGATATGGCTGCGTTTGTGCTAAAAGCATGTCAACCCGAGGTAGCTAGCTATTGATGTCAGAAGAAGAGGAGCTTATATGCTTTTGTCTATTAGCAGGTTGGCACAAATTGGATCCCCTTGCTGATGACACCCGAGTTTATACGTGACAGTGAGGAAATCATGCTGGATCTGATAGACTTTTTCGACCATGTGCTTCTACCACATATACAGGACGCGACCCTGGATGATCCCCGGTTTGCATGCTCGCTTCGCATCGTCAACCAACTCCTCACCATCCCTTCTACATCCGAAGCTCATATACAGGGGACGCCGTTCTTGTTCGAAAAGAAGAGAATGAATATCCTCTGTAAGCGGGTCACAGCTTTCATCAGCACACGCGAATACGAGAATGCCCGGGTGAACTTGGCCAACATGGAACTCGCAGTCACCTTGCAAAAGAAGCTGAGCTTTATTCTCCAAAAATATTGCCCAGCATCTGAGGCCAAGCAGCTTTTACAAGAAATCACCCAGCAAAATGGTAGATTTAGAACGCTGTCCCATAAGACATACTAATCATTTAATTTCAGGTGGTCGCACGAGTATGCTATGGGCCGATTGCACCTATGCACTATACCTTAAAGATATTCTTGCAAACCCAGAGGATACGCAGGCAGCTGTTCCAATAATCAGGTTATCCACCGCCGCCTCTACGGCCGTTCGAGCGCTCATTGGTGATTTTGAGCCCCATTTGACCTTTTCGGACGGCACATACACCGGGACGGACATGAACAACTCTACCGTGATAACCGTTCTGCTGAAAGCCTGCAGAGAATCTAGGACCTTAATGGATCACATATTCGAGGTACGCTCTTTCACTTTCTATGAAACAATATTGAGCCTTTTTTATAGTGCCCACTATGGAAAAACAAGCTTGAGATCCTCTACAAGCATCCTTACGACCAACACGTCATGGAGGAAGCTATTCACGCATGTCTGTACCCAACACGATGCTGGGCGGTTCATGACGAATACCGTGACCTGCTCGGGCCGTTTCTCAGTCATTTGTATTCTGCCTTTGATTTTTACAGCATCCTACGTGATTATCAATACAAGTACCCGGAAATGAATACCCTGGTGCAAAATTTGAATACAAGAGGTACGTATGTATCATGTAAAGAGGGTTCACATATTCACATTTCATAAGATGCGAAGCGCTTCTTCCACGTCACCATTTATGCAAAACTCCTGGCTCTGGAAACACAAGACATGAGCTACCACTCATACTATGTTGCGGGTATAGTCAAGGCCATCCAGGTATGTGCCTTTACCACAAAATTTAAGATGCTAACAGAATGGATGGCAGTCTCTTTTCCCGGAGAAATCCTTGACAAAGCTGAACGACCACAATACGCTGAAAAAATTGCGCGCGGCATACAGACAAGATGATGTGTCTGAAGAAAGCCTAGTCGACGTCAAGTATGCTCCCAGAGAATCCGTCGAAAATGAGGAGCCCGGGCCATCTGACACCAGCGCATCCGTGGTCGCTACATTCGGCTATCCTTACCGGTCACGATCAATTAACACGGAACGTGCCGTATTGATGCTCTCTCTCTGCCATCTCCTTCCAGCCATGGCTGCATTGGACGACGAGGACGCGCTAAAGCATATGCGAGTTTTGATTCTACGACTCGCTGAATTGCTTGCCGATAACGCAGCACGTTCCCAGTTTGAACAGCTGATCACGACGCAGACAAAGAACGTAGTCTCAAAATGGGGCGTTTATAAGGGTGAGAAACATAGGGTAACATTGGTGCCTCGCACGGATCAGACGGAGAAACAGCTCCTGGGACATTATGTGGGGCACATGGAAGCACTGGACCTGCACACACTTCTTGCACAGGTCCTTGATCTCTATACGACTTATAGACCTCCGGAAACAGAGAACAGAGAGAAAATGAAAAAGGACCGTGCGCTATATATTCCCGTGCAAGATAGACTCCCAAAATCTGAAAAATAAGTCGTGTAAAGCACTCTTGAAAATTGTAAATATATCACATTTGGGCTACAAATCTAAAATTAAAGTATCTCGAAATCAGAGGAGATCCATGTCTCCCAATCATCCGCCACAGCAGGATTGCCATAAATCTTCAGTGCCTGGACGCGGATACGGTAGGTGCCTGGACGCACTCGTTGTACAATCATGCCCCCTGGACGCTGGGGACGAATATCAGGGCTGATATGATAAGGTTCAATGCGACCATGCCAAGTAATCACATATTCTTTGTTGTCCTCGCTATGGTCGTTTCTAGAAACCCACATTCCGTGCGCTTGTGTCAGATCGCCGAGTGGTTCACTTGTATTAGCTGAAATGAGTTGAGATCGTAGTTGGGCAGTCGGGCTTCCAAGACGAAGATGGATCGACAACGGGTTGCTGCTATGCACATCGTGTACTATACTGGGTTTTCCTTCTTCGGCTATTAGTGGCACATCATTTACGTCGGCCAAGTAGGGAGGGGCAATCTAAATCACCGAAAAAATTGAGTATCACTCCATTAGCGTCTAAATATTTACCTTCGTATCAAAAATAGGAAGGTCCCGCTGTCTGTTCAAAGACCCAAAGTAAGGTATCCGTATGGCTTCCTGCCCAAAGCGCAACTGAATGTAGCCACCATAGAGTACATGCTGGTCTTTCAGAGCAGCTGTCTTGGGTGGACGGAACCGCACTTGTACGCTTACTGTCTCACCCGGATCAATCTCAACAATGCGACTCTCAAAGTTGACAGTAGCATTGGCTATCAAGCGTTTTGGCTTGATCATAGGCACCGCCGAATCTTCTAGATCATAGCCTGTCAATACAGAAGAAAAGAGTTAATTCATTTTCGTACTTTTTTGGCATGACCTGTACTTGCCTGAAATGGACACCGCTGGCAAATGCGAGAGGCGGTATCGCTTCCGTATAGTTCCCGTGTTCTTTATCTTGAGCGTGTGCGTCTCGCGAAAATACTGTGTGTCATTGAGCGTCAGTTTGTAAGGAAACACTCGAGTGGTATCATGAATAGCTTGGTCCATCTAATATCATCCGTCAGCTTGCTTGCGTACGCCTCAGATGTTGACTTACCTGCACCAAACCAGAGCCCTGCTTGAGAGGAGATTCAAGCATCGTCTGATCCACCATGGTTACCGGGCGCGCATGATTCAACAGGCCTTCGTAGATTAGCTTTCGGTTTTTTGTCCCTTTTGCCTCCATGTACAATGCGATACAGCCCGCAATATAGGGCTATAACAGAAGTAGTCGTTAGTAACATGCTAAACATTCTGAGCATTATGATGCATGAACTATATCTTACGGTTGCCATGCTGGTGCCGCTCATTGTCGTGTAAGCCCCTGTGTGGCGCAATGGTTAGCTTAATGTATATAGCACAATTGGGTAGTCTTACCCATGCTCATCGGATAGGTTGAATGAATAAAACCACCCACAGCAGTTATGTCAGGTTTAAGATGCAACTTCCGTAACAAAAAGACGATGTTAGCAAGGTTTACGAGGCATTTTTAACTATCTATACCTCTGGATCCGGACCCCACGTAGAAAATCTGAAGAACGCGTCAGAATAAGCAAGAGCAAAAATCATGACTTACTCGGATGCTTTCCCGGCAGACGAAACCCTAATAGGTCCATCGGTGAATCGCGCCATGACAGGCTCGCTGCTATTGGCAAGCAACGTTTCTATCAGTTGCCGAACACCAGCACCCAGCATAGACCCGACAGGAATATCAATTTTGTGTGCTTGCTTCAGACCCACATCGACCTCGCTCAAGTTATCCGTCGCGTCATAGACGACCATGCCCAGGGCGCCTGCATCTTGCACGCGTCGGGCTTTGGCGTTAAAAGTGCAGCTACCACGGCGAACAAGCACCACGGTTCCCGTTACGTTTTGGCGTATGGGGCCGCATGCTGTGTCACGAATTATGCGCTGCAGCTTGACTTCTTTTGTGGACGTTGAATTTAAGTCATCCTGAGCAATTTGTACCGTCTCATTTTGCAGAAGGACGAATTTTGTATTATTGTTAAAACTGTAATCCGAGTCCTCGGAGAGCATATACTCTGAGCAAAAGGTGTTAGGTGACTGAATATTAGATGAGGACTTGGCTTACCGAGAGAGAGCTCAAAACGATCTCCCTGCGTGAGGTGTAGCATTCTGCCTGCTTTTAAGGAGTTGTCAACAGAGCCGACGGTGATAACGTGAGCACCTGTCGAAGGAGAAGGTGTCCTTGCGATGCCTAAAATTCAATCACTCGCACGACGAACCTTTTTGTTTTCAATTGTATACTGTACCATCTCTTCCTTCATTGCCTTGGGCGACAGCAACGATAATGCCTTGGTCTACCATATGAGAGAATGTCACACTAAGGGCGTCCTAAGAATGTAAATAGGGTAAGTACGCGATCGCTGAGCCAAAGCAAGTTGCCACCGAACCTCCTGCCATGCACTGACACCACCGCCCAGGGAGAGGTTAATAATATCTACACCTGCTTTCGCTGCCCGTTCTCTAATTGCATACATTTACATGTGAGTCGGAATTATATTTCTTTTTTTTTTCTTACGCTGCCTCGATGATGATATCATCGTCCGTGTCTCCATTACAACCGAAGATCCTGAAAAGCATATGTACATGAGTATCTTTACAACAGAGCCTTTTTTTGGTACTTTACCGCCAGATGCCTAGGCGTACCCCTGGTGCTACACCTTTGACGCCCTTTGACGCGGTAGGCAAGAAAGTAAATAAGTATTTGGCTTTCCACTATAGTCTGGTATACAAACCGACGAGGTGATATTCTGGCCGGCCAATATGCCTGCTACATGTGTTCCGTGTCCGTCGCATGTGTCCCTGGAATGAGTTGTTAGATAAAACTCGACATACAGATTTTGTGAAACAGGAAGGCCGTTTAAACATACAATGGATCATCATCAGGTACAGGCACATCATCGTCCGTTCCTGATACAACGAATATGTATAGTCATGAACCAATAAATTAGAAGTGTCTTGCATCATATCACGCTTGCAATATACCTCCATACATGTCACCGACAAGATCGTATCCATAAGCAATCAGACACCCGTCCTAAAGGTAATTTGAGTAATCACAACAAGTGAAAGTATAGGATTCATCACATACGCCAATGCATCCGCCCAAGTCCGGATGTGTATAATCGATGCCAGTGTCAAGGATAGCTACCTTGATCCCTTGACCAGTATAATTTTGTTTGTGCACCTCATCCACGCCTGTCAAGGCATGCGCGTTTGCCAAATTTGCAACGCCTGCGTTATCCACCATATCAACGTGGTGCACACCAGTGCCCGTGTCCTTCTGCTGTTTACTGCGGTGGTGGCGGTGGCGTATAGCTTTTGGGCGCTTGTATTTTTTTCCAGCCCAATACGTCTTGATATGATGTGACTTTTGTAAAGTATCTGCCAAAAACATGGATGGCTTAATGGCATTCGTATCTTTTGGATCGACTCTGGTGATGGTGGGCGGCGCATTCAGTTGGATAGACATGCCGTTTAGGACATGGTGAAAGCGGTATCGTACAGTGTAGCTAATATTTTGCTGGGTCAAGTAGTCCAAGAAACTGTCTTGCTCCTGCTGTGCAATCTTTTCCTGATCAGCGCCGGGTTTGCTGTGAAACTGGATCGTAAAGCGCTGCCCAGGTTTAAAGACGAGGTTGGGAGGCGTATGTGTAGCATTCAAATCGAGTGTGTCCCCATCGATTATATCCTTGTTTACAGCTTGTATAATCGGGGCGAGGAACAGTAAAACACACAACACAGCACTCAAAAAGCGCATGCTGTATACATCTTTTTCGGCTCGTAGCATGTCCCTGAATAATGCAGAGCGCTGTTGATTCGGAAGAGATGTGTAGAAAATTGGGCTTAGCCCCATGCCCGGTATGTGAAATACGGTTAGAACTTCAATACAGATCTCATAAAAACCTGCGAACATACGTAGCATAGTTTTGGCTGACTAACGAGCCTACAAACGTAAATCTCTGCAACTGTACGAATCACTTTATGAATATCGTTGGATAATATAAAGAGATAGCTCTTAAATTACGATCCTCCTAGCCTACCTGTATTATAGAGGGCAAAAGCACATCTGGCTTTGTTATTCAACCACTTGGCTTGAACGATTGTGTATAAGACATATACCTGGTATTTTGCCACTGTGATCCAAATAGGCAAATTCACGTTTGCATTTCATTCACTACCTTAAAAGCGAGCAGCACATAAACACCCTTTATTAGAGTCGCCACAACAAGAGCAATCAACTTCAACGGCGTTAACGTTACTCTAGGTTGAATGGCTTGAGTATTGGCTGATAAAGCATATAGCAGTATTCACAGAACAGAAAGAGAAGCGCTGAAGGAAAAAAGCAGTATTGTAATATCACGCTTCTTTCTTTTCCTTTCTCTTAAGGGCTCGGCTGGCATATCATGCTACACATGCAAAAAACGAGAGTATTTGCCACACTTCTTTTCCATCAACTCTTTTCCGTCTTTTTCAGTTGTGAATTGTGCTGACTTCATCGATATTTAACTTGCCCCGGTTTGCGCGCTTTTGCAGCACATAGCACACAGAAACAAACTCGCTCGATTTTGACCCAGCCGCGTCGGGAACGTAAATATCTCTCAAGGTAAAACGTCATAACCTCATGGGATATTTGCTCTGGTGAGCGCTTGCCTTTGGAAACAATTATACGTCTTGACGGTTCCACGGTATATGCTACATCAGGCGATGCCGAGATCCACTCTCGTTTACTACCGTTGATATTTTTGCCGCGTGAATCTATACGTACGCGAATAAAATTTTTTACCATACGTAAGCACGTGCGGTCCAGGCAGTAGAATTGGATCTTAATGAGTAAGGTCAGTCCTGATGTGATGGGCGGTCAGTTAAGAAACAAGACCGAGGTTAAATTGGTACATAAATACATCATCTAGTTTTTATTATCATTTTTAGTAGGTCTTTATATAATTCAAATATATCTCGACACCAAAGAGCAATAATGGACTGGTTAGATGCCGTGTTTCCAGTCCTAATTTGCATTTGGAAAATATGCGCTCTGTGAAGCAGACAATATTTATTGTTATCGCCTCGTCACGTTCTCGAATGAGACATCAATGCATGCAGGTACAGACAAAAAAAGTCGGATGTAGCTGCGATCATACCATGATACTGCATGAAAGCTATGCACTTTTAGACCGGATGCCACTCGTTACTATCCAATTCCTCAGCATTGTCGCAGCCTGATCCAAGACCAAGTCTTTGACTATCTGACTCATCGGTATGCTCCGTCATCGTTGAATTCTACGTTACGCGCACGGACTTGCAGCATCAGTAGCAACTTGATTTTCTGTTTCGTGAGCGTGCTGGCGTATGCCAACGATCTCGGCTTGCTAAAAGCAATGGCCAGATCATAGTGACAGCTTCAACCTTGCTGAACTGGCGCTGGAGCCGTTATTCTTTGTCGACTATCCCTTCCGTGTCGCAGGATCAGGGGTAATAAACGCGCTGAACTATTTTGGTTGCGCTTAACATTTAGACATTTACATGAAGTGGCGTCCAAGGTTATATGCGAAGACGTCGAGGAGCCGAGGATGACAGCAATCCCGCGCTTGTAAAACATGCGCACCGATGCCAGATTTTCTATCATAATCTGGTAACAGCAAAATTGTCTTATTGCTCAATTTACTCGATTTACGAAGGGTTTTGTAACCAGAAGAAACAGAATTATGAGTATAGTACGTCGTATACATGCATTAGACACGCTCGTGGATCAAACTACGGCAGGGAGGTGTGGCGTAGGTTTCAGTCAGTGTGCGTATCTAGGATCCCGCGTGTCCAGTGAGGCGCAGTCGACCACCATTAACCATTGACGTCTGCTCAATTCTCACATTCAGGGCAATTTTCGAAAGTTGCGCCTTGTGTTACATGACGCCAAGATGTAAAGGTGCTTTTTGTTGCACATTCATATCCCACCCGAGATTAATTTGATCCATGATATAGACTATTATTCAACCCAGACGAGTAAAAGATCGCTACACAGGGACTAAGCATTAAAAGGAAAATCAAGCAGGAAGTCTCTGCATACATCTTTTGAGAGAAGGTTGCCTTGCAGCAGATCAAAAACTTTGGATTGTGGCTCAAGAACAAGTGAGTTTGGCAAAAAAAAAAAAGTCCAAGGAATTGTGGCGCGGCGTGATTCCAATTGCCACTTTAAAAAAGTGTCTGCACGACATAACGTTCTCTCGAAAGTAATAGCGACAGAGACACAACGTGTCTCTTCTTTCTCTTCTTTTTTTTCCCAACAGTTTTCTTTTTTGTTACCTATTGAGCGTGGATCTCCTTCTCCTACACTGGTAGCGCACTTTTATAATGGCACCTCCAACAGTCGGAACGGACAGCAGTAGCAGGCAGCCAGAGAGACGTTGGGACGACTCGGCGAGTGAGGCATCTATAGATAGTCAAAAGAATCATGCGCGCGCCCCCCTCTTCGAGGACTTGCCTGGCTACCCAGCCTCGGTCCGCTCGCGATCAGATTCATTATCGTCAGGCTCCGAAGTAGGCATGGGACCTGTCGCCGCCGTACGCACCCCCATGTCTGCCGTCAAGCCTCGAAAAGTAAAAGAACGGGAGAGACCAACGACTCACAGAAGTGTACTTAAACTTTTCTGCGTAGAGGCAAGAGCGTATCAAGAGCCTTACTCTGCTGCGCAGCGTCACTTTTCCGATCTTCACGTTGCTCGTCAGTCTGGCCCTTATTGGCGTTCTCGTTTACGTTTACGTATCCGCCAATGGCCAGCCGTGCGAGTCCTTCCGCCTTGCTGGCATGGAGCTGTCTGTTGTCCTCGCCCTCGTCATGAACTTGGCTTTATTGTTTATCGCGGGCGGTATCGGATTGTGAGTCATTTGAAATGATATCCAATGCGTATGGGACAATGTCACTTAATGTTTTTTCTTTTATTCTTTTTATGTAGTGCCATCTCGGAATACAAATGGAGCTTATTTCACCAAAACCCCACGCGCTTGAGTACACTGGAAGCCTTTGATGGTGCTTCCCGTGGCATTGGTGGTATGCTGAATTGACTACGTTTGCCGCGCGAGTTAACTCTGTGCTTAGGTATCCTCCGTACGTTGCCTGCCTTTACCTTCAATCATGTGCTCGTCGCCGCTATCATCTTCCATCTGGGTCTTATTGCTATGCAGCCCGCCGCGCAAGCCATTGTCAAGACGGTTGCAGCGACAGAGTGCAGGCTCAATTTCTCAAACATCCTCTATGCTGGCAATATATCTGCTTTGGATTATACGACCTACGACGTCAACTCGGGGGATCCACGCACCATCCGCGGTGTCAAAGACGATTATCTCCTCAACCTGGGCCTTCGGAGCCTCTTTCAAAAGTTCCCGTCGCACATGAATGCTGTATGCCAGGACGACGCTCTCAACTGCACTTACTATGACCTCCGAATTCCGCACACCGTTGCCGAGTGCACCCCAGGCAGCCTCAACACAACAACGATTGTAAACGTGCATGCCAATAACGTATCGACTCTGCAGGACTTTTGGTGGAACCAGTTCTCGACCGTGAGCGACATGTTTTACGCGACGCTACCTGCTGTTTTCTTTGCAGGATCCATGTTGGGTCGTACCACTTACGATCTCGGCAACTTCACTGCCAACACCACAAAATTCCTTGACAGCAATTACACGTTCGATCCAGATAGTATCAAGGCATTTGGAGATCAGTCCTTTGTGTTCGTCAACTATGCAGACTCGCTCGACAGTTTTGACTACGGCCAAAAAGACATTCGCGTGCACGAATGCACGCTACGGTCGTATGTGAATGCGACTGATTTCGCTTGGGTCAACAAGAGTACTATCCTCCACGCGACATGGGAACAGACGCCAGTGAAGTTTGACTACAACACCTTGGGAAACAATTCGCTCTGGGCCACGTTCTATCTCTTTAACTCCAACCCCAACTTGTTTGACTGGGAGGTCATTAACTCGTACGCATTCCAGCTCAGCCTGATGAAGTTGCTCGTCACCCAAGGCGACGGCAATCTGTGGGGTACAGGTTCCTCTGTTTCCACAGGCATGCAGGACTTCACGTCGGTCGAACATTTTTTCAGGTCTATTTTCAAAGAGGCCAGCATGGCCTGGACGCTGCAGCTTACAGAGAACCCCGCATTGACCTTTGGCAGGACCTGTTTCCGTTTGCCCGAAGTGTATGCGCTCAACCCGGCCCAGTTCCTCGTCTTGTCGCTAATCTTACTTGTCCCGGTCATTTGGTGGGCTGTGCTCTGGATTGTGAGCTTGTACAACATGAACGGCGTCTCGCGCGGTCATTCTTTGGTGTCCTTGCTTGTCAGTGGTCTCACGCCGAGCGCACGCGATAAGGTCCGTGGTGTCACGCACGAGGATCAGTATTATGTAATGCAACGTGCACACGGTGTCCAAGTCAAATTTGGCGAGCGCATCACTTCCGATGGGAGTGTAGGCCAAGTAACCTTTGGTTTACCTGAGGAGGTCAAGTACGTGGCGAAACATCATAAAACACCCATCGAGTAACATCGTCGTGTGATTTATATTATTTGTACTTTACAAGATTACTTACAAAGCATACATCATAATTTTTCTTTCCAAATGACCAATACATCACATTCTGGCCCAATTTTTGGTCAACCTTGTGGCGCTGCCGTGAGACACAGCAGTGAATTATTAGTCTGTCTGGACACGTCAGTCCCTGAGTGTGTTGAAATGTGCCAGTTCCTGATATGAGCGTCATCAGGAGAAACTCGTCTCTTGTAAAGAAATTGAGTTCATTCTAGCGCATTTTGTTTTCTTGTGCCACAGTCATGGTCCGAACAGCAGACATGTCTAGTCATGCAGACAGGCAAGTCTAGTAGAACAAGAACAGGCAGCAGACCCTTTGTTAGCTCTGTAAATTAACGCCACATGAATTACGGAAAGGTCCATTTCGCGAACGTGGAATTCAGGTCTTCATGTCGTGGCAAACGACTTCGATTTCCAACTATAAACTCGGGTGCTTCAGCCATATTGTTTTTCTTTCAACTTATTAATCCTCTGTCACCTATAAAAAGTGGAACGATAACAGAGAAGATTAGCATGGTCCTGCGCAAAAATGACGTTAATTCTTTTGAATTGGATCGTACTACGGTGTACATTTTTCATTTCTAAAAGTATAAAATGATAAACGAAAAAGCAGCAAATGAGAGGATACATTCATTTCAGGTCTATGCGCCACGAATCATGGCAAGTATAGATGCACTATGCCTTGTAGTTATCTTTGTAGACCCATTTTATAATAAAGAGAAGGACAAATTAGCAATACTCGACGGATGGAGTGCTGAATGGGTAACCTTTGTCTTGTTGTCTCCCGTGCACTGCAGCGGTCGAACGTGCAAACGTGCTGTCTAATTTGTAGGCACTGTTAGTCGCTGCGGCAGAGTGCAACCTTCGATCATATCTTAATTGGGCACTGTTCGTGCGTAAGTAGCCAACAATGGTAGGGAATAATTGTCACCTAGTACTGTTCTTACTCTTTCTGCGCAACTGCTTAATCAAGCCAACTGGGTTTGCACGCAGTGGAGTGCATCATTGCTTTATCGCTTTCCCAGTTACACTCGTTTGGGCTCTGTGAAATATTCAAGCATTCAGCGATCGCAAGATCTGTTGCTCCTTGTCAATCTGTGTCTGGTCTAGATTCACTGGAGAATAAAGTCTTTGTATAATAATCATTGGCTCTGTGCCTATACCGACTGTGTGTAACACGCGATAAGGTGCTGCACTGTCGCCTGCTTCAATGGATTGTGCAGGAACAGTGCGTGTGACCCTTTTTTTAAAGTGATGGCAGCGCCAGACGCGGGTGGCGCCATGGCCTAGAAACGAACGTGTGATTACATGTATTCTGTCTATCTGCTGCGTAACATGATGTGCATAATGAGCTCATACACGTCAAAAGAAGGCTAAATCATCATAACTGTACAGAAAAAGAAAAGAAAAAAAGGGAATGGGCAAACCAGAAAATGTGCGTACATGTGAGTGTATATAATTTTCATTATGGAACAAAAAGCGTACTTTTTTGGGTGACAAAAGAGACAGAGAGAGAAAGAGAAACATAAAAAAAAGACTATACAATCGGTTCTCTCATCTAGAGAGTTCTATCAAAGATGGCGTTCAGGGAAGCCCAGACGTTCTTGGGGGTTTGGGAAGCGTCGACACCGTACCAGATGCCCTTCTTCTTGTAGTAATCGCAGACGGGAGCGGTCTGCTTGTGGAAAGCGTCCAGACGCTTGCTGAGGGTCTCAGCGTTATCGTCCGAGCGCTGGATGAGGGGCTCACCAGTGATATCGTCCTTCATGGGGGACTTGGGAGGGCTATAAACACGAAAAAGATCAACAAGGGCCCCTCTTACAAATCTGATTTACTTACTTGAACTCCTTGTGGTAGGAGCGGCCGGAGGCGGGGTGGATCAGACGGCCGGTGATACGGGAGACAAGAAGGTTGTCATCGATGACGAGCTCAATGACGGAGTTGAGGGGCTTCTTTCTCTTGTCAAGCATCTCGTCGAGCTTCTCGGCCTGGACGACAGTGCGGGGGAAACCGTCGAGGATGAAACTGAAATGTCATTAGATAAGCGTACCTGAATTTGTACCACCCACACTCTTTCACTCTTGTACTCTTGCACTCTGACTCTTATAGACAGCATCTCACCCCATACAAAGTCGAGTGCCCAAGACAATAAAATATAAAGACAGAGACTTACCCGTTCTTGCACTCGGGGTTCTGGTCAAGGTTCTCCTCAATCATGCCAACGACAATCTCATCCGAGACAAGCTCACCGGCGTCCATGACCTTCTTGGCCTGGAGACCCAGAGGGGTCTTGGCAGCAACAGCAGCGCGGAGCATGTCACCCGTAGCCAAGTGGCAGGCGCAGAACTTGTCCTTGATAGCAGGGGCCTGGGTACCCTTGCCAGCACCAGGAGGACCCATAATGACCATGCGGAGCTGCTCCTTGGGCACGCCCTGAGCCACCTTCTTCTCAAGCGCGTCGAAGCGCTCGTGGAGGGACTGAATGTTCTTCTTGATTTCCTCAAGAACGGCGGATTGCTTGTCAGACATGCTGGAAAGAGGGGTTGAAAGAAAAAAAGGTAAGCGCGTTGGCAATGAATAGATAGAGAATATATATGACACAAGTCACAAGTGATGACCAGGGTAAATATTTCTTTTTTTCTTTTTGCCGATTGATTCTTCTATTTTATGTACGCGAAAATCGTTTTACCCCCAAGGCCCCCCTCCTTCATTTTCTCTCGCTGCTTGTTCCTTCCGCCAACGGGTGCTGGCCTTGGTGTTCGGACGATTTTTCGCTTTCATGGTGATTATTTATCATACATATTCATGTGGTACCGATCCCATCTGCGTTCGATAGCCGACTTTGAAATACGAACCCTTATTTGGTACCGCTTGGCAATCATTATTGATTACTGATGTTCACTTGAGGCTTCTACATACTTCAGCTCTTTCTCTTTCAATAACGGATGCATTGTAGCATCCTTGTTTTTATTCGCACGAGTATCTTGCAAAAGTGTATACGTCTCTACATATCATCATGATTTTACTGCATCACCAAAATGCTCAAAGCTGACTATACTTGTCCTAGTTGAGTGATATGTACAGTTCTTCCCTAACTGTTTTTTTTGCGCATCAATTAGTGACAGGAATACTAAGCTCTACGTTGTTTAGAGTAACAAGTGCTTGAGACAGCGAGAGCTAACATTAAATGGGCGGTGTGGCACACGAAAATACGGTCTATAGTAACAGATACTCTCCTTTACTGCGATCTGGGATGTACATAAAAAGTATCATCCACTTCTATCGAGTACGTACGAAAATCTGTCTCCATATACGCGCGTGTGCGTGTGGCATTGTACGTTTTTATGCCAACAGCTGCTCTCGTGGGCAACTCGGCAAATGCGCACATTGCCACACGGCCGACATAAATGGATAATTTAAAAGCCAAGCCACAGATGCCTGAATGGTTGGAATTGCCCCTTTTGTCCTTCGCGATTTTTGTGTGTTTTCTTCCCTTACTTTACCATGCCTGGAATTGACGTGCACAACCTGCCCGAACGCGAAGAAGATATCGACTTTAGCGACATTTACGAGCGCCACCAGTATGATTTGGAGGATGACATTGACAACATTGTTGTTGTCGATGGTGCTCCCGTCGTCGATGAGGCTAAGGAGGAGAAGCTCCTGAGCGTCCTCAAGAAATTGTTCACCAAGAACGCCGGCGAGATCAAGGAGGGCGGCATCTGGATGCCCATGGCTCCCAATGAGAAGGGCAAGACCGAAAGCAAAGGGTAAACTGGAATCACACGATACACGAGGGTTGAATTAACAAAGTACGTTGTAGATACCTGTTTATCGAATTCGAGACACGCGAGGGTGCTGCTGCGGCCGTCAAGCAGCTCGACGGTCACAAGATGAGCAAGACTCATCAGCTGTCTGTTAACCGATTCGGCGATGTTGAAAAGTACTCTCACATGAACGACACTTATGTCGAGCCCGAGCAGGAAGAGTACAAGCCGCGCGAGCACCTGAAGAGCTGGTTAATGGACCCCCAGGCGCGCGATCAGTTTGTCATGTACGCCGGCGAGGATGTCGGTATCCACTGGAACCGCAAGCAGGAGAAGCCCGAGCTTGTGCACAAGCGACACAACTGGACCGAGACCTACGTGCAGTGGTCCCCTCTCGGTAGCTACCTCGCCACCTTCCACGCCCAGGGCATTGCCCTGTGGGGTGGTCCGTCCTGGAACAAGATTGTGCGTTTCGTCCATCCCAACGTGCGTCTGATTGACTTTTCGCCCAACGAACGTTACCTCGTCACATGCTCCATCGAGCCCATCAACCTGTCTCGCTTGCCCGAGGGCCAGCACCCCTTCTCCGAGTACGACGACGGAAACAACATTATGGTCTGGGATATCAAGACCGGTAATCTCCTCCGTTCGTTCCCCATGGTCCAGGTCGCCGATGGCCAGCAGAAAACCATCTCGTGGCCCATGTTCAAATGGTCCCCCTCGGACAAGTACTTTGCCCGTGTCGTGCCCGGTCAGCAGCTGTCGGTGTACGAGGCTCCCTCGATGGGCCTGGTCGGCAAGAAGAGCATCAAGATTGAGGGTATTGTCGATTTCGAATGGTCGCCTGCCAAGCCGGACCCGTCTACCGGTCTGAAGGAGGACTTGCTCGCCTACTGGACACCCGAGGTCAACAACCAGCCTGCGCGTGTGACTATGATGTCGATGCCCAGCAAGGAGATCGTGCGCACCAAGAACTTGTTCAACGTCAACGGCTGTAAGCTGTTCTGGCAGTCCGAAGGCAAATACCTCGCCGTCAAGGTCGATCGCCACACCAAGACCAAGAAGTCGACCTTCACCAACCTCGAGATCTTCCGTGTCACCGAAAAGTCGATCCCGGTCGAGACCATTGAGATCAAGGACCCCATGCTCTGCTTTGCATGGGAGCCGCATGGCGAGCGCTTCGCGACGATCACGACGAACGACCCCGCCCACGGCGCGGCCAACGTGCAGGGCCAGGGCCCGACCACGCTCAAGACCATCATCCAGTTCTATTACCTTGACACAAGCAAAGCCCTTCCCGGCTTCCGCCCGCTCAAGAAAATTGACAAAAAGACGGCCAACTACCTGTTCTGGTCTCCCCAGGGCCGCCACGTTGTTCTTGCAACTCTGCGCTCGTCCAGCGTGTGTGATATTGAATTCTGGGACCTCGACTTTGACTCCAAGGACGTCGGCAAGGAGCTGGGCGCGAGTGTGGTCCAGCTCAGCTCTCAGGAGCATTACGGCGTGACGGACATTGAGTGGGACCCGACTGGCCGCTACGTCGTCAGCGCGTCGAGCGTGTGGCGCCAGACCGTCGACCACGGTTTCTGCCTCTGGGACTTCAAGGGCCAGCAGCTCTTGAAGGAGAACATTGACGCGTTCAAGCAGCTCTTGTGGCGCCCGCGACCCAAGAGCCTCCTCTCAGCCGAGGACAAGAAGAAGATTCGCAAGAACTTGAAGCAGTACTCCAAGCAGTTTGACCAGGAGGATCTCGCAGCGGGTGATGCCAACACGGCTCGCCTCATTGCTGCGCGCCGCAAGGCACTCGAGGAGTGGTACGCCTGGAAGAAGGAGGCCGAGAAGCAGATGCTGGCGGAGCGCAAGGCGGCTGGCAAGGAGCTGACGGCATCAGTGGACGAGGGCAAGTCGGAGACGATCGAGGAGTGGGTTGAGGAGGTTATTGAGGAGACAGAGGAGTTGGTCGATTAAGTGCTAAAATATCATGCATTACAACCGTAAATACATATCTCTCAAAACATGTCTGTTAAAACGTCTGTATGCCACGTCTATCTGTACTCCCTATTGCCCCAGGATGGGGGGCGGGGCCAGGCGGGTTGCGGTGTCGAAGATTTACCATTGGTTTGGATGGATGGTTTGTGACAGGCAGAGTGCCTTTGCATATCTCATCTTTCTCATGATGCTGTCTACATTTACCTGTAAGACTACGCTGTCATTGATCTCCCTTTCATTATCATCCCGCATGGCGTCTATAGCCGAGACCGTAGGTGATGTATACTGGAGCCGTGCTATTTCCGTGATTTTCGTCGGGCTGTAGTTTGAATAAACCAAATTCATCCAGCGGAGCCTTTACTTCGCCTTGGCTAAAAGACTGTGATAGCCAGAGTATCCATTCTCTTGCGCATTACGGGCCTCAAGAAGGGAAATCGGGATTGCATCACACAAGTTGAAGACAGTGACGAAGATAAGTAGGCCGGTTGAAGAAACTGATAAGCGCATGCTGGTGATAATTATGTGTAGCGGGGTCTCGCATTCGTTACATATATTTTCGCATGCCGTTTTATATTTTCCTGTATCTTGGGGCGGTATAGAGAGTTAGGATGGTATAGGGAGCGAAACCATCCATCAGACTTTTTCTGGTGCATGCTACTCCTCATATCAGAAAAAGAGAAAATAGACAGGAGTTATGCAACCACAATGCATATGTGTGCAGCAACATAGCACTGGCAGTATTAGCCGTTTCGCAAGGCGAAAGCTAAAGTCAAGGCTATAAATGTATTACTCGCTACATTCAACGATTAATTTTCGTTTATGTATCTTTTTAGCGGGCAGACTTTTCTTTGGTGCTACATGTGATAAGCAATGGCATTTATTGAACGTAGTAATCGACGTCTTACTCTATGATTAGTTTGCTACAAATCTCAAGAATTATATGGTATGACCAACATATTGAATATAAAAAAGCTGTACATTGATAGAGGTATGCATATTTTGGTCTGATTAGCAGAGCGTACGTAGTACACCTTCTAGCGGACTACGGTCAGGGCATTCACTCCTCCATGATAACCCTTGGGAGATTAAAAGCGGAAGACGGAAAGGACGCTGGAAAAATACTAAAGTGGATTGAAAGCTATATTATGATGAAACTTATATATTCGAAAAACTCACTTAATGTACTGCTACGGCAACACAAGTATGTTCTATCTCATATTGAAATGTGATAGCATGTACATAGTGACGCATATGGGTAGATTTATTTACTACTATAGGCAGCGAAATCAGGTGTGAGCCGAACTTCTGCTTTATCCAATCCTCAGCCTAACTATAGCAGTGGCGGCCTGCCGACACCAGCCTCATCCCCGGTGGCTGTCAAACAGAATCTAGGCGATAACTTTGCTGCCTTATTCGCTTTATTCATCTCAAAGCTTGGCAGTATACGCAAGGACCGATAATAATACGAATATATATCAAAGTTTATTGCATAGCAAATTTGTTATGCTGTGTACTTTTGAGAAAGCTAAAATGACAGCTCATAAATATGACTCAGCAGGCGTAAACATCACCCGTGTTAACTTTTGACCCTAGATTCTCTAATATGGCAGTGTTGTTATAATGAGAAATCCCGTTGTTTTACTGCAATAATATTAAGATGGTCTCTCTGCTACGTGTCGCTCTTTTGTTTGTCGTATTTCTTTTATACACGTGGTAGTTCTGAAGCTTACGAAGTCTGTCACTTGTCATGGGGTAGCATCAACGCACGTATGCGATTTGGCGCTCTGTGGCGCGACACGAGATAATAGTTGATCAGCTGCAATTATAGATTTGACAGCCGAAAGGAACAAGCATGCTCATATACTGGTTTAAGAACAAACACTTCTTGCTATTAAATGGATATCGTAAGATAGAGTGTTCGTAGGATCCAGCTCTCTCTAGCAATGAATCATGTATCACAATGGCTACCATCGACTTTTTTCCCTTTTTTTGCATTAGCCCTATGCTACGCTCCTCCTGCTACCTCTCCTTGACCAATATCGTGAAATGGCCAGGTCTGACGTTGGAGTCAGTGGCGGGCTTACACGTCCCAGGTAGTTAGAGGGCTGGCGAAATTTTGGCAAAGATTAAAGCCCGTTGAAGTGATACTTGCCTGGGCTCGTGGAACGTATCTACAACTGCACATAGCTTCTTCTCCACTATGGGGTGCCGGGTCCAAATAGACGGGGCCGTCCTTGGTCTTAATCATTCTACTGGCTCGGTACCACAGCCCAGCCTAATGTCCAAGGCATCCAGTATTAAGATTGTGCAGATAAATTGGGGTTAGGAAACGCGAATGCTGCGCAGTTTGTCTGGACATGTTGGTACCTGCTATATTCTACGTAAACTATGAATGTGTGCTAATAGCGATTTTCTCTTGGCAAGCCCGAGAAAGCTCTACTCTCAGAAGTCGGGTCAAACATAATCCTAGATTTTGACGCACAATGGCATTGAAGCTCAACGTTGTCTTTACGCTACGTAGATGATAGATATCCATGTCGTACCCATCGAAACAGATCTAATGCTGAAGATAGAATTGCTTTGATGGCCGCGCCAAGATAACAAATTAAAAATTAAACATATCAAGAGCAAAAAACAGATTTCTTGCCTAACGGTAGACACAAAAAATACTATACCACCATGCCAGTTCAGGCTTACACAGTGCGACATCCACCTCTGCCACCTGCGCTTGTCATGCAACGCGAGCGTCTAAAAAAGGGCACCGATCACGGCCTGCGTATGAAGCAAATCACGCGTATGCAGCAATCGATCCGCTCAAGACGACTCTTTTGGGTCGATGCTCAGATCCTGGAGCGCCTTGTGATTAAGAACACAAATGCACATCGCCAGTCGAAACGATTCCGCAAAGTTGAAATGGTACAGAGGGTCTCACCGCATTTATTTTGGCTTACACCAGACTTGAAGGCACGGAGACTGATCCACCGATTAAAAGAGCTCGATATCGGTGTCGTTGTTTCTTCCATGTATGCCATGTTTTGGGACACCAATACGCAAGTATCATTCATTCTCGTGTGATATACAACATGAAACTCATGCGGTAGATAGGCTGACCAAGTGTGAAGGACCGTGGAACTATATCCCTTCACGCGAGGTGCTCGAGTACGTCATGCACCGCCTCACCTCAGCTGCCTTGATCCTTGATAAACTGCGCTATACACTTCAAGCTGTCTTTGCGTAAGACAGTTAAGATACTTACATCCTGCCTTGGCTCACTCCATGCGTAGAAATCACGCCGAGACGGTCAGCCTGGGCCATTATCTGGGTCACATGATTGTCTTTATGGCCGTGTCGAGTCGGCTCTACGAGCATTCAGGCACGTGGTTGATCGAGATCGAGCGCCTTTTCGACACGTTGCAGCCCTGGCACGCCTCTTTTCCGTCTGCATTCAAAAAGGAGGAGGACAGGCAGCAGTGGGAGGGCAGCCAGGTTGACCAGAGCTGTCCGTCGGATTTGCTGCGGCGGGCGCGCACCGACAGTCTCCTGTCCTGGGCCGGTGTTTCGAGGTGCGCCGTATATGAGTCCATGCGTTGAACATGTGTACTCATGTGTGTATCGTTTATTTAGTTTGCCGGGCATTCTAGAATCTGCCCCGCAGAGTCTTTCCAAACCGGCCGACAAGAGTACGGATAGCAAAAAGGAAGAGAAAAAAGAGGGTCAATCCATACCAAGCATACCTGGCCTCAGCATGGAAGAGGACGATGACTTGTTGGATCTGGGAGGCAAGTTAAAGACATCGTGTGCTCTCAAATTCTTTTAACACTTTTTTATATTTTATATATTTTAGCCGTGGTAGAGAGAACGTGATACAATTCTGTTTGGCGAAGGGAAAGATTGCTATGTACATAAGGGATTCAATAAAGACAATGTATGCCAATTCATTCAGTCCAGAGGATGCGGGGAAGAGGAGATGAACGAGATATCGAGGGAATTTCGCCGGTCGTCTTCATCCAGTGAAGAGCGCGAGGACTCCCACTTCTTTTTACGAAATAGGAGGGGCTGTCGGCGATCGAGATCTTCAAATGAAAAGTGTCGCGAGAGCCGTTTCTCCAGCAAGTGGCTCGGCAGACTAGTAGTAGTGGTAGTAACGCCAGCATTGCTGGTGGGGTATGGGCTGTCGATGCTCTTGCGTCCAAACATCCAGAATTTGGGCTGCTGTTGAGGAGGGGGTCGGAGATCCTCCTCATCTTCGAGGCTCGTCGGTCGACTGCTGCTGTTGCTCCCGCCGCTGCTTAACGAGAGGCAGCCCGAGCTGCTCCAGAGTGCCGAAGAGCCGTCGAGAGTGCGTATACTGCCGCCGCTGATAGGATGATTGGCAACGGGTGCATTGGCGTTGCATTTATTGTACGTCGGTTCACGGAGCAGGCTCAATTCGTCCACTGATTTTTCGCTTACCCAAGGTCTAGTCAACTGGTTGGACGTGAGTATCAAGATGCATAATATAATACTCTTTCTTTACCAGATATTGGGTGACCAGGCATTGCTGCATCTCGACACTCAGCTCAGCACCACTGGCTTTCTCGCTGGTACCTGGGGTCAAAGATAACTTGCGCTTCTTGTTCTTGTTAAGATCTTTCAAACAAAAAGGCGGAAGGATCGCCGAGTAGGGTGGGTGTTTTTGCAGGTTCCCGAGGAGGGTGAGCAAATCGGCCATACGCGGGTGGCCGTAAGTAGTCGAGCCGATGTAAGTCGCGTCATGCATGAAAAGACCCAGGTATGGCACGAGCGGCTCCCGTAAGATGACAGTCTCGTCCCTCTGCGATAGACTCACAAGCTTCTCGCGGTAGCGGGCATAATTGGAGCGCTCGGACATGAGCTCCGTCATGGATTCGAGTCGGCCCATGGCCTTTTTCGGCACAAACGCCCACGACCGGCGCAGGCGCTGCACGGGCGGTGTGCCGAGTGCAGCAATGATGGCTTTAAGGGTCTGAAAGTTGCGCAGCTCGTGGCACTTATACGCGACTTTGACCCAGTGGTTGATATGCTGGGCTCGCGCCGAGGCTTCCTGCTGGAGCAGGATCGAGTGCTCAATCACGCGCGTCAGATAATTGAAAAAGTCGGTCGACGCGACGATGGCCGGGTGAGGCGATTTGGGGCTGTGTTGCGTGAGCGCGGTTGGATGAATATGGCGAAAGATGGCCGAGTCAATCAAGGTGAGTTGATAGGCGATCAGGACAGGCGGAAATTGGAGGATGGTGGGGACCGTCGTGGCAGACATGTGGATACCGCGGACCTTATTGAGCGACGCCTTGACCTCGGCCTCGGCGGTCATCATGGTCGCCACGGTGACGGCGTCTGCCTTGTTCTTGTGCGGCTGTCGCTTGCGCCTGTCCTCCAAGTCCGCCAGTTTCTGCTGCAGCGAAGTGTAGATCATCAAGAGCGGGGCCTGCGGGATCTTGGGCACATTCTCGGCCGCACGGGGTTGTGCTAAGCTGTCGTGGGTATGGGCCGTCACCAGGCACTGCGGGTCGATCGTGCCCGTCGCCATCAAGACAAGGTCGTCTTCGGGACTGGGCGCAGGAGCCTGCGGGTTGGCCGGCGACAAGAAGGTTCTGAAGGCGCTGATCGGATTGAGCGGAGAGGAAGGGGCGATGGGTTTCGAAGGCTGTCTTTTGTCCTCATCTGCATCGTCGTCGTCGTCGTCATCGGTATCATAAAAGGGCTCGATTATGCGTGGTTGTAAGGCTTTGAGGGACAGGAGAGGAGCGACGACGGGCTTGGCTTTGCGCCAAATACCACCACCACCTCCACCAGTGCTGGTTGTGGTCATGGCAGGAGAAGAGGAAGTCGAAAGCGCATCCGAGTCGTCTCGGGGTGGGTTGCTAAAGCGCCGTTGCATGGATACCGGCTTGGGAGGCACCGGCGGGGGTATGGAGCGCTTCTTTTCGTTTGTGGAGCGCTTGTGGGCAACGTCTTGGGCCATTTGAAGGCAGGTTTTCGCCAAATGGAACACCTCGGGTGACACAAGTGCCGTACCATCTGCTCCAAGTTAACACTCGCATTTTGTGTCTCGTCTTCTTTCTTACAGTCGTAAAAGTCGATGTGGTGGAGTTCGTGTACAGCGAAGTCGAGGGCTTTCAGAGAGAGATCATAGGATTGCTGCATGTTAAGAGAAAAAATATACGTTTAGATACTGTATTATGCGTCCGTATACTTTTCAGCTGGTACCTTTAAATTTCCGTTGCCGAGGCATTCCGTGGCTTCATTGATCAGAGCCTGAATGCTGTTCATGTTGAGCAGCCAATCGGGAGCATGTCAACCCTGTAAAAGGTAAAAGCAGAAGGAAGGAAAGAAAAAGAAGAAGTACTGGATAGGAAAGCAAGAAAACAAGCAAACAAATAGTGGAGTAGCGTCAGACAAGCAACAAGTTGAGTAACACACTCAAACGTAAATGTAGGAAAGGGGACTTGCTTAGAGGGGGGAAAATGAACAACACTATTACAACCGTAAGCACAAACACACATATATTACACGCGTGCCTAAAAACACACACACGCACGCACTCGCTGAAGGAGACAAGTGAGAAAAGAGAATGGAAAAAAGAAAGAGCGTTGGAAAGTAAAAGAAAAGATCTTGTCTTGTGTGGTGGTTAGAAATGCGATGGGATAAACACCACCTACATTATCCATTTACTTGGTTTCAGTCCACTTGTCAGACGGTCAGCCATTCAGCCATTCACTTACTGTGCATACACTGAAGTACATACATTTACATACAAGAACATGACACAAGTAACGCATTATTACATGTACCCAAGCTTAGATGTAAGTATTATTGGGGTTACCCCCTTGTTTTGCCCCTTAATAATGATTCCCTTTTCCGCTTTGGAGTCGCAACCCCTGAGTGTGAGGACCCATTATTATTTGATGATTTGATGACCTTCCGTATCTCGTGCCCTTTGTCATGCATCGTGATTGTCTGTATCCGTGCTCTTAACAAATATAATAATAAAAACACGACGAAAAGCGTCTCAATTGGATCATCCTCCGACACATGCAAAGCAAAATGTGATGAGAAAGAAAGTTGCAATAAGGAGTTTTTCTTCTCACACACACATATATATATGACATATAATATGGAAAAAGTACCTTATAAAGCACTCGGATGGACCGGGCACGTACTTTGAGATCGACGTTTTGCACGCTTTGTATTTGCCGATCCCATGGAGTCACTTGATTTCTTTATATCCTGCATAGTGTACACGCCTTCCACTTTTTTTTAGCAACCCACTTTGGCAAGGCATAGATATGTGAATACTAATGCTTCCGTTTGTAGCTTTGTCCTTTTTCCTCTTTCTATTTTTTAATCTAGTTACACATTGTTGTTCTCTCTGTCGTTGTCCCGATATAAAATTACTTTCATCCCTTTCGGTAATATCTTGTTCTTTATATTTACACTTTTTCTCTCCATGACCCAACATGCTCACATCACATGCAGGGAGTTCTTGTCAAAACATAATCTATCCAGCCCCTCGCCCAGTCCCTCGCGGTATCCCATCAGTCCTTCCTTCTTGTCTTTTTTTGTATAATGTGTATTGATATGCACGCGCTTGTATTATGCATCGTGGGCTTACATTATATCCGAAAACTGTTTTCTCTTCTTTCTATAGAGAGTCACGGAGAAAAACGTTGTCGCCCTGCTTTCCCGTAGGGGGGGGGGGCAAGCAGACGCTCATAAGTACTCGTAATATACCGCACCTGTGTTATTATATATAAAAAAGAGCACTGATGCATCCGTAAGTGCTCTTTCATAGCCATGCTTCGGCCAAGGGTATCATTGATGACAAGGCAAGAAGTTGGCTGCGGTTGCAGCCCAACGGTTTCCCATATGATTGTAAAGCGGTTATACCTAAGTGTAGGTTTTCTTTTGATAGAATAAAATAAAATAAAATAAAATAAAAAGAACCAAATCCAAACAAGGCCGCACCGCATCGATTAAAACCATGGACGTGGAAGAATGAGCATGGACTGTCTCGCGTATGTGTACATTCTTGTGCTGGAGAAATTACCCGAGACCACACCTTTCTTTTCCCTCTATGAAATCGTCTGAATCCCGTGCCACACTCACGTCGCTACCATCGTATTCGAGTCAGCGGCAGCAACGCCGCACGTCGATACAAACCCTTTCTACCAAACGGCGCGCGCCCTCACCGCAAGCCCGCAGGCCGCCCCTGCCGCGGCCGCCGTCGGGCCCACGGCGCCGGCCGCCCATGCAATACACCAACTCCAACACCTCGTCGTCGAACTATCCGCCATTGACCCGCGATCGGCTCAGCAAAAAGAACAGACTCGACCACATCCTCGATCAGCGTCACACGCTGTCAATGCGGAACACGCGACGGCGGAGCATCTCCTACGGCAGTATCTACAGACGTGTCTACAACGAAGGTGGCGAGATTCCCTGGGATGCGTACTCTAACCCGGAGAGTGCGGCAGGCCGCGCGGTCGCTGACAGTACAGTTGATGCGACGCACGCCGAAACATCGAGCCCGAATCGGTCGACATTTCACCAGCCCACGCTGACCTCGCCTCGGAGTGCTGCTGTCTCCACTAGCCAGCGTACCTCGGCGTTTGCCCGCGAAATCTCGGCCGTGTCCTTAAGCCCGATCGGCATGCCACGAGGAAGACTACACTCCGTCCGCCGCGCGACCCAGAAGCAGCTCAAGTCACGTATTCGATTTCCAGATCGACGCGTCTCGCGCTTGCTGGAGATGACATGCCGTGCCAAGGACTCAGACGATTTCCGAGGTGATATTCCTGCCACGGCTGCGGCTGCCGCACGCGCACTGTCCTCGGCCTTGGTGGTGAAAACCACGTGGCGATATATCCTCTCGCTGATGAGCGACACGGCAGACCGCGTCGTAGATGTGCGTAGCTGCGAACCCCATAACGCGCGGCTGGATGTCAAAGAAATGAATGCTTTGGCGCAGTATTTTCACGTCCTGCAAAACTACCCTTATTACATGTATGAAGACAATGAGGACGAGCGGCGTCCCTCTTCCGCGTCGCGCGCCCGTCTTCGCTCGCAGCCCACGGCTATCTTTGTACAACAGCATGACCTGTCGAGTGAGGGCAGGCGCGAGGACGCAGGGCCGAGCGAGATCTTTCATGGCCATGGTACAAACAGCGCAAGCAACTACACTCCGCCACCTGAGCCATCATCTCCTTCCTCAGTGAGCGACGCGCCGCCCCGCGACCGGCTGGGCAGCATCACCAATCTGTTTCCTTTTCGTTCGGGTGGAAAAAAGGAACAGGGACGCGCCCAACCACTTACCGTGATCCAGAGTATCGGGAGCACGGACGACGGCAACGGGGATTTGGAAGAGGGTCAGGGCAACTCACCCTGCGAGTTCCAGCCTATGCCCGAAGCTCAGGCCAACACCGGGTACGAGGGGTGCTCGCCAAAGAAAAACTTCATGCGTCGTATCTCGGACGTCTTTTCGACGCATACACGGCATGGTCCTATCCATCTACCGCCATCCGAGAATGCTAACGAAAGAAAAAAGTCGGAATCAAAGGTGCCGATTACCTTTCAAGGGACTTCGCTCTTTATATTCAACTCCAATAGCAAGGTGCGTCTGATGCTATGGAAGGTGATTGCTTTAAAGTGAGTGACGTCTACTAGGTAACCTTGTACAGTTGTTCACGTGTCCCATTTTAGGTGGTTCAATTCCTTCATTCTCTCTTTGATCCTCACGCAGTGGTGCGTCCTCTCGTTTGTTCCCATCCGTGAAAACGCTGACAAGACAGACATTCATCACTGGCACCAAATGGTCTTGCTTGCCATTAATATCATCTACACGTAAGCCATTTTCCACGTACGATAGAAGCAAATGGACTCATAAGCCTAAAGATTGGAAGCGAGCGCAAAGATTATTGTGTACGGCTTGGCTATCAAAAAGACAAATTACAAGCCGCCAGGTTTAGCCGCCATGAGCATACACCTGCTCACACCGTGGCGCTGCCTGTGTGCCTTGTGGCGCGACCGACACCATCCTGACACAACGCCCTCCACCGATAACTCACGCAGCCACCTGCCCGCCTTTGCCGCGACTCCCCGCGGCTCCTCCTCCAGCAGCCGATCTATATCTCTCTACAGCGACTTCGATAACACTGGCGGTAGCATGGGCGGCGACGGCCATGCGCCGTGGTCACCAGCCTCGGTCGCGCCTTTTGACCGCCAGCCGAACCGGATGCCGAGCGCCCATCCGTCTGAGAGTCAGCTCACAAGCAGCCCTTTGCCGCTCTTTAGCAATCTGCAGTCAGACCAGACCGACCTCGACCTGGATCCGCTGCAGATCCCGCCCGCCATCACGTCCGACGAGGAAAGGGAGGATAGTGAGAATGAGGTGGACCGTGCCCTGGCCGAATCTTTGCGGATCGTGCATACGCCGTATCTGGCCAAGGTGGCCAACGCGCTCGATTTGATCGCGGTCTTGTCCTACTGGATCGATTTTGCCTTGATCTTGTACTACCGCGAGACGTGGTCCCTATTCAAGGCGCTGGCGGCTTTGCGTATACTGCGCCTGGTTGTCTTGACAAGGGGTACCGAGGTAAGATGTGACAGATCAAAACCGATGTCATGGTATCTTACTTTATCGGGTACAGGTCATTATGCAATCCCTCAGTACAAGTTTTGACATGTTTTTGAACGTGCTCGGTTTTTTTGCCTTTTTTTGGGTACTATTTGCGCTCTTTGCTTTACTCGTGTTTACGAATTCTTTCTCGCGTCGGTGCGCTGTCATGCCTCAAGGCGGTATCCAGAAAAATTTGCTGGGTAAGCTATCCATTTCTTTATGCGAAAAAAGTATGCTCAAGTGCGTGACAAGATATACAATATGTACATCCACGAATGTCATGCAACAGCTATATCACTGAGGATGGCTCCCGTGCGGGTGTGTTTGATATGGATGTGGGCGAGCATATTACAAAGAGCGGCGGCGACGGAATGACATGCCCACGCGGCGAAGTGTGCATTCAGAGTATTAAGAACCAGCCAGGATGGGGCTACATGAGCTATGACAACATCTTGTATGCCATGCTAAATTTATTTACGGTGATCTCCACCGAAGGCTGGACAGACCTGATGTATCATAGCCAAGATAGCATATCCGACATGGGAGCCGCGTTCTTTTACTGCCTCTGTATCTATCTCATGACCTACATCATGGTACCCATGTTTATTGGTAAATATTACGCTCCTGAAACGAGAAAATACTTACTTTACTTATGTATTTGATAGCCGTCATTACAAGCTCGTTTTCTCGCGTCCGAGGCTCGATGCGACAGAGTGCGTTCGCCACCGGGAGGCGAACACGTCTCTTGCTGACACGCCAGATGGGAAGCTCCGAGCCTAGCACAGAGGACTGGATTTATGAAGGCCAACCTTTGGCTACGGATGGCAGCGCCGTACGTGACAAGTCGCACCGTATCCGTAAATTTGCTGCCACCATAGTGTCGCACCGCTATTTTCCAGTCATTGGCAGTATCGTTGTCACGCTCAATATTGCTCTTATGGCCATCTACTCAACCGCCATCCCTTGGAACTTCAGCGAGTACCTTCGTAGGTGAAACCACTTTGGCTAGGGAAAGAAGTTGATCTTTTGTATCACAGACTATTTCTTGACAACCTTCACCGTGCTTTTTGGCGTGGAAATCCTCCTGCGCATGCTTGGCTCCGCAAACTGGGCGCAGTTTTGGAAATATTCACATATCCTTTTCTTTGCATTTATTTTCTCACGTGTGAAAACACCTTAGCATGTTTTCCTATTCATGTTTTATCATCCTTAACCACTATGCACGCAATAGAGTTGACCTCGGGATTGCGGTGGTGACGATCCTAACCGAGATCTTTTTTAGTAGCCCGACCCGCCATGTTCTACAGCCCTTTGTCCTTTTGCGTTCGTACCGCATGCTTTATCTATTTCCACCCGTATTGGAGCTGCTGGTAAGTCCAGAAACACATGAACAAAACATAGTTTTCTCTTACTAAAGTGCATACAAGTCGGAAGTCATTGGCGATGGTCAGGGTATTATGAATTTGACCTTTTTTACGTTCCTGGTCCTGGCGCTTTTATGCCCCATCGCGACACAGCTTTTTGGCGGTGATTTCAATGACACGGTTGCCCAGAATGAGCGAGCCATGCGTTTCGATACTTTTTTCCAATCGTTTCTCTCACTCTACCAGGTAGAATCGTCCCACACCTTTCTTTGAATACGATACTCATATTCTTCTTAGATGATGACAGGCGAGAACTGGACAGCAAGTACTCTATGGTCTGCTCAGAGTTTCAGCTCACTTTTCATTCGCAGGATATTCTGTACGATGCGATGCACAGCCAAGCACACACGTCCGTGATCTACGGTGCGGTATTCATGGTGCTCATCTACTTCATCGTTCACTGTAAGAGAGAAACCTAGTGATCTGTATTATCGCTGACCGACACAATTGCAGACGTTGTTCTCAATCTCTTCATTGCCGTTATTATGGAGAACTTTGATCTGGATGAAGACGAGATCCGACAAATTCAAATCAAAAAATATATCCGGCAACATCGCTGGCAGCCCGAATATTTCAAGATGGATCTCGTCAGCAAGTAAGCAATCTCAACTTCATTGTAGTAATTGCTCATATTTACCTTTTATAGAGTGCTTCTACCGATATTCATGCGCCAGGATAGCAAAAAACTATCCACCGATAATATCCCTAAAGATCTTACTGCATCCGTCACAATGAGCAAGTTTCGCGAGTTTCTAGCTATGGATTCACCCGAGTTTGAAGAACCTGAGGAGGGTAACTTCTATGACAGTATATCTGAGCTCTCCGCACCTACGACGCCGAAAATTGGAGCCAGCCCTCGCACGAGAAAGCATTCTACAATGTAAGGGTTATATGAATAGAAGAGAAAGGAAAGGTGACATTCGGGCCTCACAACTTGTATTACAAGATCCACTATGAGCGGGCTAAGCCTCCAGGCAGTAGCCGACGAGCCTCTTACAGAAGAAATGGACGAGCCGCTCGTAAAATATGGTGATGAGTATGAGATCAACGTTGCCAAAGAGAACAAGGACGTCATTCTGGAGAACTTGCGCATTTTTCGATCCATCTTTTTCCTCAAGCCTGACAATGCCTTCCGCCGGCTCTGTACCAAACTCACCGGTGCATGGCAGTACAATTTATCTATTCTTTTGCTTATCTGCGCGAGCGTCGCGCTGGGCATCTGGGCGGATGAAAGCCGGCGCATTCTGTATCCCGAAGCGTCCTACTACGTTGAGATTTTACAGCAAGTGCTCCTTGGCGTCTTCTTCGCAGACGTGACCTTTCACATTGTTGCGGATGGCGTCATCATGCTACCAAAATCGTACCTGCGCAACACCTGGAACGCGCTCGATCTCGGTCTGCTCGTGGGCCAGGCCATAGTTCTGGCTGCGATGCCAGTCGGTGCGCAACGTGCCAGCTTCTTGCGCGCACTACGCACGCTTCGCTCCATGCGTATCGTGTACTACATTGAAGGCATGCGTGTTATCTACCTTGATCTGCTCTATGGTCTGCCCACCATGTTTAACGCGGTGTTGCTGAACTTCCTCGTTTTTGTGGTGTTTGCAATTTATGGCTGTATCCTATTCCATGAAAAGTTTCTCCACTGCAACGACGATCAAGTCTCGGGTCGGATAGAGTGTCATGGCGAGTACCATTCCGTGAATGAAGATGCGCCCGATATATATATGCCACGCGTGTGGCGGAATCCTTACGACTACACGTACGACTATTTCGGCGATGCCCTGCTGCATCTTTTCGAATGCGCGTCGGGTGAAGGATGGGTATACAGAAATATTACAACGTGACGCATGGCTGATAAAAACACAATCTAGATTGTCTCTCTCTTTACTGCTATGAGCATTCCTTCCAAGATAGGAGACCAGCCGCGCTTTGACTGGTCATCTCCTTCGGTGTGGTACGCGCTCTATTATATTGTGTTTATGTTTGTGGCATCGCTTTGTTCCATACAGCTCTTCATCGGTGTCATTTTGGAGACATTCAAGCGTCGCCGTGGTATCTCGTCGCTCACCAATACACAACGACAGTTTCAAGACCTGCAACGTCAGCTGGCACTGATCAAGCCGTCAAGAAAAATCGAACGTCCCACTAACGGTGTCTTTTGGGGCGCATGCTATGATATCGTGGTCGACAAGGGAAGCTATTTTACACAGACCTTCTCGTTCGTGCTGATGGCCAATTTAGGTATGCATTTGTGTGTGATATGTTTATCTTACCCAGTGTTGAATGCATTCTATAGCGAATTTCTGTTCGTTCCATCTTCATCAACCGGGATGGCTAACTGATTTTCAAAGTAAGAGAAAAGGGGCTAAAACCTGTAATCGACTCATGCTGTGTTTAGTCTACGCATTTTACATTTTCCTGGCACTATATACCATAGAGATCTTTCTTAAAATATTTGGCGTTGGCGTCCACAAGGTAAGAAGAAAAAAGGTTGATTTGGCGTACTTGCTTTACATATGCTTGAATTATTGGAATAGTGGGCCTCTTCGAAGTGGAATTTGTATGATGCTATCCTGACATTCACATGTAAGTCCTATAAATGTTGTGTTTCATGGTGTTTTAATGCATGTAAACATAGTAATCCTCTTTGCTGCATATGGGCGATCGGAACCGACCAATGTAAGTGTGCGGGAAAAACTTTGACACACTATATGGCTCACGCCTAACTAGTATACCATGTTCGCTGCCTTCCGCCTATTGCTCGTTGGCATTGTGTTTCGTTTGGCGCAACGAATCGAATCACTCGATACGCTGTTTCGTGCAGTCAAGTAAGCCCATTAGTCGTGCATTGACCTTCTATTCATTTGTCTTTCTCATTTTTTTAGACGAGCTTTACCTACCATCAGCTACGTCACCGCAGCACTTGGCATTGTTATCATCTCATTCGCCGTTATCCTACAAGAGATTTTTGGAACCACGCGTTACGGGCGTTATGGAAACATCCATGCTAATTTCCGCGATCTAGGGGCAACCCTCCTGACCTTGTGGCGTATCACGACGGGTGAAAATTGGGTACGTTAGTTTTGGAACATATATCAGTAGCTTACAGAAATTACCAGGATTTTCTGATGCATGATTTCGCCGTGCAATATCCAAACTGCGTTGAAGGCCCCGATTGCGGGTCCCCCACGCTGGCTATCACATTGTTCCTGATCTTTTACGTTGTCTGCACGTATATTTTCGTAAACCTGTTCACAGTCGTAAGTGAAGTTCAGAGAATATATGCATCTTGACTCTGACACCTTGGGCAGGTTGTGATAAACAACTTTTCGTTCACTTTCGACAAACGGAACCAGTTTACCCTCATCACGCGCACAGATCTGAAGCAGTATGATAAATTTAGCCTTTTTATTATTTTACTCACTATGGGCATATAGCTACAAAGAAGCCTGGAGCGAGTTTGACCCGAAAGCAACAGGCTATATTCGTAAAAAGGACGTTCCAGGTTTCTTGCGGGTAAGTCCTTACGGACGCAGTACTAAAATGTTCACACAATCTACGAAACAGGCTCTAAAAGGCGTCCTCTCAATACGCATTTACGACAACGAGCACAGCATTCAATCGCTTTTGGAAGCAAGCAACGCGATGGACACGGATATGGGCCACTTGGCTTCGGTACCCCTCTCACAACATGAGATGAATGACCAATTTGCTGGCAACAACGTCCTTGGTGAGCGCTACTACAATTTTGTAGCCGTGAACCGATGCCTTGCTACCATGGACCCCGATGCGGTCAGAGAAAACAAACGACAGTATACACTCGTGTACCAGGTGCGCAGGATACAATATACCCGCGACTATGTTGACGCATTTTTATTAGGAAATCATGTGTGAAGCAGGCACTCGCGGTATCCCTTTTAACACGATGCTTGAAATATTAGCTATGCAGCTCGTGGATGTCAGCAAGTCCCTTACGTAAGGCGATGGATTCAATGCTTTGAAAGCCGCTAACAGGCGTATGCATAGGTTTGATGAGCTCGTGAACCACGCTCGAAAGCAAGATAAAGTCACATCCCTTCTTGCAACAGCTAAAGCAAAGAGCCTTGTCAGTATGCTGGTCCGCCGACGACGCTATATCAAAGAGCGCAACGAAATGCGGGAATCGCAAATGTATAACATGAGTCTTCTTAGCGGCTATCTGTCACCCGCACCAGAACAGTCCATGACGAATAGTATTGCTACCCCGAGTGGAAGTACAATGAATAGCAATATTTCCCAGCCGACCACAGATGAGCGGCGGTCAAGCAGTGCTCCTGCCAGACATAGCTCTACGGCGCTACCCAGAGACCAAGGCTCTGGGTCTCCAGGTGACCTCCTGCTTACTGTGTAAAGATGACTTTTAATTTTAATGCCGATATCTAGTACCAGCTATTATTGTAGATCAGCCGAGTATAGCAACGCAAGGCAGCATATCATCCATCCCAGCTCTTGCAGGCCGTCTTCCTCCAAGAACTCCCTCAAACATCTCAAGCCCTGGAGTTTTAGCAGACAACAGAGATCGATGGAGCCGAGAAAGCATGCGCAGCCCTGTATCCCCGAGTGACCAGTACGATGCGCCTAACCTCTCCAGGCGTCGAACCAGGAGTCCATGTTCTCAGCAAAGCGACCGTTCGCCAGGAGCGCTCTCACCGCGATCTATTTCCCCGAACAGCGAGCGTACTCAGCCTTCGATTGAGGAAGAAGGCCCTGAAGATACGTTTACGCTGTATTATACAGCCGACGTCATTAGCGATATGCCGCGTCCGGATGCAGACGAGCTTTTCGGTGAACTTCAGCACTCTTGTTGGTCAGGTGAGTGAGCTTATCTGTGCAACCTTTTCAGAATCACTTATCGAAGAACCAGATCTGATTCGACGCAATAGCGATGATGCACAACAGTAGCTGAGGACCTTAACAGCCTAGCAGTCCGCATAAGATACCAAAATCATTCGCTATGTATGCTTTTTTATTTATAAATGATTAGAAAGCAGACATAAAAGCGCCAATTTTGATCACAGCTACTGTGGTCAAAATAAAATACATGCTGATGGTATACTGTGCAGTCGTACACATTCCTGTATATAAGAATTTGGCTGCTACATTAGCTGTACGCAGCTACATACTTAAGTACCTACATCCTGATGAATTTTCTGTTGTTGCCCTTACAGAGCACCTAATATTAATAAGACATATTCCGCCAAAAACTTTGTGCAGCAACGTTGATGGAAAGTAGATACTATTGTCCATGTGGTTAGAGGTGACGCGTCCAAGAAGTTGCGTGGCAGTATGACTTGCATTATTTCCATTACGCGGACATCCAAAAAAGGAAAGCATCTCTGCTATTTTCCAGGACCGAGCTTCTTTGAATACGCCTTTTATTGCTCTTTCTTGTCTTTCTTTTTACCTCTCCATATGGCCGACAACGAATTACAGCTCCTCGGTAGAATAGATTCGTGAATGATGTGGCATCCTTGCTGACCGTCCTTGTTAGAGAATGTGGAGCTCAAATTGGCCATGTGCGATACGGATGCTCAGCTCGAGCGTTCTGTCAATCTCTTTCTGGCACCCGTGCTGCTGAAACTCGCCAGCCCACACGAGCGAGTGCGACAAAAGGTATGTGTTCCAGGCACATGTGTATGAGTGTATCTCAAATGGAATGGAATATAGGTGATGGTAGTGTTGTCACATATCAACAAGCGCGTCAGGTCCAACCTGGCCATCAAACTCCCCTTTGATGCTCTTTTGACCCAATTCACGGATGATAAAGTCAACACATTTGTCAAAAACTTTACCGTCATTTACCTCGATATGGCCGTAAAACGTATGGATGTCGATGCGATTGCCAAACATATCCCGAGCCTTGTCCGCGGCATCTCGAAACGCCCTGAACCACAGCGCATCGCCGCTTTCCATATGATGCTCCCCGTAAGTCACTGCTTCTTAAAGCGTTATTTATTTCTCGTGTCTTATTTAGTATGTACGCTCTAGGCCTTGCGAAAATACTCCTTGGAGCCTGGACAGCAAAAGGAAGCGCGAAACGGTACTTTTGAATTTGACAAGGATCCGAAGGGCGCTCAGGTCCTGCTTCGCTTCTTTTTGGATGTGATGCTCTACCAGCATCCCTCGCCTCGTGACAAGGCAGCTGCCGCTGAGGCTAACAAACCTATTACTTACCCGGGCCTTAATGGCAATGCTGTGGAAGAAATCACCAACAAAGGAAAGGTCGAATGGAGCCCAGCACGTCTCACGGATGCAAAGGTAAACTGGATAAAGGGTTCAAAATCACTGAGTTTACTAATGCATCTATAGCTTGGTATCCTTCACTTTGTGCTTTCTCATGTTTTCACGGATAACGAGCGGTTATTGATCCTCATTGCCGGTGCGTCCGATGCGAATCATGAAGTCGTTGCCACGAGCGAAGATGGTCTGCGCCGCTGGACGAGCAGCGCTGATTTGGAAAATGCGACACTCATCCAATCGCTCTATTCCCTCTATCTCGGTACAAAGAGTAAAGACCCCAAAGGTAAATATGAGCAACAATTCATCTGAAAATGCGCTCAGTATGTTGACGTGTCGGCTGAAAACGAAAGATGTGCGCGCTCCTGCTTCAAATGCTGTCAAAATTCGCATTTTGCATTATCTTGGAAAATCCATACTCGCAACAAACCTGGTGACACATATGATCCAAATTGTTTTTGATGGTATCTATGGTAAGTCAAGGATGAGTAAGAATTCCTGTTTCGGTCTTACAGAAATGCTCTTTGATAGGCGAGGCATCCACTATCAAGTTGAGAAGATCGGCCATGTCTTTCCTCCAGTGGACTGCACGCATGGTAAGAAAAGCTGTATCATACATTTATCATGTATGCTTACTTAAGACCGTAGTGTACGTCCTCCAAAATCCAACCCGTGGCACCTGTTCTGATATCAGGTCTGCTAAAATACATTGATGAAAACCCCCAAGTGGCCGGTCATGGTAGGTGGCGTACTTTATTGAATGTAATCAGACTAAGCATACGTAGATGCTGAAAGTATAAAGGGCTACGCCTACGTCGGATGCGGACTGGTAGCAAAGAAAGGTCTGTTTACGCCCTGAGATGCAATATCGAACTGACACCACACTTTCATCAGTGCCCACCGTCGCCTTAGAAGATACACACATGCTGACACTCTTTTTCGAAAACCTGGAAAGAGAACAGCCCAATGTCCGTGTCTACGTCCAAGATGCCCTGTCTTCCATGATTGATATTTACACCGACCTTCCCAACGATGCTCCTGCTTACGACGCCGTACAAAAAGTTATCCTGGAAGCAGTTCAAAAAGTAAAATGGGCACTCCAAAAAGAAAGTCGAGATTCTTACCCTCTTTATAGAACAATGCCCCTTCTCGCTACATGGCACTGAAGTACGCTAATGCAGTATACCCTTTCTCCTCCGTTTTTGCGCGCTACATCTGTCTCTTGGGTTCTTCCAACACAGCCGCCAAACTCGAGGTTCAAGAAGAATCGTCTCGAGGTTTGCAGCCTTTTCTGCGAACCAAGACCGGCTTCTACACGGGCAGCAATAACGATATCGTTCCCGCTAGTGCTTTACCATCCTTTTGCGAGCTCATTACGTACATCAAAACCCACCGACCATCGGATGACTACGTGTATCAATCCAAGACGCCTGTGGTGAATGGCTATCCGTTAGAGGTGTATTCAGAGATTCTACGGTTTCTACGCCTGATCCTCGTGCTGGAGGCGAACCCAGATACCATCCTGATTGATGAACACGTCGAAAGCAAAGTAGAGAACGGAATCTCGGAAGATCCGGTAGTCATGAGCAACTTTAGGGAGCTGATTGGATCCTGGTGGTCGTCCGAGAAGCGTGGCTCTCTGGAAGCCTGGTTAGAGTTGATCGAGAACTCGCTAGATCAAAATCTCAAAGGTAATAGGAGAATATTATAAGAAGAATGTACTCACGTATGAAAAGACCCGGTCTTGCTGGCAACTTCTGCCAAATGTCTGCTCGAGATGATCTCGCTGGGTCCTTCATCCATATCGACTATTTTCAAACCGCGCTTGGAGTTCTTCAAATCCTTCACCTTGTCCGAGAAGCTCGAAGCACGCATGCTCATGTCCCATATCTTTGGTATCATTGCAAGCGACAAGTCGGTTACCAAGGAGCAGGTCGAGAGTATCCTCGTCGATTACTGCGCGCTCTTGGAGAAGCCCGGCGTCATGCAGCGAGGCGGTTCAGAGGTTGATCTTGCACACGGAGCTCTTTTAAGCGTTGGTTATCTCCTCGGCCGATGCAACTACCGCAGCCGCGATATCGATCTGGATCTTGTACGTCGATGCATCCGCAACCTGAACCATTATCTGGAAGGCGCACCGAGCGCTACATTCACTCTTCTCGCCAGCGCTGCCTGCCGCGCTGTTTCCGAGATTGGTCGATCGAAACTTCTTCCCATTCCCACCGAGGTCAAAAAGGAAGAAGACGAGGTAACTGCCACAGTGGGCGCCATGGCCGTCGACAAGCCGGAGTCGCTCAGCACCCTGCAGATCATTCAGCGTATCCATTCGCTCGTCAAGAACGGCAAGGAGCCCAAAATTCAGGAACAAGCCATCCTGGCATTGGCGCACCTCTCCATTCCACTCGGTCCGAACGAAGCTGCTTTGTCTGAGCTAATCCTAGACGCCTTGTATACTTCTGCTGATACCAAGCAAGTGGAGCTCTTCTTTGCCAGTGGTGAAGCCTGGTCCATAGTCGCTTTTGGATGGGACTCGCAAGCGATGCAGAAGCACAAGGATTTGAGCGAGATGCCAGTTCTCGAAAATCAAGTGGTGGACGAGGACAAATTAGGTTTCCAAAAGGTGATTGAAAAGATTGCGCGTGTCTACGTAGCCAGTGATCGGTCATGGTACCGCAAAGCGGCCTGTATCTGGCTCTTGTCAGTCCTTAAATTCGGCAAGGATCAAGAGTTGGTCAAGGTAAGTTTACAGCTTTGAGTCGAGTGAATTGATCTAATGATGCTATGTAGACAAATTTGAGTGTCCTTCATGCATCCTTCTCTCGCCTTATTGGTGATCGTGACGGTAAGTATAAGAGCAAAATTTGAGGTGTTCCAGCGACTCATGCTATGCAAAAGAATTTACGCAGGAAGTGTCATCCAAGGGTCTAGGTTTGGTGTACGAGTATGGCGACCCAAAGATCAAAGAAGACATGTTATTCTCTCTCGTTGGCACCTTTACAGAGGGTCGCTCGGTGCAGGCCCAGTCTGTCACGGATAACACGGTACTTTTCGAAGAAGGTCAACTGGGTACGACACCCGACGGCAATACCATCACCACCTACAAGGAGCTATGCTCGCTCGCATCCGAGTTGAACCAACCCGACCTGATCTACAAGTTTATGAACCTCGCCAACCACAATGCCATGTGGACCAGTCGTCGCGGCGCCGCTTTTGGTTTCCAAAACCTTATGGCCCTCGCAGAGAAAGAGCTGGAGCCATACCTACCTCGCCTGGTACCCAAGCTATACCGCTACCAATTCGACCCGAACCCTCGCGTCAACCAGAGCATGAAGACTATCTGGCAGTCGCTTGTGAAAGACAATCAGAAAACGGTCGACAAGCACTTTAATGAGATCATTGAGGATGTGCTCTCGGGCTTGGGCAACCGGCAATGGCGGGTGCGTGAAGCGTCGTGCGCTGCAGTGACCGACTTGGTGCAAGGACGCCAACTCGTCCAGATTGAACCCTACCTCGAGAAGCTGTGGACCATGTGTTTCCGTGCCCTCGATGATATCAAGGAGTCGGTGCGCATGGCTGCGACGCAGACCTGCAAGTCCCTGACCAAACTCACTGTACATTACTGTGATCCAACGGTGGTTTCAAGCAAGGACGGAGCCAAGGTGATGAATGTCGTGATGCCTTTTCTTCTCCAAAAAGGCATCGTGTCGGACGCAGAAGATGTGCGAAAATTCAGTTTGGATGCTTTGCTACGAATCTGCAAAACGGGTGCTTCTCTCCTCAAAGCATATATACCAGAGCTTGTGGACACACTCTTGCAGTCACTTTCATGTAATATTCAACAATGGAAAACGTATAACATGTATCTTATTATATTACTTAGCTATGGAACCGCAAGCCATGAACTACCTGACCTTCCACGCCGACAAATACAATATTACGCAAGAGCAACTAGATAACGCGCGTCTGAGTGGTGCAAAGAACTCGCCCATGATGGAGGGTATCGAGCACTGTATCAATCAGGTGGATGATGCAGTCATGCAGGAGCTGGCGCCGCGCATAATTCATACGATCAAGAAAGGCACAGGTCTTCCTACCAAGGTATGTTTTAGCATGGCTCGTGCTGGAGTGACGTCTAATATCACTACATAGGCCGGCTGCGCCCGATTTATTGTAACATTGGTGATGAATCGCAAGACGGTCTGCGAGCCTTACGCCGATACGCTCTTGAAAGCGCTGAGCGGCGCTATCCGATCCAAGAACCCAGTGATCCGCAAGTCGTTTGCGACCGCCACCGGCTACGTTTGTCAACTTGCTACGTTCGACCGCCTTTGCTCGCTGGTACGGCATCTCAAGAAACTGTATGTGGAAGAGACGGACGAGGATGCCCAAGCCGCGAGTGCGGTGACGGCCGTGGATATGACTCGTTTCGCGACCGACCGCATGAAGGCGGTCGCCTCCGAGTTGGTGCCCCTCCTGTTCCTGGGCGAACATGATCCGGACGAGAGTATCAATTCTCTTTACAAAGATGCATGGGAGAACCTCACATCAGGTAAAATGCATGCGCACGCAATGTACCTGCATAAACTGACATTGGAACTGTGTACAGGAACGCGCAGCATGGTGACCCTCCATATGGATGAAATTATCAGCTTTGTCCAGCCACTACTCAACTCACCTTCCTGGCGCACCAAGCAGACTGCAGCCCTGACCATTGCCGATATCTGCAAAACTGGTGACCAAGGCATTCGAGGCCATGTGGACAAGTTGATGCCTGTGATGGTATCTACTCTGGCGACACGATCCTGGTCTGGTAAAGAGCATGTACTGGCTGCCTTTGTGCAGCTTTGCAAGACGGCCCAAGATTACTTTAACCAGCCGACGCATGAGCCACGATTGGAAGAGGTTGTCAAAGTATGTCCAAAAGCTATTTGCCTTTAGAGTCGGGGTTACTTACAAAAAGCAGATCCTTGTTCGAGAAGCGAAACGGAAAAATCGGGCATATCAGCGGCATGCTCTCGTATCCTTGTATGATTTCGCAGAGGCCTTCGCTGAACGCGTTGATATGTTCGAAAGCGTGCAAAGCTTTCTTACCGACCTGTGCACAATGGATGAAGCCGAAGCTATGGAGGACGAAGAAAACGACAATGCCAAGCCATTGATCCTCATGATCAAGGCCAATGCCTTCAAGGCCCTTGCTGTATCCTTTAGGCCGCGGGTGTTTCCTGACCAAGGTATGTAAAGCTTTTTAGGGTTTATTATCTAACACGGTTTACGAAAAGGGAAATACACGTCCGAGGTAGCTCAATTGCTCACAACGGATGCCATTGCTGGAAACGTATGGAACGTCCAGTTGGCTGTTCTCGAGAGCCAAAAGACACTCTTTAAAAATGTCAACCCTGCTCATCTGACAGATGAAAACTGGTCAGGTGTCTTTTCAGCCACGGCACAGCAATGCTTGAACGACCTCAAATATTCAGCGATCCGTACCGCAGCGATTGAAGTCCTCGATGTGATTTCTAGACTACCGAGTAAGTAGCACAAGGGCTGTGCTGGTACTCAGTACTCATACAAGATATTTTGTCTGTCTAGTGGACGATGGTGTGAAGACAAAATTCGAGAATCAAGTCCGCGCAAGTATGGAAAAAGAACCGATTGCTGCACTCAAGGAGCAACTCCACTCCTTGTTACAGGAGTTCTCTAGGATGCAGTCATAAATGTAGATGGTATTCACCAGTTTCAAATGAAAGATAGGCCGTAGTGGTCTACGTGTTCATAATTATTCACAAATCATACTGTATGCGCATAGCAATGAAATCATGCGAAACGTTTGAGCCACCGGGCGTGTATCGACATACCGCGTGTAAGATTTCTCTGAGGCATGCTGCGGCAGTAATGATACATTATGACTAACGTGCTGGGATTTACCGAAAAGGTTCAGTCAGCCCTGTATGCAGCTAAAGGAATATGAAAAATATGAAAAAAAGTCGTCGACTTTGACTGCGGCAAGCTGATTTTTATTGCCCGATAACTGCATTAACGCATTTCCTTGTCTTGGAAATTACACACACGCACACAGCATACGTACACGTACACAGACGGCAATGACAGCAACATCACAACACGACAAAAGTAGGCGCTCGGACGACTTCTCCGCTCAGACGGCCACGGGCGATGACCTCCGAATAGCTTCCTCGCTTGCCGATATGCGTATCGAGAATGACAAGACTACACCAACACATGATCATCGTGAGGCTGACAATGGTCATGACGACCATGACGAGGTAGACGACGAGGAAGAAGTTAAACGCTCGCTGAAGGTATACCCAATAAGTGGAGGAGGCGGGGTTGTATACTGATACGCGACGCTGTAGTCCATGCTGCTTGAAGCGACACCCGAAGACAACCAAAGCCTGAAAGAACTAATAGATGCGCGCATAACCGAAGGTCACGGCGAGACTCTCTTTGAAATCGGACTCGAAGGTAAAAGACGCGTTTTTTGTGAGCCATCTGATCTGTCATACTCAACCGATATTGGTTCAGAGGATGGCACGTCTATGGAGCTGACCGAGGCCGAATTCGACACCGCAGTAAAGACGATCAGTTCCCTCACGCCTATGCTTGGCGCCGGCTATTCCATCATTGAAAAGAGGGCCATTCAGGACAAGGGTGATCTGGAACCAGGTGTGTATGCCCATGCGATGATCCGGAGGCGTCCCGAATCTGTTGAAAATATGCTCGAGATACGCGTCGCCGTTGTGGGCAACGTGGTAGGTGACAAGTGTACCTATTAAGCGTGCCTCACTGAAAACCTTTTTGTATAGGATGCAGGCAAGTCAACCCTGCTGGGCGTCTTGACAAAAGGTGGGCTGGATGATGGTCGCGGCAAGGCACGTCTGAACCTCTTTCGACATAAGCACGAAATTGAATCTGGGCGGACATCGAGCGTGGGTGGCGAGATTCTCGGCTTTGACGCCAACTCGAAAGCGATTATGCATCCAGACAGTCATAGTGCCCGCAAAATGTCCTGGGATGCAGTGTGCGCCAAGGCTGCCAAGGTGCTCAGTTTTGTGGATCTGGCAGGGCATGAAAAATACCTCAAGGTAAGCGCAGTCAGCTGGCTCCTAGTACACGGATCCTGACTATTTCTCTCCTTAGACAACTGTGTTTGGTATGACAGGAAGTGCGCCTGAGTTCGTCATGCTCATGGTAACGTCATAAGACGAATGGAAATGTACAATGCTAACTAAGGGTGCGTTTATGTAGGTCGGCGCCAACGCCGGTATCATTGGCATGACGAAGGAGCACCTAGGTCTCGCGCTTTCGCTCAATATTCCTGTTCTTGTCGTGGTCACCAAAATCGACCGCTGCCCTCCCAAAATTCTGCAGAATACCATGAAAGAGCTCAGCGCCATAATGAAGTCCAAAGCATGTCGCAAAATCCCCTATGTCATCGAATCCGACCATGATGTTGTCTTCAATGCTGTAAGTATTTAAAAAATGTTAAGACCTCGACCTGAAAGCTTATACAGTACAATAACTAGCAAAATTTCCTGAGCGAGCGCCTCTGCCCTATCTTCAAAATCAGCAACGTCACGGGCGAGGGTCTTGACCGCCTGCGAACGTTCCTCAACATCCTCCCATCGCAGTCGACTTATAATACCGAGGAGGATTTCCACTACGAAATCAATGAGACTTACTCGGTACCTTTTGTGGGAACTGTCGTTAGCGGCATCCTCCACTCGGGTATCGTGCGCCTACAAGACAAAGTCCTGATTGGCCCTGACCAGTCTGGTCAGTTCGCGGTGACTGCTATCAAGGGTATCCAGCGCAAGCGGTCCACGGTCTATGTTGCACGTGCAGGTCAGAGCGTAACATTTGCACTTAAAAACGTCCGGAGAAATGCGATCCACAAGGGCATGGTTTTGCTTGCTTATGACAAAGACAAACCGATGCCAAAAGCAACACGCAAGTTTGAAGCCGAGATCCGCGTTCTTTACCACTCAACCACCATCAAGCAAAAGTACCAGGCCATGGTTCATATCGGCGCGGTAAGGCAATCCGCCACTATCCTGACGATGGAGGAGCAGGTTCTCAGGACAGGCGATAAAGCAAGGGTGGTAAGTCAGAGGCTTCAATCTTGGTTGGGTCAGTTCATGTCTTTTTTTTCTATTTCGTTTCTTTTTCTAGCAATTTGAGTTGGTAAGGAACCCTGAATACATTGTGGTCGGCACCCGTTTGGTAAGAGACTTGGCCTGGAAGACCCGCGCCGTACTCATCCTCGAGACTTAGATTTTCCGTGAGGGTCGGACAAAAGGCGTAGGAACGATTACGAAGCTTCTGTAATTATTATGTCCATTGACATTAATAAATACACTAGCTTCATTGCTATGAAGATATACATATCTGAGATGTGTGCGGGGAAATCGAATAGCAAGGGCAACAGATTAAATAAAGAGAGACCCTCTCTCTACTTCAAAGATTACCTACTGTATCTACCGACATGGTCAGTCTACTCATGCACATTTCGTGTTGTTTTAATGGTCTGAGTCGTGGGAAAAAATCTATTGTGTAATGGATGATATAATAGTACGCAGTCTTCCTTCCTGAGGTTCGTTTGTTCTGTACGGACACAATTGTTGTCGATGATATTCAGCCGGGTAGAAGCACATTAAAATGCGCTGAGAACTTCTATAAAGCTTTATATGGTAATTTAACGGATAGTCTTATTCTGGGATAATGGGAACGTTCATGATGAACGTTAGCCCTTGATTGGATACAACTGTAGGTATAATCTGTTTTCAAGGAAGACGTGTTTACATGACGGATGATGATTCACCACAATACCCACTGATATAATCTGACCATAAAGATAAAATAAGTCCATTGTTGTTTATCATGTAAAGAGTACTACGCAAACATAGATTAAGATATGTAGGTATCCGTGTATACCAAATTATTTTCCTTATAATAACACAATTTAGTATGTCGTTTGTGTATACTGTTACCACTACGCGCTTAGCTACCTTTGTATATGTAGCTCTGCCTTGGAACACATGTAGCATATCTTTGTATTTTTGAGTGTTTTCGATATTGAGAACGATATTCACGCGGTCAAAAGAAATGACCTTATACCTGTAGCATGGAAATCCCAAGCATTTATACTACAGGAATTTGCATCCACTAAATGGACTGCGCTTTGTAGTATTGGCCAGGAGTATTTGCAGCAGCAGATGACACTAGTTGTTAAGAGTACTGTATATAAGAGGAATGTGTTTATTTCCATAAGCCCGTGCGCCAGGACCACGTAATATCATGCTCGGCTGTCGTTTTCGCTTTGCATTAATCATCGTCACCATGTATCACTGCATTGCTTTAGTTCGCAGAGAAGTGCTTTTCTGTATTCTTTTTCTTTTTTTTTGGTTAGTAGCTTTGCGCCTTCTTCGTCACATTAATGGGTAAGTCTGCTTTCGTATGCTGAGCTATAAAATGTTGTCATGTAAAATGAGCTAGGACTTGCGGCTCGTGCTTTACCTGTAGCCTGGTCAAGGCTTGTACAAGCTATCTATGTAATTATATGTATCAGTCTATTGTAAGAGGAGAGCGATGAAGACAGCGACTTATAAGCTCGTAGGTGAAAGGAAGCATAACAAAGATCCTATATTCCGGTCGATGTCGGTACTGTGTCGAAAACAGGTTAGATAACATCTTCTTTATCTTAGGGTGATATACCATGAACTGCACGAATATCATTTTTCGAGAAATCATCTCAATTTATCACCGGCTCATGCTGTTCCTTGGTCTGGGTATATATGCAAGTTGCGTATAGCGGCTGCATTGCTTGTTAGAGCGGCTAGCCAGTAGATATGGTTTGCCTGCTGAGGGCTTTACTCACTGATACTGCTAGACTTGCTCTAGTATGATGGCATAGACTTGGTATGAACTTCATCAATAGCGTAGTTAATGGCTGACCGCATAAGCATTGTACTGCATACCTTATAGAACGACGCGTCTGATCTTTTTTTCCTAGAGAGTGTGATTAGCGGAGTTTGCGCGCAGTGAGAACAATGCTGCTTGGAAACGCCTCACGTGGTGCTACTGCTTCTTTATCCGCCACGTTTACACGACACGTATTATGTATGCTATCATAGTATCCATGCTTATGACAACCTGACCAACATGTCTACTCATGAACTCTCCATTTCAGTGGAATGGACAAGCGAGGACCGCCCAAAGATATTGACCTTCCTTCCACCATTGTTGTCGTAAGTTTCTTGCTGCTGCGTGCCATCGGGTGTTATTACGGGGCCAAGACTTTTACACTGATTCACGTACTGCAGTATGTGCTGGTATGTTTACTAGGCATAGGAATGTGCTTCTGCTTAAGACGAGCGAACCGACTGTTACCCAACCCGTTAAGTTTCCCACTTCGGCCACGTGCGAGTGATCGAGAAAGACGACGCGGATACGACCAAGCAGACGAAGAGTTCGGTGATCCAGAGTCGCGTGAAGGTTTACTCGCCAGACAAGACGACCCTGATGAAGAAGACCATGATCCTCATAGCCTACCGCCACGCTCAAGATACCATAGTGACGACGACGAAGAAGAGGAGCAACAAAGAACGACAACAGCAGGTCAACCACGACAAAGCGAGGAGGAGTTTGGCGATATGCAGGGTGCACCTGCTTCGACACAGCAGCCAGAAGAAGAACACGCATCACCGCAGGCACAGCAGAAGCGTACGCCTGTTTTTAATATTGCGGATGATGAGGACGAGGATGAATTAAATGTAAAATAAAAGATACGAACTCTCTCGTACTCAAACACCGATACTCTTTTATTTATTTCTATTTTCTCTACTGTTGTCCACGTCGCCGCCATGATTCATATACCATCCTCCAAAATTACTTTGGACACACGCGATGTAGATGAATTTGATTTTGTCAAGGAAAAGATTGCGGTGCGATTAACAGAAGAGCTTCGAAAAGAAGGACAAGAGGCTTCACAACTGCTGGAACAACTTCAAGAACAAAAACGTAAGACGGATCCGCTAGAGAAACAGGCGGCGAGCACAGCCCTCAAAACACCCAAACCGTATGTCTCAAAACGACGGCGGACAGAGACACGCACAGAGACGACAATTGAGAAACGTTCGGCTCAAACAAGGGAGAGAGTCGGTCTCCAGTAATACTCTCGTTTATGCTCTGTAAATACGGCACCATCACCAATTTTCCTTATAATTGCTTGTTCATCCTTCCCTTTAGTATACCTCTGTGCTCTTTTCTTATGTATGATTTGTTTATATACACATGTTCTTAAAATCGTACAGTACGCTATTATCATGCAAATGTGGTTGCTCGGCAGCATGTTTAAATGTTGACCAATGCCTTATATTCATGCAATAAGGAACAAGATGAATATATATCAATGGCCTGACTAGTACCATTTTTTACTCTTATTGAAAGAGCCGTTTCCTACCCCGAGGCTTCATGAGCAGTAGTGGCAGCCGTAGTCATAGTATCATCTGCAAAGCAGTAGCCGTTCTCCTTTTGTGGTGTTGCAGCCCCATGGTCATTATGGCGGCTGCCTACACTGCCGTAGGTCGCTTTGGCCACTCGGCGGTGCTGGTCAATGACAGGTAACACAATTCTCTGAGCTCTTGCCTCTTTCTCACTATTCACTTCAAACAGTATCATCTTTTATGGTGGTGACACCTCCATCACCTCCTCGACGAGCACTCCGTTATGGATCTCTGACATGGCCATTTTGCCCATCAACGTGCCCTACTCATTGACCGATCCGCCTTGGCGATCACCGTCCGGTCCTCAGAGCTCGGTGGGTGGCCCTGTTGTCTACTCTCACACGGCTTTTGCCGGCGGTAGTCAAGGCGATAGCATGATTCTTGTTGGCGGTGTCATGCCCACCACCGAGAAAAGCAGCTCAGATGATGCCTCCACCGCTTACACCTATGCCAGCTCTTCAGGCGATTGGAGTTCCTTTCGTCTCCCCAGTGCTAATTATTTGAATCGTGAGGGAGCTGCCAGCTCAATCACGAGCAACGGCGATGCCTATGTAAGCACGATACAACTGCGTATAAGGAGCGATATTCACAAGTAAGTCTAGATATGGGGTGGTAAACGCGCAAGCGTCAATAGGATGGGTATAACCAATGCTGGCGGTACCCGGTCTCGCCTCCCACCCAACATGTATCGCATCGACACCCTCAACCCTGCCAACTCATCCATCGCCCCAGACGTCTCGTCGGGGCCAAACCTGCGTTATGCGCACACGCAGACCCTCATCGATGATCGCACCATTGTCGTCCTCGGCGGCTTCGAGGGTCGGACAGGTGAGGCTGTGTCGCTTGCTGACATCTGGCTCTACGACATTTACGACAACCAATGGTCGCACGTGAACGCCAAGCTCGATCGAGACAATAAACCTGCGAATCGAAGCAGTCATAGTCAGCTACTGATGCCGGACGGGACGTCCATATTGATGTGAGCATGGAGAAAGGAAAAGACACGACTTGCTCATATGTTGATTAGTTATGGCGGTTACGACGGATATCATGTCTTTAACGACGTAGCCGTGCTGGATACCCAGACCTGGACATGGACCATCAAAAATACCAATGCAGCCGTGCAGGGTCGTGCTGACGTAAGTGTCCCTAATTGTTTGACAACGAAGTAAAGGTGGCAAAAAAGCTCATGTTTCATAGCATACAGGTAAGAATTGTTTGCCAAGGATGCAGAAAATAGCATATAAACAGAAAATCAAATGAAACTCATGTGAGCAGCAACACTGGTCGGGACCAACATGATCGTTGCATTTGGGTTTACAGGTAAACAAAAGCAAGATAATGAGAACAACCTTCTATCAGTTTTAGCTTGCCTCTAACGCATGCAGAAACCAGGTGTCTCGACTGCCCTGACGGTGATGTCCGATATCGAGGTGCTCGATATTACGACGTGGAGCTGGACCTCGGTCTACACGCCGTCCGCAGGGTATTACTCGAACAACAGCGTCGTGAACGGCACCGCCAGCAACAACCGAACCATGACCGCCGGCCCCAGCATGCCGTCGATGGCCATCGTGGCCGGATCGATTACGGGCGTTCTCGTTGTGCTCGTACTGATCATTGTGGCCTTGTACATGTTTAATTATCACCGACGAAAGCAGAGACAGGAAAACCGTGCATCGACACTCACACATATACAGCACCCAGAATCACCCACGCGTCCACAAGCCCGCCCGCAGCAGGACCATCGGCCCTTTGTAGGCTCGGATGACGATGCACCCGCAATGAAACAAACAATGCGGCAGACCGATCCGCCCCTCGCACGTGCCCACACTCGGCTGCGTGTTGTCCCTGTGCATCTCTATGAACAATACGAGCCCGAATCTCCGCTACCATCTTCGCTGATCTCTCCTTATATTCTCTCACCTCCACCCGCTCGACAGAGTTACCCTCCAGCGCATTCGGAAGTCTTGTTACGGCGTGCCGCGACCTCCCCAGTCCGTTATTACTGCAATGGGGAATACGATGATCCTATTAGCAAACCGGATGAGCCGCTTCATATTGTTTCGCCACCGCCACTCCCGTCCAATTTGTCGGCGGCAGCCGTCCGCCGCGCTGCCACCACACCCCACTCCAACTCCCAGCAGCAGCGCCAGCGCTACGACACCATCGATGAGGATGGGCCGATTTTTGATCAACAAGAATTCATCTTGAGGAACGACGAAGACAGCCCGGTCCTCGTGACAGATGACGCTGACGACCAACAAACTGTCATCCATGAAGACCCGGCTATGGATGACGCAAAGATTAGAAGTAATAGTAATAATAGCAATAACAACAGTCGCAGTAGTCATTCTATGCATTATGATAGCAACAAACAAAGACGGTGCATATCAGCTTGGGATGGATATGTCCCATCCTATTAACCGAATAATGCGTTGCTTTACATACATTGCGCAATTTTCTACGCCGAATGAGGAAATCACAGATCATCAAATGATTTGACAGGGCCCAAAATTTCCCTTTAAGTTCTTCATCTCTCTGCCGAGGCGACGGACCTTTGCAAAACCCAATTGGGATCCAATTATTTTCCCCGAAACACGGAAATTGACTTGCGTCATGAAAACTCATGCTTCTCCGGCCGCATCCGCTGGGTTTTCTATTCTCTGTGTCTTAACCCTTCTTCTTCGCTCTCCTTCTTCTCTTCTTCTCTCTTTTTGCATACAGAAAAGATGAGCAACACCCTTCTCTCCATCTTCCAGGACAAACAAAGGGCGGACCAACCGGCGGTCATCATCCCGTCGTCGTGCCCAACCCAGGCTAAACTCACCTATGCACAGCTGTTTGACGCGATCACCGATTTTGCAAACCAACTGCAGCAGCAGGTGCCTAATTTGACACCTGGCAGTGCCGTCGCCATCTCGTACGTCAACTCGCTCGAGTTCACCATCGCCTTTCTCGCCACCGGCCTTCTGCGACTCGTGTCTGCGCCACTGAACCCCAACTACACTGAGGACGAATTTAACTTTTATTTGGAGGACTCCAAGGCCAAGGCGATGATCGTCCCACCTGGATCGATCCAGAACCCCAAGCACGCAGCAGTTCGGGCAGCCCGCAAGCAGGGTACGGCCGTCGTCGAGGCAAAGTGGACCGGTAACGCCATTCAGCTCCAAGGACCTTCCCAGGGCCAGCACAAGAAGGTCGTGTTTGAACCTCAGCCGGATGATATTACCTTGCTGTTACACACGAGTGGCACCACCGGACGACCCAAAGGTATAAGATCTGTCGTGTGTGAAATATACCCAACAATGGGCCCAGAGATCGCTGACCCTGTTAATGTTTATGCGTAGGTGTCCCGTTGTCCCACCTCAACCTTGTCACCACCATGCACAACATTGTCCGTACCTACGAGCTCACCCCTCAGGACCGTACACTGCTGGTGATGCCCCTGTTCCACGTGCATGGTCTCCTCTGTGGCCTGCTCGCCACTTTCCTGTCCGGCGGTGTCGTCGTGATTCCCGAGCGCTTCAGTGCGTCCCACTTTTGGTCAGACTTTAACGAGAACGGATGCAACTGGTATACCGCGGGTAAGTTTCTGAAAGAAGCGGCTATTTTTGGAGGAACTCCTTTCTAACGCGTTATCCATTCTATCTATCAAAAGTCCCTACCATCCACCAGATCCTGCTTCGCAACCCCCCTTCCAAAGTCCCCTCGATCCGCTTCATTCGCTCCTGCTCCTCTAGTCTCGCGCCGGCCACCTTCCATGCCCTGGAAGAGCACTTTAAAGCTCCTGTCCTGGAAGCCTATGCCATGACCGAGGCATCGCATCAGATGACGTCGAACCCTCTGCCGCAGTACGGCCCACGCAAGCCTGGATCGGTCGGTCTGGGCCAGGGCGTCGAAGTCGTGATCCTCAACGAAAATGGCGACCCGGTGGAGGAAGGTGAAGTGTGCATCAAGGGCGCCAACGTCACCAAAGGCTACCTCAACAATGCGGAAGCCACGGCAAAGTCATTCACCAAGGATGGCTATTTCCGTACCGGTGATCAGGGCAAAAAGGACAAGGATGGCTACCTGGTACTGACCGGCCGCATTAAGGAACTGATCAACCGCGGCGGTGAAAAGATCTCGCCGCTTGAGCTGGATGCGACCCTGCTGAGCCATCCCAAGGTTGCCGAGGCCGTGACATTTGCCGTGCCTGACCCCATGTACGGTCAGGAAGTGCATGCGGCGGTTGTCCTGAAAGAAAAAGGCGAAGAGGCCGCAATCGAACGTGAGCTGCAGGCATACTGTCAGACCAAGGTCGCCAAATTCAAGGTTCCCAAGCGGATTTATGTCACGGACGTGATGCCCAAGACGGCTACGGGCAAGATTCAGCGTCGTGTGGTCAGTCAAACCTTCTTCAAGGAACCTGCCCCGGCGCGTGCCAAGCTTTAAGACAAGAGGACGTGGAAAAAAAACTGCCCGCGCGTGCGTGCGTGCATATAGAAATTTTTTTGTTTGTTGTATGAATGCATTCGCCTGGACTCATCACGGTCCACTCTCTCACGCACATTAGATTCACTCTTGCCCTCCTCAGTTTCCCCTCCCCCCTTTTCTCTTCTCTCTTGCTTTTCATTTCTTGCTTCAATTTTGTTAAATCATGCTATTTCCAACCCTATCATTGCTGCTAATGCAATGTTTGTTTCAATACAATGCCTACGCGGCCACAGCAGGGCCCTTTGACTTTAACAATATCCGGACCCTTTTCACCTTTGGCGACTCGTATACGACACAGAATCTCAATACGCAGACGTTGGTCTATGCCTGTCCCAATTGCACTTCAGCGGGCGGACCCAATTGGGTCGAGTACCTCGTCCGCCTTCACCCTATGCAATATTGGAACCTTGCCTACAACAGTGCGCCCGTTGACAACGCATTGGTTGGACAGGTAATAAGGAGAAAGAGTTTAGTTGTGTTGTCTAACTATAGGCTGGATATCACAATGTTGACGGGCGTATCACGATATGCATATCTAACGTGTTTTTATATTGTTTTGAAATTTTTTTCCTTACCCTCGCTCTGTGGACGATGTTCAGCCTGAATCGTAAGTCAAAACATTGATTAACCTTTATCACACATCTCACGAAAAAGGGAAATTAGGCTTGTCACTGATGTCACGACGCAAGTCCTCGATATGTTTCCCAACTTCTTTCTGAATACCGAGTACGGTGCCGCGCGCGGTGTGCAGCCATGGCAACCCAGCTCCACCCTTTACACCATCTGGGTCGGCATCAATGACATTGACCTGACTGCGTCATGGAACGACACGGACACACTTGATGATCAGTTGATACAACAATATGGCAACTTGGTGGCAAGTGATGTCAAAAGGGAAACCACCAGAATTTCCATTCTGATAGGTTATACGTGCATATGTAGGACTTTATTCAAGTCAAGCAACCTGGAGCAAACATGATGTTACTGACGGTGCCACCCATCGACCGCGCACCACTCTGGCTGGATACACCTGAAATGCGTACAGTGAAGCATCGTGTCCGTGGTAAATGAGGCACCCAAACAAATGCCACAATCCCCCGCCCCTGCATGAATGGTCAGCTGAGCTTTCCATTTTGGTAGAATATAACCAAAAACTGAGCAACCTCGCTGAAGACAAGAATGTGATGCTGTTTGATGCATGGTCAGCCTTTACACATATGCTGGATCACCCGGAGAACTATGGCATCACCAATACCACGGCTTACTGCGATTGGTGAGTGACTCTTTTAAAGCGCTTTGACCGGACACGTGCCGTCATATTCTATGACATGTTCTCTGACGCAAAAGTTTATTTCATACAGGAACGCCCCCACGGGGTGTCTTCCGATTGAAGAGTAAGGACATCAGTTAATTAGTTATACGTATTCACCAGATCACTTATCATGTGTCCTTTGTTTCTAGGTACTTTTGGCTCAATGACCTCCATCCCACGTTCAAGGTCCACGGCATACTCTCGCAATTTATCTACGAATTCCTCATCACTCGGCATTAATACGTGTACATTATTTCAACAGCGAACCGACTGAGCCTTTCATAAAGCAAGATATTACATACGGGAGCTATATATAGTCATTATTATTTACGCATTAATCTAATAAATGTACAGATCACGAAACGAAGCAGTAAGTACCGCAGACATAGGTAGAACATATGAAAAGTGTAATATTTTTTGCTAGCATGGGATACGTAACTAATCCTACATTCACATTCTAAAAAAAAATATTAAACCCTGTGTTATTCTCCACAGACAACTATCCCTAATATTGAACATTGTTTGCAAACAAGAGGGAACCCGATTCCAACGCATGTTCAGTGGTAGAATTCAAGGACTGCTATTGACAGAGGCTTTGGTCAAATGCACAGCCTACACACTTGGAACGTCCCAACGATTTCCCAACGATTTTGCAAAATTAAACAGGAAATAGAAAGGAAAAGAAAAGCAAAAAAGAACCGTGTCCCAATGATTTTTTGCGCTTCACCCCCCCCCCCGGCGTAGTGGGTACTCGAGTGTAAGGCTGTGCTTGCAGCTGTAATCTTCGCTCTTGACAAACATGTTGAAAGGGAACAGAAATTTGTAAAGAAAAAAACCTTCGGCGAAGAGAGGGGAAAATCATGCGGGTCCGAAATAATCGATTGCGTGTGCGTCGAAACGTTTTTGAGTGATCATTGCTGTGCTACTGTTTTCCACTGCAGCAGACTGCACGTATGTCATCTCCTTCGTCAAATTCGACTCATCCTTCAGAGCGGCTCAGTTCATTGACTAGCAAACGACAGCAAGCGCAAGAGGCCAAGCGCCACGTGAATGGCCGTCGTTCAGCGCACGGGCTTTACGGGACAAAAGTTAAGAATAAATCCGAAACATGTGTGTTGGGAGAGCGAGTTCAAGGTAGGGCAGCGAGACTGTTGGTGTCGTTGGGAAGCAGAGAAATCGTGCAGCAGTCATGTTCAGGAAGCATACTGACCGCAACGGCAGCTTTGCAGTGGAAAGGATGGTAGACAGCGCAGTCGTAGACTGGGGTCGCGCTCGCACTAGGAAACAGGAAGGTATATGCTATGTCGATCATAGGCTATCGTGACGCTGCATAAGCTCCCCGTAGCAGTGACTCGCGATCACAAGTTGAAGACTGAGAGACAGAAACGATGCCTGACAAAGAAATCAAAGTTATATGCAAGAAGGCATCATCGACAGCAGCCAAAAAACGGACACACCTTAGGCTGGTAATATCGATTCATACACCGCTATGTAAATCTGCCAGTCGAAATGTTTGCAAGCATGTTCAGGCATCTGGACTGCCGGTATGACCTCTAGCATGAACGAACTTATAGGCGAACATAATAGAGGGTATTGACGATATACAAGCTCATCAATAGGATCATCAATATGCAACAAAATCCTATTACGGGGAAGAGGGACATTTGGTGAGGTCGACCTACAAAATTGATAACGTGAAAAAGGTGGAGGAAAGCAGCATACATTGCTCTGAGCTCACAAATCCTTTCTTCAGGAGAAGCTGAATACCACTTTGTTTCGCCAAAGCGCTGATATCTTTACCACTACACATGGTCATATTTGATATCAGGAACAATGCCCATTACGGTCCCTGCGTGTTTCCCATTGATTGTAATAGCGCGGCATAATATGCTTCACAGCTCCCCAACCCAGGGCGTCAAACGTCATTCCGATCGTTATACATAATCATTCAATCTTGCATACACGATATGAAGCTGTACGTGCGGTGTCTCAGCAAAGTAAAAGCTGTTATAAATTTAATGTACTGTCAGTTTTAAGAGCATAAAAAATTTAACCACCACCACCAAAAAGTGCATAAAGGTAGAAACACCGTTTTCTATCTTCTCTTTTTTTTCATTCTCCTTTTATCACCTTTCTTCCCTAGTCAGTTGCCATGATTGGACCCTCCATACCAGAACATTTGCTCAAGGCGAAACGAGAGCGAGAAGAGAAAGAGACGGGAGAAACAGAACAATCTCCTTCTGAATCAACACCACAGGATCAAGAAGAGGATGACGACGACGCTGATGCCTTTGCGCCTGCACTTCCTCCCGATCTCTTGGAGGCGCGTCAAAAGCAAAAGCAAGAACCACAGCCCAAACGGAGACCCGTCGGTCCTACGTTACCACCTGCCAATCAACGATCTTATAACCAATATAACGACGATGATGACGACGACGATGTTGTGGGCCCGAGCCTTCCTAGCAATTATGACCCAGAGCAAGAATCGAAACAGTCCGCCATTGCTGCCATTGAAGCCCGTGCTCAGCAAAGTCGAGAGGCCATGGATAAAGCTGCCAGCGATGCAAAGTCTAAAAAGGTCGAACGAGACGAATGGATGCTCTTGCCACCCGAGATTGATTACTTGAGAAATGGTATATATATAGACCACAGAGCCGTCGAAACATTACTGATAGAACGTCTCTATTTAGCTGATTCTTCAAAGTCTCGTGGGTTCAATAATCGGCAACTGTCCGAGACCGAGCGCGATCGTAGCATATGGACCGATTCGCCCGCTGAGAGGGAACGCAAACGGAAAGCGGCTATGATGGAAGAAGCTGAGGATCCACGCCAACGGCAGCAACGGCCTGCACCTAAACCTGCGGCGCCCCCACCTGTGGTTGTGGTAAGTGTATCATTATTCCCACGCTGCATATATTCACGGTGTGTCCACAGGAATCGAGAGGCAAATCACTCGTCGAGATCCATAAGGAGCTGGCGAAGAATAAGAAACTGAAGCGCAAAGAGGATGAAGACGATCCATCCAAGCGACCTTTCGATCGTGAAAAGGATCTCATGGCAGCACGACCCATGAACAGGAAGAGCAAACAGGATCTATTGAAAAGTTCCTACGAGCTCGGCGGCAGATTTAACCGTGGCAATATGTAAAAAAAAAAGGTTCTCTTCTATATAGTTCAATCTCTCTATTTCATTGGCGCGAGAAAACATGCTGGAACCATGATGACCAGCCAGAAAAGGCGGCTTCAGACGTGGGATCAGGGATCGTGAATTCACTCGAATAGCCTTCGTGCGGCGAGATCTTGCGCGACCAAAAGTCCTTGTGATGCCCAAAATAGCCGAGGCGGTATGTGCCACCTGGCATGTCTTCTGGCACGATCCACTCAACTGTGGCCGCGGATTGTCCGAGCAAAGTGTTGGTATACCGCCAATGGAACCGGGTATCATAGTCGTGATCGTTCCGAATCACCTTCCACTCGCCGTCCGCCTTCTTTTGCTCCACGGTCAAAAAGTTATCCTTGCCATTGTTGCGCGGGTTGCCCGCGACAAACACCGCAGAGACGGTTTCTTCGCGTTCGACGATGGGGGAAACGTCTTTAAGCACACTGCCATAACCATGGAATAAGCGAGGTCGGTCGGCGCCCTGGTACGGGGCGAGGTTCAGCGCCTTGCCGGTGTAGTCGGGCAGCTCTTCGCTGTCCACCGGTATGCCTGTCATCATGGATTCTGCGAGTTCTTGGAATACTTGGATATAAGCATCGAGCGTGTGAGGTCCGTAAGCAGTCTGTCAAAAAAATGATTACACTGTGCGCTTCCTATCATCGTGACAACGTGGAATACATACCCCGCCGCCTTCGAACCGTTGCATCTGATACTCTTCAAAGGTAGCCACATAGGACTAGTAGAAAGTGATACATAAGTATTGTGTACGAATCCATCCAGTGTACCTTCTTACAGCATAGCCATTCGCAGGGCCAGAAAGAATCACGGTGATATCGTCCGCCATGTCCTCGCCGTAATGCTTCACAAGGGTCGCCTTGATTGCTTTTCGCAGCCGACGGCCACTCATGGTCGTGAATTCGGCAGGTACGCCAGCGATATAGACATTACCGACGCGCAACAGCTGTACATCTAAAATGCGGGGCTGCCAGTCATAAGGGATCGAAAACTCTCCCGAGTTAAGCAAAACTATATGCTCCATCCGTCAATATGCGTCGCCGCTTTACTACCAGTTTACATACTTGGTTTGGGTGCATGACACGCCTTCTGCTTCTGACTTGGTCGCTGGAGCAACACCGTTTTCGCGAATTCCCAAAACGGTGTTTCGTACGTCATATTCTGCTCATCTGTTAGACATCATTCTGTCTTGTCTTTTGTATCACATGGTACTAACCTGGTGCAGCCACCGGATGGCCGGGCCATCTGTCGTGCCTGCGCCTACATAATAGAACATGCGGGTCATGAGACTATGGATTTCCACCAACCCCAGAAATTGTGCGTGTGCTGCTTTACCGAATGCATATCCCTATATCATAATAGATTTGACATGATGAATAAAGGATGTTGGACAGGCTCTTTGTTATTTCTTTACCATGGCAGGTGGACACGGCGTTACAATGCCACCAGCCGGCGTGCGAACTTGCTCTTTGGTGATATCCCAGTATTTTTGCCGATAATCTACGGGTCCATCGAGTAATACACCATCCTGCATGAAAAGCTGAATGGCCATGTCTGCTTGATTCTGCCCTATGATGCGGTTCGACTCGTAATGGCTCCCGTCTCGACCTGCCGGACCGCTGATAACAATAAGGTTTCGAATCAGCCTTCTTATTTCCTCTTTCCTTCGTAAAAGATATGTAACTTGCCTCGCAATGCACTGGGATGACCCAGGGCAAGGCTGGTCAAGGGATCCATCACACGGAATATCAGTGCCTTCGCAAAATGGGCCGAGCGTGTTGGGGCTGACATCGCCTTCGTTGGCTTGTGCAAAGCCAGCCACAAAAGGCCCGTTCCCTGCGAGATGTCCTGGATTGAAGTGCTTCTCAGCCGCATAAGCAGCGTAGCCTTTGTTATCCCCGTTGATCAGATTATTGGTATTGTTGACGGATACACCATGCACGGCAAACCTTCAGACATGAAATCGGGCATCAGTATTAATTTGAACAGCCTTCTTTTGTATTTTACCAGCTCACAAGGCCAAGGTCTGTCCCGTCGTGACCTCGGAAAGCCAACAATGTCATGAGCTTGTCCACATCGTGCTCATATGCGGCTCGTTCTTCAGCTGGGTTCAAGAGGTAGGCTGCGGGTGACCTGTTGATGTTGGTGTGCAGTAGTTCGCCCTCTGTCAGATGGATGTCACCTTCTTGAAGGCGCTCATGTGCTTGTACAATGGATTTGACGATGCCAGACACCATGGGCTTCACCGTTTCCTCGATCCAGCCCCTGACAGGAATCTCGAACAAGGCTGGCGAGAAATTATGTCATTGGTGAATACGCTTCACTAAAAATAATAACCCCTCATGCTCGCCCAAGCCTGGACAACCCCCAATCGCCCTGCCCTGCACTCGTCCTGCCCTGCCCTGCCCTGCCCTGCCCTGCCCTGCCCTGCCCTGCCCTGCCCTGCCC
>VAFG01000219.1:518-25343 GCA_013461545.1 Syncephalastrum contaminatum
GTACTATATACAAGGCAGATGATAGTGACGTCGGTACAGATACTGTTCTAGGAAGATCGCATCAACGGAGGCTCTTATATATGGATCGAGCTTTTTGGGGAGTATATTGTGACGGAGCGCCTGCCTTGCAGAAATAGAAAGACGCAACGGAAAGACCAGGCATTATACTCTTTCTGTTCTAATCTATAGTGAGTAATTTCATTTTGGACTTGTATTTAATTTAACATTCTCGTTGGAAGAGTGGAATCCGATTTGGCAGCTTACTAAATGCACAAAAATAAAAGAAAAAGTCGAAAATGGCTGTATTATAGCACATGGTTCTATTGAAGATCACCTAGGGCCTCAATATCATAATAAGAGGGAAGTGCGATCGAATGATGCAACCACTGGAAATCTTTTGAGAAGCTGTCATTGACGCAAACTAGTACATACAGGTAAATACTGGGTGCTCTGATAGGTTCTTGTTGAATGGGAAGATAATAGTGTCGCACTTACACAACTCAAACAACAGGAACTGGCAAAGTCAGTTATATTTTCAATGCTATATCTATATCGATTGTCCATGTTGGGGGAAAGACGATATTGCATCACGATCTTCGCTATGGATGCTCAGCATACCCATGGTAAAAGACTCATGTTTATCAAACTGCAAAAAGTAACGAGGGCATAGACGATATCGTCAGCTCCTACCCGCAGAACATAAGGCAGAGCAAACAACAACAAAAAAGATTGTGGTGGGAAGATGTCAAATAATTTTTTTTAGGTGATGAGCAGCGGTAATCGAGATGCACTATCTACTTTTTCTTTTGTTTCTTGGATGCTCGACCACTACCACTGGATGCCGACAAGGCTCCTGCACGCCGCTTCTTACTCTCCTTTACAAGCTTATCATCCGCGAGGTTGTCCTCGTCATCATCCGCTTCGGAGACGTCGTCACCAAAATTGTCTTCATCAAAGATTTCTCCTTCCATATCCTCCGCAGGCACAGCGGTGGCCTTTTTGATGACCGGTCCGCCGGTAGAAAACAGGACTGGATGAGCGGTCGATTGATATCTATTCAGGAGCATTAATAAAAGAGAGTCACCATCTCCGCTGCTGCTTACCGTTTCGTAAACGCAGTTTTTGCTTTCGTGGGGATCAATGACCATGGTTTCTTTGCCGAGAGGCTGAGCTCGCTCATGATATCTAGCGACTCACGGTCAAAGTGGTACTCGTCCATGATTTCCACAACCTGATCCAACGCTTCCTATAATCATGAATGAGTATCATCGAACATACTACCCATCTATAACTTACATTTCTCAAGGAGCCAAAGATACGATCTGTAAAAGTAGGTATGTAGTCTTGTCTGATCTCGGCTCGGTCGACGCATGCCTTTGTGCGAACATGGTTACGGATATCGTTGACGCCACGGATGTTCTTTTGCATTTTCGAATTCTGACCCAGCCATGACGGGAAGTTGAGTTTCTGGCCCGAGAAGCCCTTCATATAGTAAGCCGGGCGTACACAGGAAAAGGCGGAATGGACCGGCATTAGAGACCACTGTTGTACAGAGCCATGGATCTGACCATCGACGATGTCACCATCAGCCATGGCTTCCGCAGCCTCAGCAATTAGCTGAAGCTTATTGGCCTCGTGTTCTACAGGCGACCCTGTCTTGCTCATGGCTTGTGCTCGCTCTGGTTCCCATTTGAGATAATTTTCCTGAGAGCAACATTATTACTGATATTGCCACGATAAGTAACAAGTACTTACGAAAACCATCAGGTTCGCCAAGGAATACTCATGAAAGTACACATTGATGAGCTCGTTCAGATCCATCTGGAACCAGTTCTTTCGACTGAAAAGGGTGGGTACGATATCGAAAAGTCCCATCTGCGAGTACTTTTGGTTTCGCGCACCTCTAATGATAAAGAAGGGAAAATGTTAACATCCATGTTTTCTTCAAGGTCGTCTTACTGACTCTTTGCGTGCTTCATCAAATGTCATCTGATTGTTTCTGAGCTTGTAAAGCGCCAGAATATTAATGATCTGTCGCAGGTCGTTACGAGTGGATTCGACTAGCTGGTCAATGACGTTCGGCTTCAGATCGAGATGTTCCCTGGACGCTTGGTTAGCTCAGGGACAGAAAGCAAACAGCGCTAGCTTACCGATAGGCGATGGTCATGATGCGAGATTTGAGCTGATTGGCTGGCGTTCTATAAACATCAACATAATGTGAGCTTAAAAATCACGCCCTGCATGACCAGCTTACCGTCTGAACTGAGCAGGATAGCAAACGTTAAGCAAAGGCTTCACTTTTGGAGAGCGAGCATCGTTACAGATACAAATAACCGGAATCTGCAGACTCGCAAAGTCAGAATATGCATGCATGCAGCGGGTACGACTCACCTTGGCCTTTCGAATCAACTTGGCTAGCTCAGCCGAACCACCACGGTCACCGCCGGACATGCCGTCCACTTCGTCCATGATCAGGACAACTTTTCCTTGGTTGGGAATCTACACCAAGAATGAACACAAAGCGAGAGAGTACAACAACATGTACGTACGGTGGGTTTGTTCTTTTCGGTAGTACCACGGGCACCATGGAAAAACTCGGTCATGGTACGGTTATCCATCATTTCAGTGATCGAACTCTGAAAATATATATAGGAGATACATTCAATACCGGTCCGCACGGGTTCATATATAAGAACCTACCTCCAAGACTTTCTTGCTTCGGGCATCACTTGCGTTAAACTCGAGTGGCTCGTAGCCGTGTGTACGTGCGACGACATGAGCGGTAGTCGTCTTGCCCACGCCAGGAGGGCCACTGAGCAACAAAGCACGGTAGCCCGTGATACCATCCGCGCCATCATTCTTGTCGGTCTCGAAATTTTGTTGCATACTGTCCTGCCTATAGAGAAAGGTTACGATTCATGAATTGCAAAACTGGGTGCAAAATATACCATCGTTCCAGCCAAGTCGAAATGTGCTGGACAAGGGATTTGTTACCGGCAATGTCCTTGATGGCGGTTGGCCTGTATTTATCTGTCCACAATTGCACCTCAGGGCTACCTTTGATAAGCATATAGCCGCACTAAAATAAAGTAGACTTACACATCAGGTTTTTGAGAAGTTGGTGCCTTGCTTTTGCCTTTATCAGCGGAGGATGCTGCTGACGGCGGTGGTGGAGGGGGTGCGGGGGTGTCATCGGGTTTGGCCTTAGACGTTTGGACGAGGTCGTAGAAAGTATCCTCATCGATGATTTTGGTGCCAAGTTTGTTCGCTTTCTCGGTCTTTCCGGCGCCAGCATCACGACCACGGAGAAGGTAAGTGGTTCTTCCACTCACGGAGCCGGTGACGCGTCTGAAAAATACGTTTGTAAGATGTCAAACGTTTGGTCGATTGAACTTACCCGCCATAGCGCATGATGATATCTTTTGTTTGATTCTCTGTCAAGGTTTCGAGCATACCAGATAGGACAAAAGTCATGCCTCCCAAGCAGTTCTCCTCGCCCTCTGGCGGCGGTCGACTTCCCAAGGATTTAGGACCCTCGCGGTTCTTGGCCTGCCAGAAACTTATAACAGTTGAGTTCAATGAAAGAGAGATCACGCTCAGACTCACTTTGCTTTCTTTGCAGGCTCTGTCTTGACTTCTGCCTTCTCCTCTTTTGGCTTCTCCTTCGGCTTCTCTTTTGGCTTGGGTGCTTCTTTCTTTTTTGCAGATGACTTTACAGCAGGTTTCTTCACAGGTGGTGCCTCGTCCTCTTCACTCGAGTATACCTCGCCTTCAGACTCTTTTTCCTCAGGCTTGAATTCGTTGTCGTCGTCGTCTTTGTCTTCATCCTCGTCGTCGTCGACTTCGTATTTTGTCGCTTTTTTCTTTCGTTTCGGGGGCGCTTTTTCTTTGGCGGGCGCTTTCCTTGAAACAGACATGTATATTACATATATATTATATATCAGCAAGTGCTTGTGTCAGTGTGTGTACTTGGTTACCGAGATTGTGCCGCGACTGCGCGATCTCGCTTTTCTCCTGTCTTGGGAGTAGCAGGCCTAGAAGATATTAGTTTTACGACATCCATTAACAGATAGTGGCATACTCTGGTTTTTTCTTTTGGGCAGTAGTTGCCTTTGGCTTCGGTTGGGGAGCTTCGGCTGTTGTGTAGAGGTTAATGACAGGTGAGTGGTGAAAAGAAGAAGATAAGCTTACCTGGAGGTTGCTCTTTTTTAGCTGGCGCTGAGGACTGCAATGAAAAGAATGAGCAAAGTGTTTATGTTATTATGAGGGATTTACCTTCGTTTTAAAGTAACTCGTAATGTCCTTCATTTTCTCGCGGTATGGACAGTGGACCACCAAAAAGAAAAAAAAAGGAAGCGCGACGCGAGCGCGTTTAACATTTTGTGACTTAAATTTTATGCTGCGTACGTTCATCGTACAAGATACACCTACTCATCTGTCTTATACTGCGCACCTTCTTTCTTGCTTAATGAAAAACTACGTTGATATATTAAGAGAAACAGGATAGCTACTATACAGATACAAGCATCGTCAAGTTTCATTATTACAGTCCAAGCTGAGCGGAAAATGACAGAGCTACTTGTGCCGCTAGCCTCCTCCGCTCGGCATCCGGTAGATTCTTGCCTTGTTCTGTGCAGGTGTGAGTTTATCTATCATAAAATTCCATTTCTACTCTACCTCGTAATGCTTGCATCGTTTCAAGCGTTTTATCCAAGCCATCCTCATCATCGATACCTGCAAAGAGCTGCGCATGCATTTTCTCGATCTCCTCTTTGGTAGGCATTCCTGGAGTAGTGTGAGATACCATATCACATTATACCATATCCAAAAGAGTACCTGTCAAATCATCCTCCTCCTCCTCTTTGGCAGGATTCCCCATTCTGAGTTTTCCTAGTTCTTTTTCGATTATGTCAGCATTATGTATGCTCTCTTGAATAAGTTACCTTTAAGTAAATCCGAGTCCAGCTCGATATCAAGGTCACTTGCGTTGCCTTGTTCAGGATCGTCCTGACGTGTCACGTTTTGGCTCATGCCGTCCCACATATTGGCTTGCAGAGCGTCGAGTGCCAAGGCCCATCCGACTTTGTTGAGCTCATCCTGTTGCTTCGCCTCCAAGTCGACATATTCAAACTGGTGCTCGACACACCAGCTTTCGACAGCATCTTCCATATCGGGACCCGCACCAAACGAGACACACAGTTGGATAGAAGGCGCGCAGTTTTCGGTAAACGCTGTCCATGCCTTGACACCTTCAAAAGACTCGGGCTAATGCACTATCAGAAACTATTGTCATAAATACTACCATGGTTTACCTGATCCTTCCGAAAGACATAGACAAACGCGTCGACGACTTGACCGATACTGTTGTTGGGATCTGCGTACCCGGTAATGACGTCTGTTTGAGACGAAGTTACTTGATCGAGCCAATAGTCGACTTTGGCTGTATAATATTTGTTTTTAATCGTCCAGGGGATCCTGATGCCCGAGACATGCCCCTCGGCTTCTTTGAGCTCGTCATCCACAAGGGATTGAGGAAACGCTTCGTTGTTGGCTTTGAAGACACCTAATCCGGCTGTCAACGACTGGACAGGTCCACGTCAACCATGCCTACCTTCAACAAACTCGACAAGATCTTGACCCACATGACCCACCACGAGAATCTTGTTACGGAGGAATTCGTCGCTCATGGAAAAAACTGTATCAGTCTATACTAATAGAACACTTCGTGTTCAATTTTTGAAAGGGCACTTCAAATAGTGGTAGCCGTATTAGGTTTAAAAATGTCACCTTTTTCATTTCCTGCTATAACTTGCGTCAATGCGCTTGTAAAGTATATCTATTATGAAGATGCAAGTGTATGTGCGTGTGAGTGTGTATGAATAATAGAGAAGCAAAAGAATCTAGTTGGTTTTCTTTGCGATGGGAGCAGCCTTGGGAAGGAACTTGTCGGCCGTGAGTAGGATGACGACCGGCAAGTGACCGAGGAAGTAGACGCTCTTGTAGGCAGTCCAGAGTTTGCTGAGCTTGAGCAAGTCAAACTGGACTACCGAATACCAGATCGTCATGCTGCACGTCAGCCATGCCACAGCCTTCCATGCCACGAGTGCGACCGCGTTCTGCTTGATATAAGGTTGCACAAGAGGCTTGAAGAGTCGTTGTCGAAGCACGCGCTCGCACTCGACATAGAGGAACTCCATCAAGAACGTCGTAAAGTAGTTGGCATGGAAGCCGTGCCAGAGGGCAAGGAAGGCAAGCGCACCAAATTGGGAGAGCTGCTTGTTGCCAAGGAAGCGAAGACGCTTAAAGACATAGTACTTTGTCCACAGGTTGGTATTGATGTTGAACGAGCCGATCACCAGGTCGATCGAGGTCGCCGTCTCGTATTGCAAAGGCAGCGTGTTGGCCAAGCCCTTGAACATGCCATTGCCTTCCTCATCGTTGCCCTCGTAAGAGATACCAAAGTAGGCACAAGCACCTGTTCATCCATAAGATTTGCCATCCACCTCTGCTTCTCATTTTTGCTTACCTTCTGTCAAAAGCCATACACCCAAGTATTTGCTGAAAACAAACTTGCCGGCGACCAAAAAGGTAAAGATGCGGGTCGAAAGGGGCAGGGCCGCATACTCATCGGTCAGCAGGTACGACGTGGAGTAACTCGCACCCACAGTTTGCTGCAAGAGGAGGTAGACAAAAGCGAGACCGAGGCAGCGGAAGACATAGCGCATCTGGGATTTGTCCCATTCCTCCTGGTCTTGCGGGGACATGTGTTCTTTGGAGGTGCCCAGCCAGCGGCGGTAGAGCGAGAATGAGAACTGGGGACCAACAAGGAAAGCGGAAGGAAAATAGCAGTACGCCAGAACCTGCAGAAACTCTGGCAATTCCTGCAAGGGCGTGTCATTCGAAAAGGACAGGGGCAGATCACTCGGGGGCTTTCGCAACTCGGTGGGGCGAATGGCCTGCTTCTCGCCTTGACCAGGACCCTCCACCTGGACAACCGAGGTCTTGCCATCGAGGAAGTCGAGACTGAAGCCCATCAGACGCAAGCACAGAATGCATTGCGGCATGGTCCACGTGATATCATAGTCATCGGTCGATGAAAACAGATAGCCACCCAGGAGGTACACCGCATTGAGTACCCAGACACCGGCCACGCCGTACTGCCGGGGAAGTTTCTGTTTGTCGACGACATACAGCATTGTGTAGCTCACAATAATGGTAAGAAGGGAATGGTAAATTTGGGCGCCGTTGAAGAACAGAGCGAGAGCGAGACCGGACAGGAGAATGAACATGTTGCGTTCGCTGACAGCCGAAGCCGAGACGGGACCCTGCGTTTTCCCGTACAAGTGCTTGTAAGCGCGCGCAATCGGGTAGCCAAACAGGACAGTGAATAAGAGTCGCAGCGTAGGCTCGGGTACGCCTGTCAGCCAAGCCAGTGGCCAGGTTAGAAACGGCATTGCAGCAATGTGTCGAAGGAGGAAAGCCAAAGGCGCAGGGTTGCTTGGACAATTTTTTTTCCACAAATTTCACGGTCAGCCCTGCGTTTCATGGCTACAATGACTACAGACATTGGGGTCTCACGTGCATATAGAATTCTATCTTGATAAAATGTACAAACAAAGAGTACCCACATAGCAGGCCGTGAAAAGGATGGATTCCATGAGTGTATTATTTTATTATTGTTTTGCTATATGTATATGTTCAACAAGTATTTACAAGAAGAAATGGCGCACTTCAGACTGACTAAACGACGCGCCGCAGGTGGGGCACCGTCGCTGACGGGAAGAGAGACACGCATCGATGCATTCTTCACAGAATGTGTGCATACACCGTGCCAAAAGTCGTCGTCGAAAATTGTTCTTACATGCGCTGCATTTGAGCAAGGCCTAAAGAAAAAAGGAAAAAAAAAGAAGGTACAAAGTCAATACATGACCCCACGTAAAAAAGAAAAAAGATGACTATCACTTACGCGGAGATCCTCGCACTCCTTCTTGAGTTCATCTTCCGCAGGGTTCTCGCCTTGAGACAGCATATCCCACTTGCGTTTCATGCCATCATACTCTTCCTCCACCTTTCGGCGCAGGTGCTTCTCCTCATCGAGAAGCTTAGTCTTGTCTTTGGCCATATTACGCAACTATGACAAAGTCAATAAGAATTACTTTGAAAAAGAGTGATATCTTTCTCACCTCAGCGATATACGTATCGCTGTGCTCCAGATTTACGCGAAGCTCACTGCACTGGTATTGCAGATCCTCCACGCTAAACCGCAAATTTTCAATCGACCGTGACGTCTGCCACATCTTGGCCTCCTTTTCCTCGACCTGCTCCTCCAGCGACCTGCCACGTTCTTCCAGCTGGCGAATATGCTCCAGTTGCTGCTCACTTGTCCGTCGATACGCAGCCACGTTCGCCGCCTCTTTTTCTCTGACCGCAATGAGACTGGCAAATGTGTTGGTATACTTGTTCATATCACCTTGGATATGCGCCTCGTGTTTATGCTTGTAGGCCGGATCAAAGACCTTCGAGCTTTGTTGTTCTTCGAGTTTGCCGTACATGTCGGCTGCGTGGTCAATCTGCGTATGGAGCAAGCTCTCAAACTTCTCGTAAAAGTCAATCATGAGCTGCAGCTTGTCCAGTTCAGTCATTCGGTGGTCCAGCTCCTCCATCGTGGTACGGACGTTCTCGTCAGATTGTTTTTCGTTTGTCCAATAATCGAGTTGCTGCTGTATCGCTTGAACCCGATCTTCCAGCGCTTTTCGTGATGCTTCCAGACTTTCTGCAGACAAAGACTTTTCGCATTCTCCAAGATATTTGATCTTCGCTTGCGTGTCACTATCGCCTCAAGTTAGTATTGACTTACACTACATGGGTACTAGCACCTACTTGATCTTCTTCTGCATATCCGTATATTCTTTGATATTTTCGGGATCTGTCACGCTTTTTCCAGAATGCGTCTCTTCTCGAAGTGCCTTGAGCTGCTCCTCCAAGGCATCCGCTTTCGCCTGCGCACATGTGAGAATCATCAAGACCAATTTGTATTCCAAGTTACCTTTTCCTTCTCCAGGGAATCAGATACGGTCTCCTGCGCTTGCTTCCCGCGTGATTCTTTGGCACGGAATCCTTCCAGCGTTGCTTCAAGCTCACCACGCCCTTTTTCAATGCGTAGAATATCTCCATCGATTTTCCGCATGGCTGCTTCCATCACTTGCGTCCGATTGGCTTTTTCCGCCTTTATTTCGTCTTCGAGTCGGCTACGCTCGCCCGTCAGATCATCCAAGGTACGCTCCAATTGTTCTTTCCAGTCTTCCAAATGGTGCGCTCTCGATTTGTAATGATCAAGCGAGATCTGGAGCGTCTTAAAATACTCACTCTCTTCAAGACGTTCGTCGGACAGGGTGGCAATGGTCTGACGCAACTGATCGTAGTTTTCTTTCAGGCTCTCGCGTTCCCGTTTGAGTTCGTCCAGCTCCTTCAAACGTGCATCCATAATCAGTTGGTGCTCGACTAACTGGAGCTTGGCAGCCTGGTCAGCCATTGATTCCTACTTGACGATGAGATATGTCATCGTATACATATACATATATATATGCGCGTACCTCATTGGCAGCTGGCTCCCCTACACGGCCTGCTTGACCGCCTGATGCGGGTGTGGATGCTCTGTCCTGGTCCGGCTTGGGTCCAGCCACCCCGCTCTCGGTCAGAGCTGCCACAACCGCGCTATTTTCTCTGTCGTAGCGTCGTTCTGTCTGTCGTAGATCTTCAATGCATTGGTCAAGCGCGCTTTGGGCCTCTTCAAGTTTTTCATGGGCTGCTCTGACATCGTCCGCGGCCCTTTCGGCGTTGTCTGTGAGGGTCGTGATATGCTGTTGGAGTTCTCGTATGATATGCTGACTATTCTCATATGTGCTTTTGAGATCGCTGATTTCACGGCGCACCCAGTCGGCCACGATCGCCTTTTTTTCCGCCATATCTGCAAAAAGGTTCAAAAAACCAATCCACATATGATATTTCCCGTTTACCTTGCTTCTGATCATATTCAACTTGGAGTCGCCTTGCTCCCGCTTGCCATTCTTGCACCACATCAAGCAGACGTGTCCCGGCCGCAAGCATGGCTGCCTGTGTTGACTCTAATTCTCGACCGACGTCGGATTTGACATCCTCGGGAGGTAGATCTGTGCGCGAATTGGAAAAACATATGAGCAGCAGAACAAGAGATTGCCAATCAAACATACCGAAAGTAAGAGCAAGCTGTGATCCAGACAGAACTTTGGCAGCAATATGTAGCTGGTGTTGCATCTATTCCTGCCTGATTAGCGCAAATAATATGACAGTGGTCAAGACCATACCAGAGCCCAATGGATTCGTAGAGCAGAGCGTTTGCTATCGGCTTTGTTTCGCTTACTGTCCAGCGTCTCTGCCTTGTCCTCCAGTGCAATGACATAGTCCTGTTTATTCAATATTAGCAAGCTGCTTTCTCAGTGCAATTGGTACAAATGTACCTTGGCGGCACGCATGCGCTTTAAAATGACATCTTTGGGCGCGTGCTCCTTTTGATTGAGACATAATAATTAGGAAGAGATTCATTGCGGCATTCACGTTCACGTACCAATTCCTCTGCTTCGGCATTCGTCGCTTGTGGTGAATCCACTGTCGTGGCAATAGGCTCAGCTGAAGAAGGTGCAACAGCAGGTGGTGGTGGTACAGTAGTAGTATTCGTAGTATTTGTAGTGGTAATAGCAGGAGTGGCTGTAGAAGCATTTGACATGTGCATGGCAGCCATGCTGCCATTATTATTACTCGTAAATCGTTTCTTGAGAGGCGGTCTAGACGGTGCCGGCAAATCACCCGGGACCAGATCGCCGTCTGCTGTCAATCGACGTCTTTTGTCAGGTTGTGGAGGAGGTCCAGACATGACAAACGTAAAAGCAGGAAAGACGACAGACAAAAAGAAAGAGAGGGCATCCACAAATTCCGCAGTTCAACATATTCAAATTCTATTGGATATCATCTCAATGCACAATATGTATAGCAAAAGATACAATGAGTAATTCCTTAGTTCTGTATATACACTGGCACGCCATACACCACAGCAGCTGCTCCTATTAGATAGCGCAGTCGACGGCATGCGTTTCGTGCAGCCGCCACTGCTTCGACAAGGGACGTGCTTGTCTGGCCGTCCTTGAGGAGACCCCACCCGTTGAGCATTTCTTGTGCCAAGCTGTCGATACTAACGTCTGTCACGTCCCACAGGTTGGCCATCACCGCCGGGCTTCCATTCATCAAATAGTCGATCGCAGGTCCGGTTGGGTCGAACTCGCCTTGGTTTTTTAATTTGCCACTGCTGCAGCCCATTAGGATTGCCACTGGGCCTTGTTCCAGTGCACGGATGCGCTGGGGCCGTATCAGTCCTTGGCCTGCGCTATGTCCAAAGTACCTGTATTTACCAGTCAGAAAAATGGTAATGTGATATATAGACAGACTTCACTCACATGTAGAGATCATGCTTGGCAAGAGCTATCTGAAGCTCAGCTTCTGTGGGCTTGGTATTCACAACGCCTTGCCAACCTTCCTTACTAATAAACCATATGTCAGTCATATAAACAACCGGATCCACTAAACTTTACCTCTTGAAGCTGGCTTCAAACTTGGTTTGAGTGGCAGAGAGGTCACCACCTGGGTTGAGGACGTAGTAGGTGCGCTTTCGGTCTATGGTGATATCCCGCCATTTCTGAATGTCGTAATGTTCCGCACCGTGGCTTGCTTGGGAATAAAGAACGCGATCGCGAAGGAGAGACAGACTCGGTAGGCGTGACACGGCTTGGGACTGCAGAACCTTCATACTTTCAAGCGGAAAGACTTGCATGTGCTTGTCGGGTATGATAATGACATGATCGCCCGGCAGACGGCTCATTGTTTGAACACCGGCCTTTTTGGATGCCTCATGGTACTTCTTTATGGCGGCAGACAATTTCCTTTTAAGCTGAAAGGGAAAGAGAGAGGGTCAGTCACAGATGTAATATTTTGTTACATGCGTACCTCTTCCATCGCGTTTGAGCCAGTTATTAAGCCGCAATCAGGATAGTTTGAAGAGAGCAGCCAGATTACGTCCTCAATATCATCGTCAAGGTGCTGACACCCCAACTGGAGAATCACACGGCAAAGTGTCAGGCTAACTGTGTCAGTATCCTCCTCGCTGTTGCTGGACCCGAGTGTCTTGTGCAACAGTGTCTTCAGATCCTGCTGGAACTGACGCAATTCGAATGCATGCTCATAGAACCGTCCACATAAGACCGCCTATTTTTTTTAAATGAGATGCTTACACTAGAGCAACTTTTGACGACATTACCTTCCAGCCTCCAAACCAGTCATCCTGAATGCGGTAGAGAAGAGCCCGCAGACGCTGATCGAGTCGTTGCCGCTTCTCCCACCATCCCTTGATATCATTGGCGCGAGAGTACTCCTCACCTTGCTGGATCGTCTCATCACTTAGACGGATGATATCCTGGAACTCGGCAAGCGTGTCTGAATACGACTGCACTCGTTTGCCCAGCTTTTGGTTGCGAGTGCGATGCAAGGGTAGCTTGAGAATCAAGGGGATCTCGCCTGCGCGCATGCGGCTGACGTAGAGGTGGTTGTTTCGGGTGTCCATAGCAATCGAGCACACTGTCCAGTTTTCGGGTATAATGTCAATGTACTTGCTCTGGAACTCGGTCTCAGTGAGCTGTGGTTCCGTGCTGTATAGGTCATGGAGCGTTCTCCAAAAAGGCTCAAGCCACTGCCGCGTTCGGCTGAGGAGGTGGACAGGTTTTGCATCGATTTCCATCCCATTGGCTTTGGGTGGACTTGGAGGTGGCCATTGGTGTTCGTCAATGGATTTGAGGGCAAGCGGGTTCAATTTGGATGCGAGACAGGCTCGCATTTCACGCCGGGTTGTGATGCCTTTCGCCATTTCTACGCATCAAATTCATTAGTTATATGGTGATAATTAAAAGAGGCACATACCAAAGTAGTAAGAGCTCACGACGGGATGGTTATCCAGCATGGAGGATCGTAAGAGATTATTGATCACGACAGACATGTAGCCAGCGCTGGCATAGGACTCGCTTAACGTGCGCACTTGAGCTTTCGCTGCGATTGTGCCGCGGCGTTCCCACACATACTCCAGGACTCGGTCCAGTCGTTCACCGAGAGGACGAAGGTCTGCTGACAAGGAGCTCTTCAGATGGTTTCGGCTTGGTAGCTGGGCCTTCATGGAGGGCAGCATCAATGCTAGAAGTAATCATTGTCAGTATGTTTCTTAGTTTGTAATGATATATTCTACCTTCATCACACAGTTCTTTTCGTTTCCGTTTCGTGAGCTCTTTTTGTACCTGGCGAAGCTTCAGATAGACAATGCAGGCCTGAATCTCAACCTAGAGACGTACAACCGTCAGATCGGGGTCACATTATATCATCCGAGTGTTTACCTCATCGCCTGCGATGCTGCCAGTCGCACGCAGCTTTTGCAAGAGCTCCAATCCAGATGTAGGCGAGCCCAAGACATCCTTGGCAAGTGCTGCAAAACGCTCAGTAATAAAATCAGGTGAATATTGTTACTTACCGATTCGAATGGTATTGGTAGCTTGCATACAAAGGAGAGGAGTGCAATTGTAGAGCCGTCGATCTAGAAAAAATGATCAGTTTGCGCGGTCCAATACGATAATAAACTCATACCGCGCTGCTCGGCATCCAAGTTGCGGATCACCTTTGCGAGCGAAGCGTCAACGGTATCCTCTTCGCCTGAGCTAAGTACACACGTTAGGTTTACTCAGACAAAACAAGGTGAACATACCAATCAAGTGGATGTTCAACTGTGTTGATGCGCTTTTGGGCTTGCAAGGCATTAAAATACTGATCGGCCATTTTAAAGGAGCGTAACGCATCCTCAGTACAATTTTGGGCCATGTCCACATCGCCTACAGCCATTTTCCAAAGCGCTTTCTCGAATGTATAGAGCGATCCCTGCCGTTCCCTTGTTCAGCATACGATTCCTTATTTTCTGCAGAGACTTACCTCAGTCGGCTCCAGTGCAACCGCTGCCAATATCTTGTTTTTGGCTTCTTCCATCTCGCCTTTTCGTAGATGATAGTCGCTCAGACCCACAAGGAATAAAAGCAGCATGAGACCCGTCTCCATGTCTTCGTTTAGCTCGCGGCCCTTTTGGAGGTAATACTCTGCATCACGCCAGGAGCCTTCTGTCATGTGCAGTTGTGCAAGGTGTCGCGAGCAATGACTGATCCTCTGTAAAAGCATGTCAGTGTCTTTATAGCAATATTTGAGTTTTGGATATACCCATGCCACTGTCCAGCGAGATTCTTTGTATGTCACGCCAGACGCCAGAGTATGGTCACTCTCCTTGAGGCGTGCTTCTGTGCTTGGCTCTTCGTTTGTGAAAGGGTTCTCCACCGTCGTGTTCGTGAGTGTTTCATCTCGCTCCTGCAGCTTTCTGTCGACCGCTAGACGACAAAGGGACAGGAGGCGGTTAGCCGCAGCGCCGTCTTTGATGGCGGCGTCGAGAGAATGCTTTTCTCTAAGATGAGTTTTTGTACCTACGTTGTCTGTTTTCTGTTGTCTTACCGTCTTCAAGGACAACATGGATCGAATCAGATAGGCGTCAGCTAAGATCATGCGATGTGCCGTGCTAAGGCTCGGGGATTCATAGCGATGCATTCCCAGCGATAGCTCAGCTTTGCTTCGCATGATGGCGTCCCAAGATTTCTGTGCTGCGTCGAAAGCAAGCTCGCTAAACGAGGAGAGATGTCAGCTCTATTGAGGTTTCTTGTTCCTTCCCTACCTCTTTTCGATGTTGCCGATACGGATCAGATGCAGCGAGTAGTACAAGTAATAAGTAATCCTGGCTTCGTTGCTGCAAGCCTTAGCTTCCAAAGCGCGGCGCGCATCGCTGAATTCGAGAGCTGCGCGTCCAGAATACCCCAGATCGCTGTACAGGCGCCCAATGCGGCTACTGAGGATAATGGAAGCTATGGATACTATATTAGAGCATGGTCATTGTCAAGTTGCATTCTTATCGTACCAGAAATATAGTCATCGGGTGCGCTTCGTAGACCATTGTTGAGCTTGAGCATCAGACGCAGGGTGCAGATTTCATAGATGAGCTGGCGGTTGGCAGCAAAGTAATCCGAGAGCATGCCTAATAACGGGTCAATATGACAGTAGAACAGCGTCGACGTAATCGCTTACATAGATGGAAATATAATGTATCAGCCCCATCGATCGTTTCTCGGTACTTTTTCAAAACAGGCTTTGGCGTTGGCCCTGGATGAGAAAGGAGCTTAGTGGGCTGGCTGACAAGAGAGAATCCGGCATACCTGAATAGATAGGCTCAACGTCTTTCAGCAGCATTGCCCAATGGTGGAATGCTGCCTTGAAATCTCGCGAAGAGCCAGGCACATTCAAGGGCTTGCACAGGCTTTCCCAAGAAGAGCACAAGGCAAGATAATGGCGCCGATAAGTCAGCAAGGCACCATCATGTCCGAATTCCTGCTCCATGGTCAGCACGTATTACATGGTAAAGATGGTCACATACCGTGGCTCCTAATAAGCTCTGCACTTCCTTGATGTGGGGCACCACGGTGCTCGGCGAATATCCTTGTGAGAGCTCTATGCGAATTAATTCAAGGAGCGTTCTAGCCAAAAGGAAAGAGAATGAGTTACGCTTATCGACAAGAAAACGATCTGTTTCCTTTACCGTGCTCGTCGCACCGGGAAATGTCTTTGTGTGTAAAAAGACAAGAGGGTGTCCAGCAGAATGGTTTGATACACCGAACAGTTACGCCTCGACGAGAGCGAGGTGAGTATTTTGAGCTCATATTCATGAACAAGACACCGTTTGGCCCCGTCCAGATGCGACAAATCCATCGCGCCACTAGCAAAATGCCCTTCCTCATCCTCATTGTCAATAAAATTGACTCTCATAAAACGTTCCATCAGCTTGGGTATGATCGGATTGGCCTCGGCAAGGCTGGCAGCTGAGAGAGTATCCAAGTCTTTGACAAAGGCATCGATGCTGGATCTGGGCAGTCGTCGGAGCGCGAGGCGAAATGCCTTGACAGATACTTCATACATTTTAGCTTTCTGACAGCACACGCCCCATTGTTCGTAACGCTTGGATAGATGGAGTCGTGCATTATCGGACTGTAGTGTATTCTTGTCGTGTTCCAGTAGGGTACAACACTTGCGCAAGGGGTAGATCGCATCTTCGTACAGATTCTCGTTGAAGAGAGTGACACCAATCATTTGAAAGGTATCGGCAATGTGGCGGTTGCCTCCGGTATAACCGACTTTGGTGCACAGTCGCTCGGCTTCGGTGAGGTAGTCTTGTGCCTCTTGGTGTGTCCGGCGGCTCTTGGGTCGGAATACCAGTTTTGCTTGGAGAATAGCCATACTGATATATGCCAACATGACTTCAGCAAGCGCCTCTCTCCGTCGCGATTCGGTATCCAGCGCCTTCTTCTGCATTGAGGTGAGGCTCAAAGTAAGCAGGTCCATGCACAACTTTATTGCCGGGACAAGATGAGATGCTGTCTCGTCCTTCACACCAAGGTCGGCGGATTCTTCGCCTTTGGATTGCTGCTTGGATGTTGCCGAGTCGTACTTGCAGATCAACACCCAGAGGTTTCGCGCACTTTCTTGGAATCGACTGATGCTTTTGCAAAGAGCATTGGACGCATAAAGTCCCGACGATCCAGAGTCCGGGTGGGCCTCTGCAATCTGCTTGGCGAGTTTCAAGTATGTGTTGAGATCGTCAAATATAGTCGTCACGTTGAATTCTACATGTAATTTAGGATAAAATTTCACGACAAAAGCGAGTGTTATTCACCTGCGTCCACTGCTGAAAGCTGGGAAAGATGCGCGGAGGCCATAGACAGTTTGGCGTTCGCAACGTATGCAGCCTGATAATAGTTGCATTGGTCAGGTTTCTGCAGGACCGGGATAAGTGGACGTAGGACTTGTTTGTATGCTGTAAATGCGCCATAAGGGCTTCCAGCCTATAAAGTGCATAAGAATAAGAACAGCAAGTCAATGGATCCTTACTTTTCGCGCGGCGTATGCAGTGTACTCGCATAGTAGGCAATATGCTTCCAGTTCGTTTTGGTCCTGTGCACGGGCTTCGATAGTCTCCAGTAGTTCATTGCACGTCTTGTGAATGAATTTATATTCGACTGTAGATTCGGTTTAGACGCATGCTATTCATGAAGTATATACTTACTTGAGCCGCCTGTTCTCTCGTACTGACCGCTGATTTGAACAAGGCGGTGACAGAAATCTCTTACACTGGCGTTTGGCAGATGTCTGGATGCTCTGAGCGCAAACACTTGAAACACGAAGGAGAGCAAATGTGACCCAGCTAATAACGAATGTGAGCACATCTTAGGCAGTGTTAGATGATGAATCGTACCAGTCGCGGCTTTGCTTGAAGTTCTTGTAAATTGGCGGTACAACAGGTCATACTGTGCTCGGGCTTCTTTTTCGTCGATCGTCATTAGATGGTTGCACCAATCGATGAAGTTACCCGGCTTATCGAATAAGCGCGGCAAGTGCTAATTCGACGAATAAGTGCATGTTCAAGTCAGTAAGCTAGATGTACCTTGAGCAGTATGCCTCGGTTGATAGAGGACCAGGAACGCAGCAAGTTCATTTGGTAGGAGAGTACGAGGAGGATCATGGATCGATCGACGATGGTTTTATCTAATGGAAATATAAAGAGGTCTCCGTATTTTCGAATAGTGTCGTCTTCCCACTGCGTCTGTTGGCCTGGCAAGGTGATGATTTCCATTGCTCGTAAGGAAGCAGTGGGACTGCCAATGGGTGTGGGTGATTCGCTGCCTGCCCTGTGGTTTTGGGTTTCGCGCAAGGGACTTTTATTACTCGTACGTTGTTCGGGCACCTTCTCGGTGAGCAGACTAGGCTTCCTGTTGGTGGACGTCCTTGGCTTCAGCTCAACGTTGGCGACTCGAGCAAGGCACGCACGTTGTTTCTGTATTTCCTGCAAGGCGTGCGCGTGCTAAAAGCAGTGTCAGTCATTGGCCGTTAATGAATTATACGCACCTCTTCAAGATCAACGAGTTTGCAAATCATGTTGGATGTGAGCTTCTCAATGTCCAAAGGTCGCAGTTGGGTGCAAGTTTTCATATGTCTGAGAGCGGCTATTGCATAAGTGCTGGTATCGACAAGACATTGAACAACATCTGAATAATCGTGTGATTCGTTGGGATTCGTTTTGAGGCGTCTCAAGGTTTCAGTATTTTGCTGCAAGATCTTTATGGCGAGAGGGCTGAGCCGTAGCGTCATGGACTGGAATTGGGCTTGGGTGGGTTGGCGTTTGGTTGGACCTGAGGCTGACAACTGGGGCTGGAAGGGCTCCAGGAGGGTTTGTCGAACCGTGGCAGCCAGCGCATCGTTGCACTTGGCCGTGTCCTTTAACTGATCCAGCAAGGCCGAGCTGGTTGCCATCAAGTGGATAGGTCAAAGTGGGGGTTGTTGTAATAGACGTGGAAAAAAGGGCAGGCAGATATGCGGGGCAGGAAAGGAGAAAAAATTACATGGAGCGCGCGCGCGCGCGTGTATATACGCGACACCATTTCCTATTTTGGATGTGCAACGTCAACCTGTTTAATTGTTCTCTGCATAGGTCGACGAGTTGTCTGTGCTCTCGAATCACAAGACGACGCTTATATATGATCCAATACGTAGCTTCTCTAATCAGTGTTTTCGATGGATATCGCACCTTGAATGGGCAACTGGCCCGCATAATTTTATACTTCTTTTTTTTTTTCTTTTTCGACGCGTCTTATTTCGATATTCATACGCATTTTGAATCGCTAAATATAAGATCATACATCTTTGCTGCATGCATTCAAGTGTATAAGGGAATCTGCTTGAGTTATGTGGGCAGCTATGACTTGGCAAAGAAACGGCATGATATATACCAGCGAAAGATAGAAAGAATCCTTCTATCACGATATATTACATCCTCTTCTACTATATCCAGATTATCCTGATATGCTTTGACGAATCGCTTTTCGAAGGTCAATTCCCAGAGAGCTGTCTGTTTTCCTGCCTATGCGAGGCATTAATTCTAATGGTGCCGAAGAATCTGGTCAGTGCCTATCGACTATGCTCACATGCGATATGGGACGTACCTGTAACACACTCAGCGTGGCCCAGCTTCTTGTAGAGCCTCATCTGTATCCGGGTATCCTGCTTCGGAAGCAGATTGACCAGAGTGGTATACATTGCCACAGACTGAGCAACAGGCACGACAGTGTCCTTCTCGCCGTGAATAAACAGGATTTTAGGCACTGCTTCAGGTGTACTGGCAATCGAATCGCTGTGCTGCTGAACCATATCTATGGGCGAGTTCTTTTTAAAGTTTTCGATAGTCTTGCCCATCGCCCTTGCCATGGCTGATATCTGCTCGACGCCCCGCTTGGTTTCGTGTTGGAGATGCACCTCGATGGAGTAAACGCCAGCAAGTCTAGCAAAAACCTTCATTAAGGACGACCGTCATGTTGTGATGTGATGTACGTACAAGATAAGCCCTTCAATACGAGGTAGAATAGCCTTTCCGCTGTTAGGACTGCTACTACTATGCTTTTTCTGCTGATCTCGAGTCGATTGCTCCACAGTGTTGCTGAGAGTGACATAAGAGGCAAGGTGAGCGCCAGCGCTATGACCCTACATTCGTTTTTTGAAAGTTAATATATGCAAATCACATATTTGTATCGTGTTTCGAAAAGTTACCATGACATGGATGGCGTTTTTATCACCGCAGATGTCATCAGCATGGTCATAGGCCCAGCGAATGGCACGACGCACATCGTCGTACATGGCATCAGCCTTGACGTAGGGATATTTGCGATAGTCAGGTACAACAACGACATAGCCCATCTCGCGCAAGGTATTGGCGTAAGGGGTGTAGATGTACTTTGAGCCGCTCGACCAGGAGCCTCCGTAGATGTACACCAAGATGGGAGCCTTCGTTGCTTCATTGGGGAGATAGACATCGAGCTTACAGGATGGATGTGCACTCGAATATTGGATATCGCGCCTACACGAGTCCGTCAATACGACGTGATAGGATGTGATGATGGTACGGATACCTTACAATTTGGCGGAAAGTATCTTTGACTTGGATATAGCGCCAATATAAAAAACGAGCCACGATGGGCAGCTCGGTGATCCAGCCAAGTAAAGCAGACCAAAAGGCCAAGTTCACCTTGACAACCCTCACTGGACTGTAAGGAACAGTGAACTTGGAATCACTCTGTGCGCTTTGGAAATACAATGCCCATGCGATCACATAAAACGTTACTAACAAATTGATTAAAAAATTGTAAAGGAAACAAGTATGTGTGTTTACCGATGGTGAGGATCAAAAGGGGCATCGAGAGAAAGAGAAACAGAACGATAAGCGGGAGACAGAAGAGTGAAATGGACACATAGACAGTGCGCGTTTGCAACCACGAGGCCATTGCTTGCCTTGGTATTGTCTTCCTTTACACTAAATACGTAAAAACAATCGCCAATTCTAAAAAGGCAAATGCCGCTTTTGCTGCTTTTCTTTTTTTCTTTTCCGCCCTACTACGTCTTTAGCCTCCCGAACCTTCGAGGGACTTTTACTATAGTACTGCTTGACAGTGCTGACGGCTCCACTTTTAACTAAGAGGGGAACCCACTATTCAGCAAATGGTGCGGATGCTCCGTTATTCATATACACACATAAAGTAGACTCCCGATCCTTCTTTTCGGCAGTAGTGAGCACTATCATAAACACATAGTAGTAGGCCGCCATAGTTTGGACTTGCACTTGTGTACTTTTACACTAACTTTGCTGCATACGTACGGAGAATCATACGATTGAATCCTACAGCGTTAGAACAAGTCTAGCTGCTTGACCTGCAATCGCGTCCCGCTTCCCATAATGCGGAATATATATGCCATACTGTACAGTCGGCAGCAAAGAAAGAGTAGGTGCGTACAATACAGATTTTAATATTTGCAGTTATGCTCATATATATAAAAGCACAGACACTGTATTGAAGGTTACACAACAGCAGGGTAGATATAGGTATGAGCTACGCGTTGATTTTAGTAGGGCGTTTTAATAGCGCGAAAGAAAAAGACGACTTTTCTGTTCAGCTTTGGCGCGCTGCGGAGTTGGCGTCACATGAGAGATTTCGGTTCTCGCGTGTGACACTGCTTCATTCATTCTCGCTCCGTGCTCCTCTCTCTCTTTCTCTTTTTCCCTCAATCCCTGATGTTTCCTCAAGGCTATTTCTACATTATTTCACGAAAGAATGGCTATGCCCTCGATGTTTACGATGGACAGACCAAGGTACGAACTTGGACCGGGATTGTGACCTCAAAAACTTAGTATTCGTTCTAGGCCGATGCCAATATAATTATGTGGCCCCAAAAATTCCAAGATTCCGACAATCAGTAAGTACATGATGTATGTTGCGGCTGATGGCTCACAGACTTTGAAGACTGTGGACCTATGATCAGGGCCGTATTGTGAACAAAAAGTCTGGCCATGGTAAGTTCCTTCCACTCGGGTAAACGGACGGTCACTTATGTTCGCGTTCACTCTACTTCAACTTATTGTTCAGTCCTCGATGTTCGATCCAGTGAGTATTCAGCTTTATAGCGTGTCTCATGCGCTTATGTTTGTTTGTTATATCAAAGGTGCCTTCAAGAAAGACAAGGCTGTCATCCAGAACAAGCGCAAGGACAAGCATCAGACGCAAGAGGTAAAGCATTCGATTTGGGAAGTAACGGGTCATGTCACATGAAATGATCTCATGCAGTGTATTCGTAGTGGACCTTTGATAACGGATTCATTTGCTCCCAAGTCTACCAGACGATGGTTCTGGATATCAAGGTAATTCAAAAATCACATTGTATGGTTATGGGTTCTTGAATTAAGGCTTGATGGTATTGGTCTGATGGTAGGGAGATAGCGACGAAGGCGGTGCACAAGTGTTGCTCTATAAGCGCAAAGAAACAGACAACTTGAACCAGCAATGGTTCCTCGAGCCCTACCATACATTTGAATCGTCCCTGAACATGGCCGCTGATGCCGGACCGCTGCACAAAAAGGCTGATTTCGGTCAGCCCCGCCTCGGCTATGGCGCAGAAGTGGGAGTCCCGCCGGAACTCAAGCAGTTGCCGGCCGATATTAAAGTAGCGGGCGTCAACGGAGCATCGGCCACACCTACCGCGCCTTCCAGCCAACAGTCAACGGACAACTTGAGTACACCCGAAGGCCTCAATGCTGGTAATTACCCGGGGGGCTACCAACAAGGTTCGGGTACACAGACGGGACCGGCAGGACAACCTGGCTACGCACCTTACTCGCCACAGCAGCAGCAGCAGCAGCAACAGCCAAGCCCGAGCGGCGGCTATCCTGCCGCTGCACCGCCACCGCTTCCTCAATCTCAATATCCTCCGCAATACCAGCAGCCGCAGCATGTTTACGGCGGTCAGGCGAGCAACTATCCGCCCCCAGGTGGTGCTTACCCGGCCACGTCTCAGCCCAGTAGCAATCCTCCTGGTCCGGGTGGCTTCTATGCTCCTCCTTCGAGCCCTCCTCAGCAAGGTGGCGGTTATCCACCCCAGAACATGCCTCTGCCTGGGCAGGGATATCCTCAGCCTGGCAGTGGATACCCACCGCAACAAAACACGGGCTACCCACCTTACTCTTCCCAGTAACTGTATAACATTACACCAGACAATAAATAAATACATACATAGGCCGTGATAAGTAGGCTTAATAACTTTTGACGAAGTATATTACGGACCATCAAATGCGTGTAAATGGATGCTGGAATTAAGTCGGCGTTTCTTTTCTTTTTCCTTCCTTCTCAACACGGAAACGGAAAAATGTCGAGCAACGACCCATCGCGAAAACGAACTCGATGGGAATCCGATGAAGAAGAACATGAACAAGATAGCAGAAGCAGGCGTCAAGAAAAGACACAGCGGGCCAAGTCGAATGTGAACACCCATTCGACGAGTAGCAATAGTAGTAGCACTGCTTCTCCTGTCGCTGCTAGTGCCGCTGGTGCTTCCACTGTTCGCCCACCGGCAGCGGTGGCAGCAGCGGCAGCAGCAGCAGCAGCAGCAACAGCAGCAGCAAACAAAAGGATTATACAATCTGGACAAGGATCAGCAGGAACCGCCTTTTTGACGCGGTGTCGACACAGCAGCTGCTACGAAAAACTCAACAGAATCGAGGAAGGCTCCTATGGCATTGTGTACCGTGCACGAGATCGCGAGACGGGTGATATTGTCGCGCTCAAGAAACTCAAGCTCGAGAAGGAAAAAAGCGGATTTCCTGTGACATCCCTACGCGAGATTTACACCCTTTTGAACGCCAAGCACCCCAATATTGTCAATGTCCGCGAAATTGTCATGCACAGACTCGATCAGGTCTTCATTGTCATGGACTTTATCGAACACGACCTAAAGACACTCATGACCGATATGCGCACGCCCTTTTTGCAATCCGAAGTCAAGACCCTTATGCTTCAGCTTTTATCGGCCGTGAAACTCTTGCACGACAATTGGATCGTCCACCGTGACTTGAAGACAAGCAACCTCCTCCTGAATAACCGGGGTGAAATCAAAGTCGCTGATTTTGGTCTCGCGCGCAAGTTTGGCAGCCCTCTCGGACGCATGACTCAACTTGTTGTCACTCTTTGGTACAGGTATATTAAGACATGTTGGGAAGAAAAAGCCATCTTACTGATCGCTATATTCGGTTCGTTAGAGCGCCTGAGCTGCTCCTGGGTGCGAAAGAATATACCACAGCCATCGATATGTGGTCCATTGGCTGCATCTTTGCTGAGCTCATCAACAACGAACCCCTTCTGCCTGGACGCAGCGAGATTGATCAAATCGACAAGGTAAGTGATTTGAACGACTACATTGATTAGAACCTCTTCTCATTTTCCGTCTTTTGGATACATAGATCGTGAAATTGCTGGGACACCCGACTGAAGAAATATGGCCTGGTTTTTCAGAACTCCCGCACGCGAAGAATATTGGCAAAAAGCAAGAGTATGTGTTTCCGTTGTTAATTGTGGACTTGGCTCTTACTTTTTATTACGGTTTATTTCGTTTTATAGCTACAGCACGCTCCGGAGTCATTTTACGTACTTGACGGAAGCTGGCATGGATCTCCTGTCTCGCATGTTGACCTATAATCCGGCAGAGCGAATTACAGCCGAAGACGCCCTGAATCATCCCTATTTTAGGTATGAAAGAAAAAAAGAGCGCCACATGAAAGAAAAAAAAAAAAAGGAAAAATGCTTAACGTGTACGTATATACTAGTGAGAGCCCACCACCAAAAGACCCTGCTCTTTTCCCTACATGGCCGTCGAAAGGATCAGGAGAAAGGTATGCAATAAGAATAACGGTATGTGGTATATGCGTCGCTAAGCAATGCCGTAGGAAGAAAGCATTCAGTCCATCCGCACCGCAGGCGGCTCACGCGGCACTCGACGAACAGGATGAAGGATTGGCAGGCACGCTTTTTGCTGGACAAGCAGATACGGCTGGCTTCCGTTTGAAGCTGGGATGAAGAAAGCTGCCATGCATGGTGGCAAGCTATGATAGCGATATTAGAGAATGAAAAAGATAAAAAATGAAAGAAAGCAAAACCAAAATCGAAAAAAAAAGGGAAAACGAAAAACAGGCTGAAGACCGCGCATAGTATATTTTTTTTCCCAATTTTTTTTTTTTTTTTTTCCACAACGTGTACA
>VAFG01000219.1:25525-61357 GCA_013461545.1 Syncephalastrum contaminatum
GCGGTCCATTTGCAGCAACCTGAAAAGTGGAAACCTCTCTTGAAGGAGAGTTTACCTGTTCCACCAACGACAGCGACGCTACGGATCGATCGGGGCGTCTACGACAATCCGCTTTCGATTGAGAACGAGTACGAGTCCTTGCTGGAGCTCCTCGACGTGGTGTATCCTCCGTTGGCGTGTAACGAGTGCGGCTCGGTGTACAACCACAAGCGCGAAACAGATCAGCATTACCAAAGGAACCACGGCCCACGACGGTTCAAGTGTCTCCATCCTCATTGCACTCTGGCGTTTGTGTCTCGAGGAGCGCTCCGGCTGCATCTCACTCAGTCTCACCTCGTCCATTCTATCCAACCTAAAACACCCATCATTTCGCATTATTCTCCCTCGGTCTACTCTGATATCGAGCCCCAGTCCTCCTCTTCTCCCTCGCCTTCTCCCCCTCCCCCTCCTCTGTCCGTTTCCATCTCTATCTCTCATGATCATAACCATAGCCATAGTCATAGCCATACTAATCATAGCCAGCCTCACTATCCTCCTTCTCTCGCCACACAACGATCTCAGTCTGCATCCGTATCACCCACAGCACAATCGAATCCCTTACCACGACTCGCACCAGCCGGCCCTGTCGGCGTCCTCGTCTCTCATGACACCTATAAAAGACGACCCTCCGGACGAGCACCACGTGGATCGAAAAAGATCGTCCTTTCAGCCGACACAGACACGTTGCTCAACAAGGTCTATCCGCCTCTCGAATGCCCTGCCTGCCATCGTCTCTTCAAACGGAAAACGAACGTCATTACCCACTTGACAGACGACCATTACGGCCAGGAACCCTATCATTGTATATTTCCCCAATGCTCGCATCCAAAACTTTATGCCACAAGGGAAGGTCTCGTCTATCATATCCTGCGCGCTCACGACACCGATCCTACCCCTTCTCCCTCTGCCACCCCCTCCTCTTCCTCACACGCCATCTCATCCAAAAAAGACGCTCTGAGCACTTACACAAAGTCTCGTCGGCGTCCTTCTAGTCAACCACTCTCAAGGCTATCTCCATAGTCCTTTTGTTGTTGGGTATATAGACTTCTTTGCATTCCATTCTATCTCTTTCGCTCTGTCTTCCTTTTTGCATTTGTCTTCTTCATGTCGTCCACTTCAGGCACCTATATATACACACATCCACACATACATACACATACACATAACACACATAAAAAGATTATTTAGCAAACAGTAAATAAACTGCTATATCCATTTCAACTTGCCTTGTTTCTTCGTGCGTCGTTAGACATCGGCGACTGCAGTACTTCATGCCGCAGCGCACACATTTGTAGTGACTCGAAAAACCGCAAACAGAGCAAAAGTTGCGAGGCGGATACCGAGAAGGTTTGGCTGCACACGAAAAATAAGAAGGCAAACTGTTGTCTATCTCAACTCGCTGTCATTGAAAGGGATGTGAGCGTCTCACTCTACGTATCATCATGCATACATACCGTGTCTTCCAACAGAATATTAAGATTGGTCTTGGCCGCATATACGTTGGCTTTGCCTCCCTCTGCGCGTTTCCGCTGCGGCATATCTACACCAAGCATAACGTATGAATTAAAGGAAGAAAACAGAATACGACTTACTCTCTTCTTGTTGTTGTGCGAGCGCAATAATACTGACAAGATCATCGACATTGTTGAGTGAACTGTGATTGTCGCGTTCTAAAGAATCAAGCTGCCGTTTTAAATGGCGTTTTTGTGCTTCAGGATCGTGTCTGTGTGTCTGCTGCGAGGCACGGCTGCGTTCCGATTTAGACATCAAACGAAGATAAAAAGAAAAAAAAAGTGTAGAGTTGCACAATCAGACCGCTTCGCGCTTTATTTGCTTAAATTAGAATTGCATTTCTCTTTTCTTACACTTGAATGGTCTCATGGACGAGAGCTTTGAGTTCGAGATCACGCCTGATTTCTTGGACGTCATTGACCAAGTCGAGACAAAGCATTCTCCTCAAACCAAGGATCCTCGTCTGAATAATAACAACGGCTTCGCTTCTACTTCTGCTGCGCATGCCATTCAAACAATCGATCTTGACCCTGAAGACGATGACTTTGACGACTGGGACACAGACGAGCTACTTAACGCCACCCTTTCTGCCGAGAGCCGATATGCTCCAGAAGCGGGAACGCATAACAACCGACAGCCAGAACAGCTACTACAACAAGAACAACGACAACAACCAGTAACACGTCCATTTCCGCAGCATCCTACCTCAAATACTTCCCAAGCCCGTCTCACTCACTTCTTCCAAGGGCAAGGACATACCTCACCCAATAACAACAGACCCACACCATCCACCAGTGCCAGCGCTCATATCAACACCACAGCGCCCAGCTCTCATGAGAACGACAGTCATCAAGCAGGCGAAAGCATCCACGAAGAGCAGCCGCATCCCATCAACGCGCCTCCGCCCCCTTCACCAGACACCGTTTCGTACCATACGCTCGATCCGGACGCGCTGCCTACCTGGGTTTATCCGGTCAACTATCCAGTCCGCTCTTACCAATACAACATTGTCCAGCGCGCCATCTTTTCAAATACTCTCGTCGCTCTGCCTACCGGTCTCGGCAAAACTTTCATTGCCGCTGTAGTCATGTACAACTACTGGCGATGGTTTCCAGGCGCCAAAATCGTCTTTATGGCTCCCACTCGTCCCCTCGTCGACCAGCAAATCGAAGCGTGCTTTCAGATCTGCGGTATCCCTCAAAGTGACACGAGCATGATGACCGGTTCCTTAAAGTCATCAGAACGCAGGCACCAGTGGGAGTCGAAGCGCGTCTTCTTCGTCACGCCTCAAATCATCCAAAACGATATCCAGACTGGCATCTGTCCAGCCCATCGTATTGTCTGCATCGTCGTCGATGAGGCCCATCGTGCTCAGGGCAAACACGCCTACGTCGAGGTTATCCGTCTCATCTCACAGAACCACCCCCATTTTCGTATACTCGCCCTCACTGCAACCCCAGGCACCTCCCTCCAAAACGTGCAGGACGTCGTCTCCTGTCTCAAAATTGCAAATATCCAGATTCGCACAGAAGAATCACTCGATATCCGCGAATACACCCACGCCAAGAATGTCCAGTCCGTAATCGTCAAACTTGAATATACCGCCGGCCAGTCAGGCACCGTCCCTCATCTTGTCCAATTGCTAGGCGAGAGCCTCCTCAAGCCCATTCTCGAACGTCTAGCGCGCTTTAATGTCATTAGCTCCACGGATCCCGAGGCCAACGCCCCTTACAAGCTGCTCGTCGCGAGACGTTACTTTTCTGCTAACGCCCGCAACTTTAACAATGCTGTCAAGGGCATGATATTCACTGATTTCATGCTTGCACACACCGTCGCCTTTGCATACGAGCTTCTCACGCGTCACGGCGTCATACCCTGCATGGAGTACATGGAAAACACAAAGCAAGAGACCGAGGCTGAGATCCGTTCTGGCAAACACGTCGGCAAAGAAAAGCACAAGTTTCACAACAGCCCCCAGCTCAAACGCTTCTTTGACACAGCCCATCGCGCCATGGAAGAGCCTACCTTTGTCGGGCATCCAAAGATGGATCACCTGCTTAGCATTATCCTTCAGCACCTTGAGAACGCCGAGGATCCTGCTCAAACCCGTATCATGGTCTTTGCCACGTATCGCACTGCCGTCGAAGATATCGCTAATTTCTTGAACAAGCACAACCCCATGATCCGTTGCGCTACCTTTATCGGCCAGGCGTCAGCCAAAGCCCAGAAGGGTCTGTCCCAAAAAGAGCAACAACAAGTAATAATGAAAACGAGCTATGGAACCGAGATGACTGACTCTTTTCTACTAGCGCATCTCTAGCTTAAAGCGTGGCGAAATCAATGTCCTGGCAGCCACTTCCATTGGTGAGGAAGGCTTGGATATTGGTGAGATTGACCTGATTATTTGTTACGACGCACAAGCATCCCCTATCCGAATGGTAACATATTCAATCTTCACTGTATTCCCTTTTTATTTGGGTATACTCACGCATGTATATTTTTTTTTTAGCTCCAGCGAATGGGTCGCACCGGGCGCAAACGAAAAGGTCACTGTGTCATGCTGATGACCGAGGGCGAGGAACGCAAATATCGAACCGCCAAGTCATCCTACCAGCGTATCCAACAGCAGATCGCCCGCGACGGCGCCATTGAGTATTTCGAGGCACCCTCGACCATCCTACCCGCCAACTATCGCCCTGTCTGCTGGAAAAGAAAACTCGTTATTGGTGAATACCAAAGAGCCATATCAGGCCGCAAACGCCGCCATGAAGAGGCCGATTCGTCCTCGTATGCGCAGGGTCTCCTCACTGCCGATGCCAAAGAGGAGTTTCTGGCTCGCTTACCCAACGTGTCGTCTGTGCAGGAGGCATTTGACAAGTATTGGCCGAACCAGTCCGTGCTGATGAGCGCCCTCAAGTTTCTGCCGAACAACTCCCAGCTCACGCCGATTCGTCGGATCGGCCATGGCCGCCGAAGTCGTTTTTTTGTCAAAACTATCCAGGACATCGAGGAACGTATTCTCAACCCGAATAAGAGAATTTACGACGTAACCGAGAGCGAAGATGAATGCGATAGTCTCGTGCGGCCATCCGATACGCTGGTCCTGCCGAGTAAGCGGCGTGAACGTACCATCGATACATTTTTGCTACCCAAGCGGCGCAAAACGGAGGAAGAGCAGCACAAAGAGCAGCATGAGCAACAGGAAGCCGTGCTACATGAAGCACCACCGCGGGTGAATCTTCTCTCACCGCCTCCAACTCGTCGCTCAACTATTGCAGACTCTACAGTGGGCCGTGAACCGACGATTTCTATGGCAGCACCCTCAACGACTATCAACACTGTCTCTTTATCATCCGGGTTTGTGGCTGCATCATTACTGTCGCCACCGCCACTGCTAGACGAACAACAGCAAGACCAAGAAGAAGAGGAGGATGTTTGGCCTGACGATGACTCACTTGGTTTTGGCGAAGACAGCAATGGTCTCTTTTCTAAAGCGCTCCTCGAGATGATTGAAGACGACGACATGTTTGACTTTGACGATACCCTCGACATACTATACCCCAAAGTCAGTCCATCCGACACCGAACAGCCTGCTTTGATGACATGGCTCATGTCGCGTCCTACACTGAGCTCAGCCGCGCATGCGCGCCTGCTCGCACGAAAACAGACCCTACCTGAGCACATTTGGTCCAATTTGCTTAGCAATCCACCCCGCGGCAAGGAGCCGATGTTGGTGGAACAGGAAGAAGACGAAGAAATTTGCTTTTCCCTGCCCAACATTTCCGACATGCTCGAGCAGTACCCGGAACAGCAGGAGCAAAGTCAAGGACAGCAGGAGAGACAAAGGGGCAGTCCTGTCAAGATGAATGGAGGAGAGTCATCACTCGAGCTGGAAGACAATGATGAAACCTTGGAGTGGTCGTTGAGTGATATCGCGCTTGAAGAACTGCTAAACGAGGTTGGCGAGCAGCACCCACCTGAAACAGTCCCGGAGCCTTCACCATCGCCCAAAGGGATGCAAAAGACGGCACCACCATCACCAGCCCCATCACCCTCCTTGCAGCCTCAGGTCTTTGTACCCGTCAATAATACGTCGCCGTCCTCTCCTGATGTGCTTAACAAGTCCCAAACATCATCTCCTCAAGCCATGCAGCGGTCACCAACTCAACACTCCTCTTCTTCTTCTTCACCTCCTCAAGTTCTGGATCCCGTGCTCTTACCGTCGCCTATCCGCTTCAGACGAGAGCAGTCTATCTCGCTTTTGTCGTCTCCTCTCAAGCCATCGCCCATCCGTCACCCATCCTATCTGGCGTCTCCCAACGCTCAACTACAGCAGCAATCACCTGTCAGCGTCGTGTCTTTGCGTCATCCATCACCCTCTCGCAGCGAACATGACCGCTCGTTCCAAACCATATCCTCCAGTGAACCATCTCCGCTCATCGTACGCCGCCGCCGTATGGCTGCTATGGCTCTTGTTTCGGACAATGATGATGATGATGATGATGATGCGGAAGCTGGGAAAGAAGAGGCAGATAGCCAGCCGATCCGTGCGCCTGGGGTTTTCCGGCGGCGCCAGCAAGAGATCGTCCAGCAGCAAAAGCAACTGCTTGAGCAGGCTGCGCGCGAGAAACGGCGACAACGCCGCAACGAAAAACATCGCAACAACCCGTTTCTGGATCTCGAGGTCGAAGAGTCGTCAGATGAAGAGTCTGGAGGCCGACTTGCCAGCAGCGACGATGGCGAAGGTGAAGGAGACGAAGAGGAGGACGAAACGACGGCGGATACGTCGTTCATCCACGATGGTTCCGACTTGGGACACGACGCGGAGAACCCACTATATGCTCGTGCGCTCCTCAGCCCGCAGCGAGGCGGACGCAAGTCATGGCTCGATCGTTTTGATGGCGACAAGTGGGCGCGTGAATTTAGTGACGACGAGGAAGTCGGTGACGAAGAGGATCTTAGTATTATCCAGTCCGTCTCAGATCTTTTTGCTCAGTCTCAACAGGGTGATGTTGAAGACGACGATTTTGCTTAACTTTGAATATCCTGCATCCACAAATTACTGTACATACACATTTCTTATCACCAAGCGTCTACTCCTTCTTATCATTTGCTACATAATACATTTTCAGCCCTCTTCATCAACCTTCCTTTACCACAATGTATAAGCACTGTATGCCAATTCTGTGCACTCACTACTCGTTATTATGGTTGCTTCATATTCATAGAGGATTTTATCAACTTAGCTTGATACCTACTGCTTATCATCTGTGAAATAATAAGGGCCTCATATATATATATATATATATTAAAAGCGCTATATTCTTTAAAACCTATCCTGAGTATTATCCATATATATATGCTGCGTACCTACAAGGTGCTGATCAAAAGGTCTATGAACAGCATTGAATAGCCGCCTTGTGTCTATTGTACTTGGCAAAGGAGCAGCCATGATACGAAGCAGTTGATAACACGAGTGTGTACAAGTGAAGCGAGGAAGGGGAGTAAGTTATAGCTTGATCACAGCGACTCGCTACCTACCAGGTAGAAATGATGGCGGGATTTAAAATAATCGATAGACGGACTTCCTATGGAGAGCAGTAAAGAAACGCCTTGGGCGTTACCCTTTTGTGTCTCGAATAATGAAGTACACGCTCATTGCTGTGCCTGCGCTTGGACAGGCACAAAACACGCTCCAGAATATTAAGTCCAAGCTCTCTCCTCTTGCCGATGTTCATGCCTTTCACGTTCCGGAGTTCAAGGTACAGCTAATTCATCATGTAGCAACCATCGAGGAAAACCTGACACATGACCTGTCTAGATTGGCACGTTAGATGCGTTGCTTCTGCTTTCAGACGATCTCGCCAAATACGATACGTCGTTTGAACAGGCGGTCAACAAAACTGCTGATATTCTTAGTACCCTCGTCAGAGGACAACCCGACGCGCTCGTTCAGGACTTTTTGCTCGTCAACGACAGTGAGTTTTGAATAAGAAATCAAACAACTGAACCTGACGCTCTGATAAAGAAACGATCGATCAATATGTCAACACTTTCCAGTGGAACACCATGAAGTATCGCACAGACAAGTCGCTGCAAGAGACCACTGCTCTCTTAAACCAGGTATTTCAAATGCATAAACTCGGATATGTTGGGCTGACAGTGACTATAATAGGAAGTGACAGGCATGGATAACATGCTCAAGACAAAGATGAACACTTATACCCAAAACAAGAACGCGCTTCAGCAGCTGCAGCGGAAGCAGACGTAAGGTTCATACCAAGTCTGGAGTGTATTTAATGAGATACTTTTTGTAGTGGCAATCTCTCTGTGCGCAGCTTAAATGGCATTGTGAAAAAGCAGCATTGCGTGCTCAACTCGGAATACCTCACCACCCTTTTTGTGGCCGTGCCAAAGTAAGCAAGCAGCAAAGATACCATTTATTCGTACTCATGGGGTGTCTACAACAGGGCATTGGAGAAACAGTGGTACTCTAAATATGAGACATTGACCAGCATGGTTGTGCCTCGATCTTCTGTGTAAGTCGGTTGTAAGAGATAGCTTGGGTATCTTCCTTGATGTGGCTGACATTTTTTCCTAGCAAAATTGATCAAGACGATGAGTTTATCCTGTTCTCTGTGACGGTATTCCAACGTGTGGTTGACGAATTCACGCACAAGGCACGCGAGGCGCGATTCACTGTACGTGATTTCAAGTTTGACGAGGAGGCACTTCAGCGACAACAGCAAGAACTCGAGCAAGCAAGCGAGCAAGAGAGCGAGCAGCAACGCGAACTCATTCGCCTCTCGCGCACTCAATTTGCCGAGATGTTTGGTGCCTGGGTCCACCTCAAGGCACTGCGTATCTTTGTCGAATCCGTCCTCCGCTACGGTTTGCCGCCGGATTTCGCAGCTGCGTCAATTCATACCGACGCGAAGGCAGAAAAGAAAGTGGATGAGATACTCATTTCCCAGTACGGCCATCTGGGCGGTGTCCACGGCTTGAACGGTAAAAAAGAGCAGCAGCAAGAGGAATTGCTGGATCATGAGCTGCAGAGTGTCAATGGCACTCAGTATCGGCCTTATGTTCAGTTTGAGCTCAACTTTGAACTCGAACGTAGATAGACTTTTTCATATGTATCATAAAATGGATTTGGAAAGATATGTCCAATGATTTGAAAATAGGTTTCTTTCTTTTTTATATGTATATTACTGTATAATGGCAATGATCGAATCATATGCTCATGATGGACAAAGGGGAATGGGATGCAAAGAAACAGAACAAAGGGCAAAAAGGACAAACAGAGTGTGAAACAACAGTTCTACTGGGTTGATATTTTGTTGTCACTTTTTTTTTAATATTGAGAGGCCATCTGCTGGCAAGACTTGAGGGCGTCCAGGTACCACTGGCAGGCCGACATATCGTTGTTGGTAGACTCGAGGCACTGAGTGAAGGCCTTGGCATCAGCCTCACAGGCACGACCAGCGGCGGGCTGCTGCTGATAGACCTGCTGCTGAGGCTGCTGCTGGAACTGCTGCTGTTGGGGCTGCTCAGCAGGCTTGTCGTCGCTACCGCTGAAAAGGCTCGAGATACCGTTGGCCATAGTGTGGCCCACAGCCGAACCCACAGCAACACCAGCAGCGGTCGTCGCCATTTGGGCAAACATACCAGGCTGCTGGGGCTGAGGAGCCATGGCAGGAGCAGGAGCATGGGCAGGAGGCTGAGCAGCCTGAGGAGTCATCGCATGCTGCTGCTGAGGAGGAGCATGGTGTTGCTGAGGCGCAGCCGGAGGAGGAGCCTGGCGGGTGGGCATAGTGTGAGCCTGGCGTTTCTGCTGGGCAGCAGGAGCAGGAGCAGAGCGTCTAGTCTATTATTGAGTGTGTAAGCATTTTTAAGTGGACAACATTGCGTTCATTACGTACTTGGCGAGGCATTGTTTTTTTATGAGTGAGAAACAAGTTTGTTTGGTTCACGCTTGGTATTTAAACTATTGTCAGTCACGGCGGTTAAACTAATGTTCCATGTCACGAATTCCATCCGATTCGCTGACATTCCGGCCAAATGAGTCAAATCAAGGGGAAACTGTTCCTATGCACCCGTATCCATTGCTTGGCACCTACATTGATTATAACCAAATCACCTACCTCGATTCATCAAAAAAGGCCATTATATGGAGCATGAGTTTTACAGGCTAGCTTTGGTTATTCATGCAGCACATGCCGGAGAGCGTCGGGCCCACCGAATTGAATCCGAATCTGTCTACCTTTTGTCATACGTAACTTGGAGGCTGGGAAGTATAAGCTGCTCTCTCTCAGTCTATATGTACTATATAGTAGATTACAGACTCCTGAAAAGTAAATTTCAGATTATCGCTTTACATATGCAGGCACTGCACGGCTTGTTGCCAGCATGCAATTATTACATAGAATGTCACATAAAGTGATTTATTTATGTCTTCTCAGTCATATCTATTCCACTTTCCACTGACTACGGTACATAAGAGTGCATCTCCGCAGCTTTCTTACATGGCAAAATGGAAGAAAACATGATATAAGCCATTATCTGGTCTCGAGAATGTTATATGTTGTAAGCTTTCTTCTACTTCTTGTGTTCACATATATAGCTTTTCCTTGTGCTAACGGGAAATAAAAAGAAGTCAGCTGCGGCGGTGGAGTTCCTGTATGGAGTCGGAACTGCCCAGTATCATGTTATGGCCTGATTCTCGTAATTGGCTACGGCTGCTATACCCGGCCTTGATCATTATTTCACGTAGGCGTGATCCTCCTTAATTCGTTGGAAGTATAATACGGGAAAATAGTTTTCAAAAAATTGTAGTAGCCTGCATCAGTTGGTATTTAGGTACACTAAACGCCGAGGGAGTAAAAGTCCTATTAGTTGCCAGACTGCAAGCAGCAAGCATCGGGGCCACAGCTTTTCCATCGCATTAATAGAATCAGGCTCGCCATCCTGCCAGATGACGAGATAATGGGCGATATCCAAGAACAGGGCTATGTGCCAGATACTCAGGCTCTTCCTTTATTTTATTGTTCGGTGGTTCATAGATATATTTTACCAATGGTCACTGTTTGCTATGTAATAGATCTGCTCACCATTTATTTCCGATAAACTAGGACAAAAAGAAGTAAAGGAAATAAACAAAGATAGATCGACGAACTTATCGCTCGCTCAAGTAACACGTAAACTGGATCAGGCGGCCGATATTTGCCCCATGGCAGATATAATTCGGATGGAGATTACCGCACTACATGGACTTTACCGTCGAATAGCAGAAGATCCGGGGCAACGATTCTGTTCTTTGCCAGGGATACGATCACAACTCAAGCCGAAGCGGACGCTTTACAGCTGCCAACCTTGTCAAGACCTCGTTGAATTAAACGCTCATCATATTCGTCTTCTGGATCTTCACTTTAAACAATCAAACCCGTATTGTGAACTTTTGAACCTCGCGCGAGGCCGACGTGGGACGAAAACGACGGCGACGGCACCAGTATGATATTGTTGCCCCGAAATTAAACGCGACCTTAAGTCGCGAAACATTGTACTTATAATTAATTGTTTATTTTTTGGTCTTTTGCACCTCCAAAAGCTTACCATTTGTACAGGAAGAAGTCCAGAAATTGTCCTTATGTGACAACCTCCGCTTACATAATTGTATATTTGACATTTGTATACCGTAACAAATCATGTCAGCCAGTAGTTGTCAACGAGTAGCAAATGCATGCTTTTTTTTTTTTTGCTCCGCCTCATTATTTTATTGAATATCTATATAATCTAATATACACCAGGTGTGATAGTCTCATGATTGGCTACATACGACATCCTACATAACCTGCATCATGTACTTTGTAGGAGGGTAACAGTATGCACTCTATTAGACATAGTTACAAGAGAAAGCGGTACGATTCCTTTAGATATGCATGATTTCTTTTCATGTGATGCTATACCCGTAGTTAGACTTGTCGATTCGCAGGCTCGAAATATAAACTTAATGTGGATCATCATATAGCTGAAGATGGCCTTGTCAAGTTCTCGCGTCTGTATCGGTCCTAGACAAGTACTGCTCGTGCTTACTAATTCCAACAGCTGTATATATCCATCTATATGCTAAGAATACGTACGTGACTCTGCTGCTTATAAATGAGTATGTAAGAATCTACCTATAGAGGTCTGACTAATAATTGAAAAGGTAAGAGCAGGCCCATATATCCTGCTTACGCACAGCCATTATCCTATTTTAGATCACAGAACACAAGTGCTGTCTTTGTCATATGAGTGATGGCCACGATTATCAAATTGCATCAATGCATCGTGTACTGACAACAGATATATACATTCTTGTGATGTACATACAGTAAAATGTCGCTTGATGAATGGAGTTTCGCCATTTCATTTGGCGCAGAGCTGGGAGACGGGCAATCATCAGGGACATCAGGGACAATTTGTGCTCCGCAGCCCCGCAGCGACAGCGATAAATTGAACCATGTCACGCGTGCCCTTTTACGGAACTTTGCCGCGTAAGCTATCTTCGCTTGTTTAGAAACGTGTCTGTTCTTTCCTTCAAACCCTGCGGATATGTTTTAAGGATGATAGATAATACACGTAATCTTGGCTTCCTTAAACGACAGAAAATTCACTCTGCGCATGTAACCTCTGCCGCGAATCATATCATATTGTTGATAATAATATTCCCCGCCATTATTGTGCGACAGCCATTTATCTTGAATCTTTGTTCCACGTTGACTGCGTAATGAGTAATAGAAAGAGAAACGAAAAGAGAAGGAGAGATTGATGAATCAGACGTAGTGGGCGCTTTTATCGATTAAAGAACAATATCATCTATGACAGGGCTCGAGGTGTACACGTGATTTCAACCACATTGCCTTCCTAGATAAACATGCCATGTCAACAACCCAAAAGGAAAAACAAGTGCATTGCTTGCCCCAGTGCTTGGATCCTGCTTGGATCCACAGTTATGTATTACGTAGAATTACTTTTATCGGCTAATCAAGCATAAAACCGTTCCCTGGGAAAGCAGGACTGGCAAGAGGCGGGTGGAGGGGTGATGTGCAGCGCGTGCCTTATCCTTCGCATCATCAGCCAATCGGCATGATTAGTCAACATCAAAGTTTACTCTTTGCCCTCTCTTTTTTTTTCCTTGTTTTTTCCCGAAGGCGCCCGTGGGCCCAAAAGTGGCGGGAAGCGGAAAATTTTGGGACCGGGTTTGTGCTAAGAAGAGGCCTGTTCTTTTATGATCGCGATAAAAAGAGTCAGGTACATACATAAAGCAGAGAGCGCGAAAAAAGAAAAAAAAAAGAGCAGATGCGGAACGGCTGAATTATTTTTCGCCAAGTCTACGGGAAAAAAGTAGAGGATGAAAGTAAACAGAGACCATGAACCATAGCGCACTCAGCGTTAGCGGATGTTGTATTGTATATCGGATGCGGGCGTTGCGGTCCCAATCAGTAAAAGATCTCGGTCGGTCGGCTTACATCATTATTCACCCCTACCTATTTTGTTCCGTCCCGCCCTTACTTCTCTCTTTTTTCTTCTCTCTTCTTTACTTTCTCACAACAACAAAAATGGTTGAAGCTGTGTAAGTGCCTTCTCTTTTCGATGGGTGCCACCATCTCCGTATATTGCTTCAAAGTCATACTGACGCGTTTGTTTGTGTATGCAGCGCTGATATTGGTCTCATTGGTCTGGCTGTCATGGTACGTGTACCTCGACAAGAAGTTGCGTGTATGCTCATTCAATGATTACAGGGCCAAAACCTGATCCTCAACATGAACGATCACGGTTTCACCGTGTGCGCCTACAACCGCACCACTTCCAAGGTCGATGCCTTCCTCGAGAACGAGGCCAAGGGTAAGTGGATAGACACGCGGGACCCCGACCGTGCATGTTTTTTTGGGGGTGGAGAATGAATTTTTTTTGGGTTGACACGTAAAAATATCTTCCATTGCGCAGGCACCAACATTGTCGGCGCCCACTCCGTTCAGGAGCTTTGCGCCAAGCTGAAGCGCCCGCGCAAGGTCGTTCTTCTCGTCAAGGCTGGCTCGGCTGTCGATGCTTTCATTGACCAGCTCCTGCCCTACATGGAGGAGGGTGATATCATCATTGACGGTGGTAACTCTCACTTCCCCGACTCCATCCGCCGCACCGAGGAGCTCCAGAAGAAGGGTATTCTCTTCGTTGGCTCCGGTGTCTCCGGTGGTGAGGAGGGCGCCCGCTATGGTCCCTCGCTCATGCCCGGTGGTAACCCTGCCGCCTGGGAGTCCATCAAGCCTATCTTCCAGGCCATTGCCGCCAAGGCCGATGGTGAGCCCTGCTGTGACTGGGTCGGTGAGACCGGTGCCGGCCACTACGTCAAGATGGTCCACAACGGTATCGGTAAGTACAGTCAGATTCGGTGAAGGACAGAAAAAGCTAATGGCGTGCATTTTTCATATAACAGAGTATGGTGACATGCAGCTCATCTCCGAGGTCTACCAGATCATGCACGAAGGTTTGGACCTCACTCACGACGAGATGGCCGAGGTCTTCACCGAGTGGAACAAGGGTGACCTCGACTCCTTCCTGATTGAAATCACCCGTGACATTCTCAAGTACAAGGACGAGGATGGTTCTGCCCTTGTCACCAAGATCCGCGACACTGCTGGCCAGAAGGGTACCGGCAAGTGGACCGGCATTGACTCGCTTGACCGTGGTATCCCCGTCACCCTCATTGGTGAGGCTGTCTACGCCCGCTGCCTGTCCTCGCTCAAGGACGAGCGTGTCCGCGCCTCCAAGATCCTTGCTGGTCCCAAGAACAAGAAGTACTCTGGTGACAAGAAGGCCTTTGTTCAGCAGCTCGGCCAGGCTCTGTACGCCGCCAAGATTGTCTCGTACGCTCAGGGCTTCATGCTGATGCGCCAGGCTGCCAAGGACAACAACTGGAAGTTGAACAACGCCGGTATCGCCCTTATGTGGCGTGGTGGCTGCATCATCCGCTCTGCCTTCTTGGGCAAGATCAAGGATGCCTACACCAACAACCCCGAGCTCGAGAACCTCCTTTTCGATCCCTTCTTCCAGGAGGCCACCGCCAAGGCCCAGGACGCCTGGAGAAACGTCATTGCCCAGGCTGTTATCCTCGGTATCCCTACCCCCGCTCTTTCCACCGCCCTCAACTTCTACGATGGTCTCCGCCACGAGATGTTGCCCGCTAACCTGCTCCAGGCCCAACGTGACTACTTTGGCGCACACACCTATGAGCGCCTGGATGCCCCCGGCACCTGGGTCCACACCAACTGGACCGGCAAGGGTGGCCGTGTCGGTAAGCATCAGCTTCTGCCGTGTAGTAAACAATGTGACTCACATACATTTATTTTTAGCTGCCAGCACCTACGACGCTTAAATCATGGCATAGCATCTTTTGTACAAACATCCAGGGAAATCTCTCTCCTTTCAAGTATAACTCCTCTAATGAAAATACGTTTGACTGTAAACTTGCCTCGGGGTTTGGAATGTGCTGTAAGGTACACTATAATGGTAACAATGGTCGGGATGTAGTAGAATATCTACTGTGAGTTCTTTATTCGGTGCTTACTTTTGTACGCTATGAGAAGTGACTGTAAACGTGACGATGCTCGCCAAAAGCTAGGTAAATTATAGCTGACATAGGGACATCTCGTAGCGTCAGACCTTTGCATAGTACTTGACCATTGAAGCTTCTTGCAAGGATTTTTTTTAGTTTAACACGGCCTTTTAAAAAGAGAAAAAGGTGGATAATAGTGTCCTGGGATTCTCATTGTATTTCATATTCTACGAGGAGATGCAAGCTATAGTTGGAGAGGAGAGGCTCGGGTCTGTTTGTATTCCACATGCGTAGGCTAGAGTATGCGAGCCCTTCTTGCATATACCTTGCTCTTACTAAAGCTTTCTGTGAGCAGCAGCTTCTGCTGGAAAGATAGCTCATCCAGGCAAAGGGATTCAGTATCTAAAAAGTCACACCCTAGATACTCAATGATACCATACGACGGACAGGTGCCGACATAGGCGACGTCCCCATTGTCTTTCCGGAGGCGTATGAAACTCTTTCCAGAAAAGCGTTGTATTCGGGGGCCACCGCCAACATCCTCTACATGCAATATGAAAGGATCAGTATATAGTTGAAGCATATTTGCGGGGCATGACATCATTACGTATCGCTTTTAAAAAATACTTCCGTAGCGCCTTTTGATCCGCACTGCTCCATCTGGTTGCACCCGAGCCTGGTGTTGTTTCTACCAATATGAGCTTTAGATCTGTCCTGTATGTCTTTGTTTGTAACCAATCACCTTGAGCAGCATCCTCTGCCGACGGTGAATGTATTTTAACTTTTGTTTTAGCCATATGTTAGTCAAGCCATATCCGAATTTCGTGGCTGAATGACATACTATTGTCGTTAGAAGGTGATCCAATGGCTAGATTCAAAATGGTTTTCGAAGAGGAGTTCTTTGGCTTTTCGTTGCTGATGTGGGTAGCACATGGTTGAGCGTGAGACGATGTCGGATCGTTCTTGTGTGTTGCGGTATCTGATTCAACTATAGCAATTGTCTGTAAACTATCTCATCGACGATCTCTAGTTACCCTTTTGAGACTCGGGAATACGGCTGAAGGTCGGTATTATGTTATCATTTCGAATCTGATCAGGTACGTCAAGCTGAGCGAGCGTCTGCTCGACGTGACGCGGCGGCAGCAACGCTTGCGAGCTTAGTTTCGGCGGCGTATATATATCATCAGGGTAACTCATTGCTGAAGCATTGATAGCTATTATCGAAAAGGCTATTTTATCAATACTTATAAAGAAATTGAATGCATGAGACGGTATACCTTCGCATTTTTCTTTGAATTTCTGGGTGAGACTAAGTGACCAAATAGCATGATTGGCCGTCGCTATAAATGGGTCAGGCAAAACGTAACGCCTGACGAATGTGATATGTGCGCACCTGAACTTGTGATAGGGTATGTCATGGCATGATTGTCTTGACTTTGGCGAGAGGCAAAAAGAACAGCGATATCCATGTCGAATTCTGACGCCAAATCATGTATACGGCGTATCAGAAGAAGGCGGCGTCCTTCCGGGTTCCCCGTCTCGGATGGGGTCTCTTCCAACACTTTTTCATCAACAGCGACACGATCAGGTAAGACAGCTTCGTTATATGCAGCTGCTGTTGTAGCTGCTGGGTATTCTGATGGTTCGATGTCTTTAATAATGCCATTTGTTTTGCATCTGCCTGACTCGTGTATCTTTAATAGGCAGCTACGCTGGCATGGAGTCAGTTTACGATAGGCGATTGATATTTCCTTCAAATTCGGGGTTTTGTTCTTTTTCTTAGTTTTCACCAAAGCACGCCAATCTGAAGGTCTCTCGTCAGGACATGTCTATAGTAACAAAAGTTTGTGTACGTGCCTATACCATCGGTCGTGACATTGTTGGAAACTAATGAGGTAAAGACGATCCAAACGTTTCCAGATTTCATCTAGATGCGTAACAAAAACGAGACTGGATAATAAAATATGGAATCACGGAAGGCGATTCCGGTCCATCTTCTCTGTCCAACTGCCCCTTTTGGTAACTGAAGATGAATTAGTAAGATGTTCTTTATCATTAAGGCTTCACCTTTCATTCTACTTTTATTTACTGATATTATCTGTGATCTTTCTTGCATATATTCTGTTGGCGTAAAATTGTCTAACGAGTGTTTCTCTTTCGAACAGCCGACTGGGACGGAGACAAAGGTCGCCTCTGTCGTCTTTCAGACCTTCACATCCTTCAATTTCGAGAAAGGCACCCTGTGTCGTACCATGATAAACGACGTTGCCGCCAGCATTAGCCCTACGCCTATAAGCCCCGCCCGAAAAAGTGCTTTACTTCACGCCCACTAGCGTCTTCTATAGAGAGACGGGAAAAGATTCAAGGGTCGATATGTTATTCAAACATACGTAGCATGTATTCCTTTCCACTTACGTAAAAGCTGCCGGAAACAACCATGTATATACCTTATTTGCTTAGCCTTGCTCCATGTGCTTACTATAGACCACGGAACTATTATGTATCATATCACTAGGAGTCTCTAAATGCTGATTCTACTATAGCATTCTTTGCCAGCGCGTGCTTACCGTTATTTCCCTGATTGTCACAGAGTTTGTGTGATGGAGACCGATTCCCCCCATCTACCCATCTTGCATAGATTTGATTATTTTCAAATCTCTGAATGAGCTCTGATTTGTGCCTTGGGTGAATATCGTCTATACATAGAGTGTCGACCTCCAGAAAACCGCATCCAACGTATTCGAGGACGTAGCGAGGGCGTTCACTAAATGATCTCACATAAACGACTTCACCGTCTGCCGAGCTGGATCGTTGGAAGCTCTTCCCAGGAAATAACATCCTTTCGCTTTCAGTCACCCTCCCTATCGAGATGAAAATCGCAAAGAGAATGAGTACGCACATTCCAGCAGATAACCACCCCAGTTATAGATAATTACGCAGACTTCGTATAAAATGGGCTCTTACTCTCTGATCCAAGCTCCATTCCAGGTTCGACGTTGCTTCTGATTCAGTTACTTTCATGCGAACGTTTCTATAACATCAGTTCTCTCAAATTACAATCCTCCTTTGGTCAGCAAACTTACAGCGGACATTATCGTCTGCCAATGGTGGACGTTGTATATCTAGTGACTTAGGAACGACTATATATAGCAAATGCGATTAAATACACTTGAATCGATGAGGGAGGGGGTAAACACACTTTCATGTGATGATTCACCTATGCCTAGGCTTGATATGACACTTCGAGGTAAAACCTTATCAGAATTGACATCGCTGAAAGTGATTGATGGATCAAGATGCCGATGAAATGAAGTATCGTTCGCCTTGAGTATGAAGGTACCTATCATAGATATTAGACGTCTACCGGAATCCACTAGACTGAAATAGTATACCTTCTTGTAGGGCCCCGGGTAAAATGCTGCAGGCGGGAGGTGAAAAATAGTTATCCTTCGCAAAAAGTTGCGCGTTGTCCTGCACAGTATAGGTTTCTGACAGCAATATATCCTCATAGTCTTCGTTTAGCATGTTTGAGGTGACGGTTTTTCTAGTTGAAACGCTTAGGGCTTTGGAATAGGATCAAGTTGTTAATCGTAGATCTACTGGTAAAGGGATACTTTTTATACCTTTGCATTTTTTCTTGAAGACTTCTGACAATTCGAGAGACCAGATCGCTTGACTTGCTATAGCTGGTGGCGAGTTGACGAGAGACACTAGGATTGCAGACTATGCAGAGTGACCTTAAGTACCTGAGCTACTAATCGGATACTCCATTCTGGAATCGTGCGGACTTCGTCGAGGCGCGAATAATACGACCATAACCATATCGAAATCGGTAGACATGTCTTGAACAAGCTGCGACAAGAGGATACGGCGTTTCTCTATCTCATATCTGCGCTCTTGAGAGTTGTCGTTTTGCAGTACTTTTTGGCTAGTGACCGTACTGTCCTCCCGCTGTGCGCAGCAGTTGTGGTTTTCTGCTACCGATGTCGAAGGTTTAGGAGGCCCATGTTCAACTTCGTTCTCGTTATTCGTCAGAAAAGATGAATTGTATATCTCTTCCAACTTCATCGCTTCCTTAGCCGTCAAGCGCCTAAAAGCGGAACCTATATCTGTTATAGTCAGGCTCTCCTTCTCACTTTGGACTAGACCACGCCAATCTAGAAACAAGGATCTGCATGAGGATGTTTACGCAAAGCATCAGTATCAGAAAGGTACCTATGCCATTTTTCACTGAGTGCATGGAGACCAGTGTTTCGAAAAGATTCCACAACTTCATTTTAAGTGGGATACCCATCGTGTAGCGGGTTGGATGTTCAAGGAACGCGTCTCCGTTTTTGCAGAACGATCAAATACACGCGTTAAACTCTGCCGACGGCATATGCATAATATGCACATACTTTTACTTTATTTATCTAAAAGGTATGCTAGAACTATTAGAACATTCTTTTCAAAAGTTACAGTATGTCTTGCAGATTCCGTCCTTCAACAAGGATTATTATATTACTACTCTTGCGTATTACAGCAGAAAAGGGGGTGATCGACATACGTTCTTCTGGTCCGGTATTTGTCTTTTGACGATGCGAGATTGAAATAACATATAAACATGCGCATCTCACGATTTTTAATCTTAGAAATAGTCAGTTAGTTATACAGTGGTTTATAGAAACTTCATTACCAATGAATATCCATTGGAATATTATACCTGGCTGTACTGGTACGAGCGAATGTGTTATTTTTTTGCCTTCGTGTCGTCTGACATTCATACTTAAATATGTACGGGCAGCTTTTTTTGGTCCTGGAAGAGAGTCTGCGAAATTAAAAGTGGTTGGGAGTTCCACTTTGCTATAATCATTGCAGCAGCAGAATAGACAATTCTTTGCACTCTTTTGCTCTCTTTTCGGCATGGTCTATCTTATGTACGATTGTAGACTTATAGCTTTATCCATATTACACAATCAAGCGATGATCGGGAGGGGGTACCTTCGATACCGGTGATGAGTAGTGAAAAAATACCAATGAAATAAATATGTTGGATACTTACTATATTCTAGACCCAACAATTAATACGCTGCTTCTGCAACGCACTTTTGGTTACGGGAGGAGTAACTTTCGAACGCCATTGATGCCATGGAATTACCGAGCCAACTCACGCCTAGATACTATACTTATTGATTTATTTCTCGGTAGAGTGACGACTACTGTTTCCTCATTCAGAAAACGTAATGTATGTCTCATCGGCTGCTACAACTGGCTGTCTGTAATATCTCTTTCGCAAGCAACATATCAGAGTCATACATATGAAGATGTGCTTTTACAATGTTTTAAGTATTGAACGGCCTGCATATGCCATATGGCATTACTCGCAAACACTAGAACAATGCCAATTAAACTATAGCATATTTTAATGCTGAATTTATATTTGAGGACGTGATAGGGAGATAATTGGCTATTAAATTATTAGAATGCAATGCAAAGAGAACGTCAATGTCTATACTGATATTTGACAGTCTTTTTTGGATGGCCTAGATACTATCATTGCGACACTTTGAAAGAATCTGCTGTGCCTCTGTAATGAATTGTGTACTACGCTCGTCTTCCTGAAGAACATGTGGCGTATCGTGTCGATGATACTTCGTTCGCGTCTTGGACTTTGTTCGCTTGGATATATTTGGGTGCTGAACCCTGCTCATTGACTTTCATATCAAACGCGAGTCCTTCCTTTCTCAGTGTGTCCTTTATCGCACTGCTCTTCGACTTCAGTAGCGGGAGTGTTTTTGAGCTAATCATGGCTGATTTCTGCGCGCCAGACTACAGTTATTACCCATATGTACAATTATTAGTAAAACAGTATCATCATATTGATGAACAGCAGTTCAATTATTGCCATCCTCATTTTATTCGCTTTTGTTTCATACTAACAATTGACTCCCTCTGGCCCATTGCACGCAAAGAAATGAAGTGTAAGCATCCTAATGGCCTCGTCGTGGGTTGGACATTGTATGCCATGTACATATCCAGCTCTGTGTGACATGCATACAGTTCTTATTCTTGTTCATGGCCCGTTTGCCACGGTTCATCACAAAAAATACGTTGTGGGTGCACCCATAAGGTACAAGAAAGATGTACTTTTCTTTTTTTTCTTTCTTCGTTTCCTCTTCCTTTCTCTCGTATGTCTCAGCAGCAAGATAATCACAGTTCGCATCAACAAGCACTGGCCAAGGTGTATAATCCATTCGGCCCAGTCAGATGGATCAGACACAATGCAAATAAGAGCAAAAAGGCAGCCAATAAAAGGACTACGATGCTTTTACAGCCCCAGTCCTTGGTGACTGGACGAGTATACCTTTTGCGAATCACCTCAGCCCACATGGCTCTGTTTCAAAGCGTTCACGATGATATTTACTGCTTTTCTATCTTGCGTAAGTTTGAGCTTTATTCAGCCTTTCCATGCTTTGATATAACCTGGAGTAGGTTATGTCAAGACTTCCGGATCTTTTCGCTGGTCTGAAGCGAGGTAAAATCTCAATAGTACTAAATAGTACTAAGCATTGGTGCTTATGCCTGGGTAGATACCTTGCTGGAGACTTTCACGCATACGATGCTTTTGACGAACTGCATAATCCACTGGTGCACCATTGGCACCACCTTGGTGGAGACGAAGCGGAGACAGCACACTGGTTTCTCATGTTCCAAGAAGCGTGTGCAAAGCAGCAAGCGTGGTGTGAGAGTGATAGCGCAGTGCAGCATTATAACGACGTAACAGAAGACACAGCAGTGTACTCTAATAGAACATCACCCGCTGCTACGCATAGCAGCAGTAACAGCATCTCGCATCGGCATCAACAGCAAACATATCAGCCCCAACTGCAGTACGAACCGTCCCTGCAAGAGACAATAGAGCCATATCCCTTGGAAGCAACGTATCTATTACTTCATCGTCAACAAGAACAGGAAGACAAAGAGAGCCAAGTTCGGTGGGGTCACGTTTCTCGGCCCAAGAAACCGTTCATCCGGCACGGTTTGCAGGGCATCAAGCGGATGACGTCTGATCCCCATCGTTTCTAGCACTAGTGCCAGTAGTAGTTTAACCATAATCGCTGTCTATCGTTTGCTGATTAAATGGGTTGGCTTGTTCCGACCAGGTTGCGGAAGGTGGATTCACGCATTTGTTTGAGATAGTGCTCGTCAAGCTTATCACGCGCGCGCTGAACTTTCTGGTCGTGTTCGCGCTCTGTTTGTCTCAGACTGGCGAGAAAAGCGTCTCGTTCTGTCTCGAAAGGATGCGGCTTGATGGCCTGGGCTGACTGGACCTCATCTAGCATGTCCTGCAGTCGCTGCATTGTCTGTTGCGTTTCATTCGCTAAAAAGGCATGTGAGAACAAGTATAGCAAATGGGAATATACTAACCTGCAGTGGCCATTTGCTTCCAGTCTTCCTGCTTTGCTCCTGCTACTTGCAAACTGCGGGTGCACCCGGTTAGCTGCGCATACGTCTTTGTGAGTGTATCTGGTCCTACAGCCTTTGTCTCCTCTTCGTTCTGTTGGTAGATAGTACAAATAGCATTGTCAGTGGAGTAAAAAAAACGGGGAGGGGTTCATACGTCAAAGTGAGAGACAAAGTCGCTCAGTTCTTGTTGCAGAACTCTGTGGGCTTGTTCATTGAGCGCCTCATCCAATTGGTTCAAATCTATTTCCTAGCAAGGTTAGTCGACTACCAAGGTAAGCTGAGGGGACACGTACTATTAAGAATGGGCTTTGGGTCGAGATGGGTCATGAGAAAATGTAGCAAGGGATGAAAAAGCGCGTAAAATAATGAATATATTGGGGCGTGGAATAAAATAAGGTAACTATGTGTGATTTTGCATTGGCATGGTGATCAGCCACCCGCACGCCTTTTCTGTCACTCCACTTTTCTCATATACGTTGAACTTTTGACATGGAGCCCGACCCGAAGAGACAGCGCAACGAAGAAGACCAGCCTGACCCACAGCCAGAGCCTGCTTACTCTCAAGAAGATATTGAGAAGGGTGTGGCTCTTTTGGAAGCTGTCAAGGCTGGCGATCTTGTATGTCCTTATTTTTGTCTGGATCGGCCTCAACTGACAACTTTATAGGACAAGGTCAAGGCAGCTGTTGAAGGTGGCGCCGATCTGTGCTTTGATGGTGATGAGAACGGCAGGACCCCTCTTCACCATGCGGCCGAGCGCGGACACAAGGAGATCGTCGACTGGCTTTTGGAGGAAGGCCACCCGTACAACCTGCTCGATAAGAACGAGGTGTCCACAGGCGAACTGGCCCTTAAAAACAACCATACAGACGTGTATGAAGCCCTGATCGGTCAGGGCACGCGTGCCGAATTGCTCTTGCGCGTCATGAATGCCCAGAGCGACGATGAAGACGAAGAGGGCGGGAAAAAGGCACCCAACCAGGACTACCTTGAGCAGAAGTTGCACTATGACGACAACAAGTTGATGGATGCCAACGACGACGCAGTCATGATGGGTTGGGAAGGTCCTCTGATGGTTGAACATGCCAAGGTCATGTGCCCCAAGGAAGGCCTGGACGTGCTCAATGTAGGCTTTGGTTTGGGCCTCATCGACGACGAGCTGCAAAAGTACAAGCCGCGAAACCACTACATCATTGAAGCCCATCCGGACGTCTACGCACACATGTTGGAGCTGGGCTGGGACAAGAAGCCAGGCGTGACGATTTGTTTTGGCCGCTGGCAAGACGTCGTGCCCACCTTGACCCAGACCTTTGACGGTATCTTCTTTGACACATACGGTGAGTTTTACGACGACTTGCGGGCATTCCATGATGTGGTACCCAACATTCTGAATCCGGAGGGTATCTATACCTGGTTCAACGGCTTGGGCGCGACGAACCAGTTCTTCCATGATATTTATTGCCGCGTGAGCGAGGTTGATCTGCACGACTTTGGCCTGAGCACAGAGTACGTCGATATGAAGATCCCCGAGGCAGATGAGAAGGGTGTCTGGGACGGTGTGCGTCAACGGTAAGTGGATGAAGGGCGTAGAATGCTGGCTTTCTCATGAGAAATACGCAGGTATTGGGTCCTCGAAACATACAAGCTGCCCATTTGCAAATTCCTTGCATAATAACACAAATCATCATCATTGGAATAAAAAGAAAAGCATATTTGACTTCAAACCACGGTTTTATACAAGATGCAAAGAGAGAAAGAAAATGCATACACTTTAGGCGATCAGCTCAACGACTAGAAAAAGAAACAAGAGGTAAGTAAAAGGTGGCAAACAAAATCAAAGAGTATACATACCACCACCAGCAGCCTTGATCTTCTCCTCAGCCTTGCGCGAGACGAAGCGGGTGCGGACAATGAGGGGCTGGGAAACGTTGCCCTTGGCGAGGACCTTGGCGTAACCGTTCTGGAGGGCGTCGATGACGGGGACCTTCTCGGTGTTCTTGTACTTCTCGAGGGAACCCTCGGGAGCAAGGGAGCGGAGCGAGTCAAGGTTGACGATAGGCTTCCAGTAGGCGTTGGGCTTCACGTGGAAGTGGCGCATACCGACCTTACCGAAGTAACCAGGATGGAACTTGTCCATGTTAGTACGGTGGTGGTGGAAACCACCAGCAAGACCACGACCACCGGGATGCTTGCGGTGCTTGCCTAATGGAATGTCAATATCAATTCTATTCAATGATCTCGCTTTACATACCAACGCGACCGTGACCGGCAGAGACGTGTCCACGCTTCTTTCTGTTGTGGTGAAGTCTGGTAGGCTATAACAAATATTGTGAATGAGCATCATTCGTCCTGACATTTTCTGCCCAGTCTAATTTTTCTTTTTCCCATATCCACTTCATCCATCAGTCTACCAACAGATCCATCTATCCACATCCTTGTCCATCCATCCATCCTTGTGATCATCCATTGATCCCTTCGCAAATCGAGTCCATTTCTCTTCCACGGGTGTCAGTTCTTACCATCTTGAGTGCAGAAAGGCCGGACGACAGTTGCCACGGCCAACCCCTAAAAGCGAACCTGAGTGTAATTCGAACACCGCCCAATCCTTTGCCTTTTTGGGTTTCTCAGAACGCTGTGATCGCACTATCTTGCTCATGCTTAGTGCTAAAAAAAAGCCAAAAAAAAAGTCGTACCATTCCGTATGACATCAATCAAGCGTTGCATTTATCACTGAATTGAAAAAAAATTTAGGCTTGGTGTCGAAGAATATATTGCATTTTTTTGAGGCTTTTTTCTCATATGGTTAGGCAGAACAATGTACAAGCTTGTGTGTTTACATAACCTGGTGAACTGCAAGTCTGTAAGCTTATTAGTACTACCTTAAATGAATGTATACAAAGTTACATAGGCGGTTACATAGGCGACAACATCTATCAAAGAATCTATAGCTTATGAGACATATGGACCTGTTGTTACTTCCATCGTTAGAGAGAGTGCCGTTGGACAGGTTCAAGACATTTTCACAGAAATTAATAAAAGGATGAATTACTCTGCAAAAGGTCGTGCACAATGGCGACAAGGCAAGTATTTTCTATAGGTGGCCCTATCTTGTCTGCCCGAGCTTTTATCGTTGTGCGACTGTGTGACTATCACTGCATTCTATAATGCTGTTTATATCTTTAAGCATCATGCTCGTCAAAGGTGTGCCTTTGTTAGTTACATATAATCTATATTTAATGCTAGAGCTGAAAATGTCTGTCCATGATGAAGTAGCAGGAAGACGGGAACATTTGGAAAGCATAAAGGTGACACAATCCCTGCTCAGACCCAATCGATTGGCCCCCACGCACCTACGCTCTCTCTTTATGCCCACTCCTTTCTTTCTACGTCATGTGCATAAAAAGGCTATTAGAAGCCGCCTTGGACTGCCTTGCCCAAGGAGATCACCTTCAGCTCGAGAATAAAGTTCAGCAAGCCTGGACGGCCATTCTCGATCAGCGTGCGGCTCACCTTTGCAGAACCAACCGATTCAATGAGGCGATGCAGTGCGCCGACAGGCTCATTCGTCTGAATTCTACCTCAGCAGAAGGATATCGCCGCAAGGCAGACATATACTATGCTCGTCTTCAATACAAACGCGTGCCGTACCTCTACCGGATCTGCTTGGCTCTATCTTTGAATGATGAAGAAGAAAAGCCAGCCCTGATAGCGCGTATGAACGAAGCTCAATTCAGACTGCGCAGTAGGGCCGATCCGTTCCATGTCCTGCCTCTCGAGGTGCTCGAGACCGTATTCCGCTTTTTGGAAGTACAAGACCGGCTCAGGTGCTTGGCGGTGTGCCAACAATGGCGGAGCTGCTTATTGCAGCTCTCCTCGCTGTGGGACAGCCTGACCCTTGACCTGACCCACCTGCGCACGCCAGACTATGTGTCCTCCACTCTACCCTACCTTGGTCCTCGTCTGCGCCACCTGCAGCTCACACACCACCCCATCATTCTCGATCATGCTTTTCCTATGCTGGCACATCACCGCTGCAGTAATATCGAGTCACTGGGTAGGCTGATTGAACCCCATTGGAGCGAATGCATATCTCATGTGGATTCTAGATATCCAACTCGTAAAGAGCAACCGTTTCGAGGCACCTGCTCTCGGATACAATTATCCGTGTACCCTCTATCTTACGCAGAACCTGACCAAGCTCCATTTTCACGATAGCCGGTATAATGCCCCCCCTAGGCTTCTGCAGACCTTGCTTGCCACCTGTCCGAAGCTGATCGACCTGTCGTGGACTATGTCTTCTCAAGTCGCCTTGATCGACGCCCCACCATGTCTGGATCCGTATTATTCAGCCCACCCGAGCCATGTGACCGACTTGCACTACCTTCGATGGCCGACCCAAGTCAATATCCTCTCGCTGGACCTGATACCCAAACTCTGCCCTGCTCTGCGCCAGCTGTGGATCCACGGCATCATGGTAAACGAGGGCAATGGTCCCGGCGACGCAATCGCATTTTTGGTTACCCTGCTCAAATGCTGCCGAGACCTGAACACTCTTTTGCTGGGCCGACCGATCTATATGACGCAGCATACATGGCCTACAGCCGAGGAAGAAGCATCCGCCGGCCAGCTTACCACCTTTTTTTACGAGCCCTTCTTTGCTTTTTCGGATGCATCTGTACGTGACGTGATACTGCAATACGCCGGTTCGCTGCAGAACCTGACCTTATCGAGCCTCAAGCTCGATTATACCACCCACCCGCATGATATCCCGACCTATACTCGTTTCCCGCGACTCAAATACCTCGAAGTCAGCCGCCAATTCGATAGCCACCTGATGCCTTTCATTGACCCCTTGCCAAATTTTTTGCTAAAATGTCAGTGGCTGCGCGACATTGCGCTTGTGTTTATCTCACTGGATCCAGACATAATCGGTGCCTTGCTCAAGCTGCCGTGCCTGCAAAAGATGACGCTCAACAATTGCGACAATCAAGAAGCCCTGGGCCATTTGCTCGAGAGTGCGGCAGCCCAGGGCGATGCTTGTACTGTACGACACCTCATCATTGTTCAGGACAACTTGAATAACCCGATGCGTGTGCTGACTGCGCTTGGGAAAATCATAACCTTGACTAAGCTCGAAATTTGGGGCTATCTATTGACGGAAGAGCTGACGCGTGCTTTTGCCGAGAGCGCGACACGGTCCGGTCTCACCACGAACCTGACATTCCTCAACCTGCATACCTATCAGCGGGGGATGGCTATACTCAAAGAGGCCTTTATGTTCACAAACGTGGCTGGCCCTCTCACGCAACCCTTTGACGCCGAGTTATTCCCTATTCATTAATCTTTACATAAATAAATTCCAATACTCTATGAGCTCCTTTGATTGAGCCAGCTACATATATGTGCTGCCGGAAAAGGAAAAGGACCGTCTGACAATGCAGTAACATGAAGTCTCGCACGCGATCGACACAATGTTTGTTGTCACCGGTTTGCCCCAGCTGCTAGTACAATTATGTCCCTTGAGAGCTCTTATCATGCGTAGTTTCGATCATTGCTCTGGACCATCAAGGTCCATTTTTTATTTGAAATGCTTTTTAATAGTAGCGGATATCTTGAAGTGCGTCCAGGAGCGAGTGGCTGCTGTCATCCTATGAAAGAACACAAGTATATTAACATACATATTATCAGATATTTTTATCATTTACACATACCATTTCCAGCGACCAGAGCATGATACCGCCCAAATCTCTTTCAAGAGCATAATCTACTTTAGCTTGAAGGGCACGCGGATCATTGTAAGTGAGGAACTGTTTACGCTTGCTATTATAGGCGTAGGGCGTCTCTGTCTCGCTACTGCGGTACGTCTTCCATCCATTGCCGTTCTGGGGGATCTTTTGAGAGACAATGGATCGCCATTGGAACTCGCCCGAGTAGCTCGGCTTGCTTCCTGGACACGGATCGCTCTCACGCTCATCGTAGCTGTCACCCTTTATCTGGGGTTTGCTCGTATTGATCTTTGTAAATTGAGTATGGTTCTTCGGGACCTGATTGACGAGAGCAGTGTAGCCATAAAAGGGGACGCCAATAACAATGCGGCTGGGAGGAATACCGGCAGCTATCCATTGCTTGACACTGTCGTCCACGCTGGATCCAGTTTGGTGTCCCTTTGCAGTGTACAGTGGCGCGTTGGAGCCCGTCTCACCCGCCCAGTAGCCATCGAGGTCGTACGCCTATAATCGCATAATATGAGCACACAGTAAAAAGGAAACTAATGAAAACAATGCTACCATGATTTGAACAGCATCCAGAACATCGGCCCAAGCCGGGTCGAGGTGCTTTGAGGGTTGTCCAGAAGCATCATTGAACGGTGTGACAGCCGTCGCGACCGAGAGCCGTTTGTAGTATCTAGACTTGGCGTGCAATTTTTGACGAAGAAGTTTCAAGAACTTCAGCAGGTTGGCAGAATCATTTTTGTTGCTACGGATAGAATTATGGACGTGTGAGAAAATAATAGTAAGCAATGGTTGATAAAAAGGCTCACTTTTGGTTACATGAGACGCCGTTCTTGCTGTTAGGGTACTCCCAGTCAATATCTAATCCATCCAGTGCGAACGTGGAAGTCAAGTTGACGAGGGTATCTGCAAAGGCTTGTCGGCTATGGTCGCTGGCGACGAGTGAGCTGAAGTACCGCGACCCCGTCCATCTATAATGTAATAAATCCGTTTCAGGTTGTAAATTCAGGTACCGTTTAATTATGCTTTTCAGGGACACAAGAAAAGACTGATCTTACCCTCCGATACTCAGGCTGATGGTTTTCTCGTGAGCATGGGCTTGGTGGACAACCGATTTGAGCTGCGCCTCGTCGAAACCTGAGATACGGCCGCGTTGATCAGGGATTCCGAACGCATAGTTAACATGGTCGAGCTTGTCCCATGCAATGGATTTGGGGAGACTCCAGTCAGTCACGTAAGCAGTGAGCCGTTGGGGCACGTCGTCATCATAGTCGAATTTACGCACTGCAGCATGCGCGCTGCAGGCGCAAAAGAGGAAAAGGGAAAGGAAGGCAGTGAGCATAAAAGCAAGCAAATGACAGGAAAGAAGGAAGATAATGGTGAATTGGAGAAGGTATTTATACACAATGGCTCTCCTTGACCACACTCTATATCCACCACCGCCACCTTGTCCTCCACCTCTTAGTCTTACCTCGGGTTCCTCCCCCCTTTAATATCGCGCTCCCTTCATATCAGGTACCTGGCGTACATGGTCTTGCTTTGACAGTGCCATTTTTGCCTGTGATTGAATGTTGAGTTACGGGGGCTGCTTGTAAGGAGTATCTTGAGTAATATACGCTTTTTGCAGCGAAACAAAATAATCATCATTATGCGATTTTATCGCTATGCCATATGTGTTTTGTTTGTGGATCGTCCAACACAGTTTAAAATGACCGACCCTGCACGCGCCCTAAATCGGGACATTTTTACTATTCAAGATCTAAGCCTTGTACCACAACGACGGCACGTTTGTGCCCTGCGCCGATCTATCATTTCTATGACAGAAACGAAGCCCCACTGGTCAAGCCGAGTGGCTGTGGCATGGCCGCGCATCTGTATAACTCACAGTAAAAAAAGGAGCATGGCGTGAGTCTTGTCTTCATTTAATATATATAGAGTTAATCACCGCTGGCGTTCATTCAGCCTCACATTAGTTCATTCCTGGCTTCATAGCGATACATACATTTTGCTAAAGCTTCCAAAAAGAAATCGCTTACATACAAACCAAAAGTATACGCCGCGTACAGCACACAGCAAGGAGGAAAATACCTTCCAACGCTCACAATATCGCTGAGGGCATTACATCGCAGCCCGCCGCAAACGATGTTTCTCCTTGCGATATCGAGTCAGCGATACTTTGGAAGCAATTGTGCCTTTTACTGTCTACAAGCCTGTGCTAAGCTGTCAAACAGTGTATTCTGTACGTGTATGATCTGTATTGGTGAGGGACTACATATGTCACTCTGATATATGGGTACCATATTATGGTATCTATTTACTTAAATTTCTTTTTGGTTATTTCTGCCCTTGTTTAGTTTCTGCAAAAACATACTCTACGTATCACTTAATGTAATCGAATCCTATCATAGCTGCACTAGTCCAAATTATTCCAGCCTTGCTGCCAGAATATGTATCTGCTTTCAGTTCCACAGTACTTGGAGCAGACTAAATCGCCTCTTCATATAAAGCACAAAGCGGATCTAGCTTTCGACAGCAAAAGAGATAAAAAGAGATATTATAGGTGAGTCTCTACGTATGAGACCTTCTTGTAGGTAACGATGGCGTAAGACTTTCTAGAAAAACATTGATATCAGCTTTTTGCTGGGGGCTGCTGCGGTAGGTGCGAGTCCCGATACAACCGAGTCAAAATGATGAGTGCCCAACTTTGCACATGCTAACGCAAGAATGGTGAGCGCGAACAAAACTCGAAGGAGTAGACCAATGTTTACATACAGAAGTATATATGCTGTGTTTCGCATATCCCAGAGTATGAAGCTCTTTGGAACTTGCCTTCTTTTTCAAGGAAAGAAGACTGGTATCGTGCTGGCTACCTTGGCCCTTTCCGGGATCATATGGGAAAGGTACTGGTTTTGCGAGCTTGATGTGAATATTATACTGCATAGCTGATGTGCCGGCTAAAGGGCCGCCCAGTTCACCAAGATTATGTCTACACTTGAACAGGCATAGGTCTTTGGTTACTTTTGGACTATCTGCATAGTCATTTTCAGCGGAGCATAGACGCTTTCTGCATTTTGCTCTCTTGGAATATATTTACGATGATGTGTATCACTGTTCACTGAGAAGTCCTTCTTTCGTGACGTGCCTGGTAAAGAAAGAGAATAAAGAAGGAAGGTCTATTGGTCTATCAAGTCGGAAATAGGGGAGCTACTGGTATTGTTTTGACTGCTACTACTTGCTATGGTGCTGACCGTACTTGAGCTTTTCTTTGCATCCAGCATGACGCCGAGACCTGTGCTCAAATCCTGCAGCTCGCGTGCCAGTTTGCTAAAAAGCTTTAGTAAACACAAAGCAAAAACAGTACGAAAATACTCACCAGGCCGTTTGATGCCACTGGTTGCGCTCCTTGATGGTCACTTCCAATTTCCGAAGAATCTGTGTCTCTGGTGTCGGATGGCCGGGTCGACCGGCCGATGCACGAGTGACGGGAATGGACTCCATAGCAGGGGCTGGTTGGGAATACATGACAGATAGCTGGTCGAGCTCATTATTAAAAGCTTCATATAGCAGGTCGTTTTCCGTTAGTGTGTCCTGGTGCTTGACTCTCAAAATGGACAGTTCTTCATCTTTCTACTCTCTTGATCAGTACATCTTATATTAGCTCCTTTTGAGACTTACCTTGCGTATCTCGCGCGTGAGCTTGCGTACGACCGATCCCATTTCCTCATAGTCGCGTATCATGTTACTGTACTTGAGGTGAAACTCAGCCTTCATCTGGTCCATTTCCGCCATAAGCTTTTCAATCCCGTTAGGCGAGTTGCGGTTGGGCGTCACCACCTCTGCACTACTGACACTATTGGTGCTAGTATCGGATAAGGCAGGCGATCGGCTTTTGATGTTCGCAAGAAGTTCGGCAACCTTTTTATCAACAGGCACCTCGTAAGCAGGCAGGCTGAGGTCTTGTGAAAATGGGCTGCTATAGGTTGTGGAAACGGTAGTGTGGCTACCCATGGTAGAAAAGCCGCTGTTGCTGCCATGACTGCCACTGCGTGTACGGTTTGGATTGGATGTGGTGGTGGAAGGAGACGGGTCGGGTGGGGTCGAGATGACAACGGACTTGCGGGATTGGCCCGCCATGTTAGCATTATTATGAATGTCTCGACTGGCGCGCCGTTTTTGATCATAGGGTTGCTTTCGCTCGATCCCATAAAGCTCATTATTGCTGGGGATGCTCTTTCGCCGCAGCTTTGGCTAAAGCATGGGAATATACATAAGTATGTTTTAGGAAGACGTTGCCTCGAGCATACCTTGATTTCATAGGAGACGGTCTGGGTCGGATGGATACTGGGTTGATAGGATGAGCCAGCCTTGTCGTACGCATCATTACTACTGCTATAGCTTTTTCTACGCTCCGCAAGATCATCCGTGCTGCCCAGAGTGAGCTCGCTCGCGCTGGATGAAGATGAATAGGTGTGCGATATCCGTGACTCGAGGCCCCCATCGCTGAAGCTCTGCGAGCGTGACAGTGATGTCGGTGCTCCGATGTTAAAGAGCTTAAAGGTAGATATGCTCTTGCGTCGACGGATTTCTTGGCGTAAGGTGCGACGAACTGACTTGTTGACAGCCCGTTTCCGTCCCACGGAGAGCGAGTTGGCCATTCTGCCCACCTCGTGCAGATCGCGATTACAGTCATATACTATATTAACAGTAAACGGTTTATAAGCATACATGATTCCAGGGTCAGATTTATGACTGACAGTTGCCAAAGAGACGTTCCGTGAAAGTCTTCTCGTTTTTGATATCAAGCTCCAGAGCAGAGGACGATACCGGCTCATCCTCTGCCACACAGCCTAAAGCGAGTTTGCTTTGAATCTTCAGTCTATAGGAGGTGTATGAGTCGCGATTTGATTGTCTCCTGTGATAAAACATACACGTATTTCCCGGGAAGGGCAGCTCGCGGTACGACGAAACCTAGCATGTGGGGTATCATGTAACAGCTACTGAGCATGCTCCGCAGCTGAGTCTCTGCATTCTCCAGATAGACAAGGGCCACGTCACTCTTGTTGGAAGCAGCAGGGTATGTGGATATAGGGTAAACATTGGCAAAGAAATGGCGGCCCTTCCAAGCGCGTGACGCGTGTTGTACACTGTCATCTACGGGTATCAGTCAACAAGCGTTGGCTAAAAGCACTATCATAAGCGATCTTTTTTTCCTCTACCTTGTTGGGTCCTCTGAGCCATCTTTGCCTTGCCAAACTGTTCAATAAATTTTCGACGTTCATGCAGCCAAGCTTGGGTATGTTCGGCGCGTGCGACCGAGCCATCGACGGCGGAAGTGGAGAGCGTGAAGAGTCGTGGTGCGGTATCATAGAAATAGCCTTCAAGTGCATCGCGTGTTTGTGGATCAACATCGGGTGATAGTGAAGTTGAATAATTGGCCACGAGCGTAAAGGACGTGGGCAGGTCTATTTCAGTATAAATGAATCCGGCCACAAGCCCGAATTAGCCACCCTATTCACTTTACCTTGGAGTCCTTCACAGATCTCGATATCACTGACATTGAGCCAGCCCCGAAACTTGAGCTTACGGTCGTATCGCTTGTTGTCACCTTTCCGAACGAGAAGAGAGAGCATGCCAGTCTTCTTGTCTCGTTCATGATCGAGACCACAAAGCTCGAGCCCGTCCGCTGTATAAGAAGGCCGTCGGACGACCATGAGTTTGTCGGTAAACAAGAAAAAAGTGACAGGATGGGTAGGCTTGAGGGTTTCGCTATCGAGCTCAACGGCATCCAGGTGGCAAATAAGACAACGCTGTTGGCTAATCAAGGAGGCCTTGGAACGTTTTAATGGTAAGCGCTAAAAGCATGGAAAACTTACAGGACAGTTTTGAATAGATTGGAGCATGTTGTGAAAGATACGTATTAGCTTGGTATGGTAGTCTTCACTCATGTTGGCAATTTCCTCGGCAGCGATCAGCGCCTCGCTTAAGCCCGGCAAATCGGGATGATCGTCGGTAGTATGCTTGATGAGTTCTGTCGTCAGCGGAAGTGTCGTTAGTGCCAAGACCAATCGGAACACGTGACATACCTTTCAGGAAAAGGGTATATCGACCGACGCGCTGGCCCGGTAAGGCGAGGTAGTCATACATGGTCTGATTTCCGAGTTCTTGTCGGCTCTTTACTTTCTGACATACGTAAATTGAGCACCTAAGCGATCCTGTTCCATGCCACTTACATCCAAAAACGCCTGGTAGGTTGGGTTGTTCTTTTGCTCCTTGATATTGAATGCCTGGGCGTTTTCGACACCGAGCAGGAACTTGTGGTAGGGTGCACTGAAGCGGCGTATCTAAATCAACGGCATTAGAAGGATAAGACAAAAGGAACGCGTGTCACTTGCATGGGAGAGGCACATGTCACCAAAGTTGCCTGGATTGGGCTCTTTTTGGAAGCGAACCAGGTCAGCAAGGAAGTTTTGGTTGACCTGCAAGATTTGTTCAATGTTCATGAAAATTTTGTTGCACTCGTAGGGTCCGAGGATGAGCGAATATCTGTCGCGAGTTTTGGCACGGACGCGGTGTACAATACTCTAGAAGAAAAGCCAAATGAGAAACATAAGATAATCTCAACCATTTTACGCGTGTCTACAAATTTACGTTGATAAACGTGCGTAGGCTCATGACATAGTTGTCTTCTGTCAAAATGAATTCGGCAATCAGGTTGTTTCTGCGCTCGTCATTCTAGGCACCAAAAAAGAGTTGATGTTTATAAGAATCGGGCCCATAATTAATAAATAGTTATTACCTTGACAAAGCGGCGTTTCTCGGGCATTGGATTCAAGGATGTCCGCCGCGTATGCATGTCAAATGGCGTGTCGGATAGAAGACCAAAGAACTGTTCATAGTGGGTTGCTATAGAGACGAGACATAGAACGAGGTGAATTCCCAGGTATAGACGTGTATACATATAGGTAGCTATATATATTTTACCAGAATCGCTTTCGGGTATGTCGTCGTCAACGAGAAGGTCATAGTAGACACACTGTATAGATTTTCGAATGGTTATATAGGTTATATTCTGCCCGTATAAGGCGATCGCGTACCAATGGTTCCGGTGGATGCTGATGAAGGGCAAGAGTGGAAGGAACGAAATGAGGCGTGCGATCCGTCGTTTTGAGTCGGCGGGAATGACTGTATCCAAAGGCCGCAACGCTACTCAACTGTTCCTGCATACAAAAAATAAATTATGATACGGAGAAAAGGAGAAAAGGAGGAGTAAAAAGAATCAGAAATGTAAGAGAAAAATAAAACGGAAAAGAGAAAGAAAGAAAAGAAAGTAAAAACAGTGGCGCTAAAGGGACGTGTAATGTATACACGCAAGTACCTTGTGTTGCCAAATCGGTAGCCGGAGCCCCGGGTCGCTTGCTTGTCAACAGCCGTGCAGATACCTCTCTCTTTTCCTTTTTTTTTTTTTTTTTTTTTTTTTTTTTTTTTTTTTTTTTTTTTTTTTTTTTTTTTT
>VAFG01000219.1:61559-85349 GCA_013461545.1 Syncephalastrum contaminatum
ACTCGGCTTTTCCGGAAGTAAAAGAAGGTCCGCCTCAGTATCAGAATCATGTATATCATGCTCATGCCATGTTTATCAAGCGAGTATAGAACGTGTTATTGCGTGTATGATTTTCGTGCGGGTGTAATTGCGCGACAATATAAATGTGTGGTTGTAGGAAGGGGAGTGGAGTGCAGGACGAATGAACAAAGGAAATGCAAAACGGCGAATGAAATACAAGATAGAGTGTATATAGCGTACAAAGAAAGGGAGGCGGCGTTAACGCTTGCGCTTCGCGCCCGCGTCTTCTCCAAGGATATCCTTGAACATCTCCTTCCGCCGTTGGAAACCCTTTTCGCGTTCGATCCATTCTTCGCGTCTTCGTTTGAACATGTCAATGTTGCACGTCCAGAGAATGCCTTTGCCGATAAAGTCTTCGGACAGTTCGTACTCGCGCTTGACGAGTTCTTGAGCAATTTTTTCCTAATGTCGGGTGAGTCAATCGCTTTGAGCGCATATAATCCAGGCTTACCTTCGTCTCAATATCGGCCACACCCCAACACCGCTCGACAACGTGGCTGCCAAACTTGTCCTTGGCAAGGCTGACGTAGCTGCCGTAAAAATCACGCGTGATCTTTTTCAGGATCTTGTCGTTGATGTGGTCCGACGACAGGATGGCCTCGACAGCACGAGAGCCTACCGGAGATTGGCACCAGGGCAGGGTCAATTCGGTGCCCTGAGCAAGGAAACTGGTTCATATATGTCAGTCCATCCAGTTCCATATACATGTCATTCTCTCGAGGTGTTACCTAGAAACGAGCACGTTGTTTTGCTTTTCGGGCATCTTCATGATGGCCTGAGCAATCAGCGAGCCTTGCAGATGGAATGCGTACGTGTTCTTGAGTTGGTCGCGGGGGAGAGCCTCGACGTCCTATCCACCTCTGTCAGCATATCCTTTCTAGTAGATCGAGTCGGAGCCGTCACAATTTACTTACAGCCAGAATCTGCATGCGCATCAAGCACGGCGCAAAGAACTGTCGCGATTTGGCTTCGTCGGCCAAGCCAAGGGCCTCACGGAGCCATTGGACCAAGGTTTCTTGCTGTCTGTCGAGCCTGGCAGACGCCTCAAACATGCTGCGAATGACGCCAAATTTGCCAGACTTTAGGATGGCCTGAAGGCCGTCCATCTCGCCAACCATAGCATCGACGTGCTTGCCCTTGCGTGCGTTGGTGAACAGAGACTGGACAACAAAATTGGAGAGGGGGTGCAAGCTGTACTTTTGGAGCTTGCCCTTGAGATGAGCCTTATAGATCTTGCTATAGACCTTGTTGGGCGCGACCTTGAGAATGACTTCCATCAAGTGGGAACCAGACTTGTCGCGCACGAGGGTCTCGAACCACGACTTGCGCTCCTTTTGGACATGCTCGGTCTCCTCGCCCGAGGCGATGCCCCACAAGATGCGATCCAGAAGAGCGGTCTTGACTTTCTCGCCTTCCTTGTCATCACCTTGAAGTTCGAGTAGCAGCTGAATAACCGGGTTGCCGACGTTGTGGACGGCAAGAGTGCGCATCTCAGTCTCGGAGGAGCTGAGGGCGAGTTGGTTGGTCAGCGTACGCAGTGCATTTTTAAAGCTGTCGGGGACCTTGCGCGTGGCCGAGGCACGCGAAGAGAGCTTGTTGTTAAAGTCGTGGGCTGTCTTGAACTTTTTGGACTTCTTGGAACGGAAGCGGCCCTTGGTATCACCCTCCTCGTCGACGCGCTTACCAGCGAGCACATAGAGAAGTACGCGGAGCGGGTGGGATGCGAAGCGTTCAGACATGAGTGCGCCAACCGAGCCCTTGATATCATCCACCATCTGCAGAATCAACTCTTCCATGCTCGGTAGTGTGCCCTGATCGCCATTGATTTCCTCTTCAGGCTTTTCTTCGGTCATGTCCTTTTCAACCACATCTGCGCCGAGGGTCAGGATAGTTTGGAAGACGTGAGAGGCGCAAGGATTGGTAAACATCTCTACAGTTCTACAAAAAGCGGGTAAGTCAAAGCACCAAACAAAGAAAACTAAAAAGCATACCGGCCACTCAGTTTGTCAGCAAAGACTCGCAGTTGAAACTGGTCGGATATCTTGAGCAGCTTCTCAAGAATCAGCGAGCAGGCGTAGCTCTGAGCAAGTTCAGCTTCCTTGCCAAGGACTTCTTCGTACACATTGTCCACAAACAGGCGCATGTCTATATATATACAAAAAGTGTCAACAATCATTCCAGCTGACCGATCCACGTTTCAGATCTACCTTCTGCTGTCTCGAATGGGGGATCGTCAATGGTATTTTCGACACCCTTAAAGTAGCCGAGTGTTTGTTCGTCAATCTCGTAACGCTGACCGTGACCATTGAAGCTATTGTATTCCTGGTTGTTTCCGTAGAAGCCGTGCTGCTGATCGGCCATTCCAACGTCATTAAAAGATTCCTGACCAGCATCGTCCCTTGGCGCAAAATCACCATCGGGGTTTTGCTTCTTTGGGTCGCGTCCTGCTCTCTTTCTCTGGCGGGGCATTGTTGGAAAAAGTTAAAAGAAGTTCGACAAATTTTCTTTCTTTTTTATCAATTCTCGGTGCATAAATTCAGCCACTGCGTTCCATCCCCGTTCCTGGCAACATAATCACCGCCAATATCTTTTTGATTTATATATTACCCGTCTCCCCAATCACAGACACAACCTCTCCATCATTCTGCTTGTAACTGAATAAAAGTGTGCAATAAGATACTATTAAATGATATGTACAGTCTGCTACATACGAGCCTGCCGCTTCGTAGGCCAGTCCTCGTTGAAGCTAATTGATTTGCGTTTGTTTGCCTCACGGAACTCCACATGGTTGCCATCAATACCCGGGTCAATGCTCTGACGCATGTATTCCGGAAGCGGCTCCTTGTACAGGCGTCGGATGGATTCGAGAAGCGAATCCAACTCGCTGTAGTTGTCCTCGTTCTGAATGAATTTTTGATGGGACTCCGTTTTGACGTGCTGCGAAAAAGTCCTTTGTTTAGTATAAGTCACGTTATTATGTTATCTGCTTACTTCTTGGTAGTTGGGATATCGCGCCTTGCAATTCTCACACCAGTTTGTTTCTTGCTCCATCTTGCGTCGTTGCAGCTCCCTCCGCTGCCGCTCTTTGCGTTTGAGACGTTCCTTTTCCCTCTCTTTCTGCACCAAACTGGCTGCCTCGCTGGCTGCATTGTTCATGGCGATAGAACGTACTGGATTAGGCGTGTTGCTGTTATCCACCATGCGACGATCCAGTCGTGCGACACTCTCAGCGCGCGGTAGCTTTCGCCTTTGTGATGCGCTTGATGAGGTTGGTTGGGTGATGGCAGTTGTGGTCGTGGTAGTAGTGGCTGTGGTATGAGCGGTAGTAGTATGATTAGAAGGTGCAGCGAGCGAGGGTTGATAACCAGTAGGACGGGTGGATGAGGATTGTTGAGGTGTGTCGGGGAGATCGGGTTGTTCTGTGGGTGAAGGAGCATAGACGACGGGTGTATGTTGCGAGTCTTTCCCGCGTGGTGGTGTGGGAGGATGCGGTTCCACTGGAGATTGTGTTTCGCCAGGAGGATGCCCGGGTGAGGGCTCTTTTGGCGGATCTTCTTGTTTGTCTTGTTTTGCGCCCTGAGCTTCCTCTTTGGTGTTTTCCTTATCATTCGCGTCATTCTTTTCGCCATTGTGTTTGGTGGTATCGGCCTTGGGCGTCTGTGATGGCTTTGAGGAGGAATCGGAAGGGTGACGGGAAAAGGGAGGTTTGCCTGGAGGGGTTTTAGAAAGGACGGGCCATGAGAGGTCTTGGTGAGCGCGTGTGTATTCCTTGATGACGATGGGTCTGTGCTTTCCACTGGGTTCTTCCACAAGGAAATACGGGTATTTAAAAGGAATAAGTTGCGTCTGGTGCTGCGCTGACCCGGATTGACCTTGTGCCCGTTCTTCTTCCAGCAAGCGCCTCAGATCTTGGTGGTTGTTCACCCTCCGCCGTACTTTGCTTTCCACAAGAAAACGCAGGAACCCTTTGGCCTCTGTATCGTTTGTCTATTAGCTAAACTGAGGGGTGGCAACCATGCTGGACTTACTGTCGACGTTCCATATTTTCATTCCCCATTTTTCGGCATTGTCCACAATAGCATTCGGCGTATTTCTGCCTCGCGTCGTTACAATATGCGTACATGAGTTGGAAAAGAAAGGTTCGATCGTCTACACAAAACATTTGCGCAAGAGTCAGTCGCCTTGTGTATGAAGACAAATGATCGCTTGTCGTTACCGAGCCCAAGAGCTTGAATCCGTTGCGAATCCGTTTTGCGGTAGGTTCATCAATGTTGTCCAGGTAGAATTTAAAGTTGACAAAGTGAGGTCTCATTTGGCTTGCCTGGGCCTCTGTCAACTTTTCACCAGTCTTTTGCTCGCCCATCGCGTGCGTCTTATGCTTTTCCTGGAATGGTCGTTTTCGAGCAGAGAGGAAGGGACGAAAAAATATTGTAGAATTCATAGCCAGATAATTCGCTTCTATTGGCTGGCCATCAAGGGGTCCGTACGCGTCGTGCTTTTGCATATCAACAAAGTGGCGCTTTCTGATCCATACTGCCATGTCTACATACTTGGCCTATTTGGTAGGCTCTCCTCACAGCAGAAAGATGCTCGGATAGATGAGCGTATGGATATATTTAATAAGAAGTAGGCAAACCAAGAGAAAAAAATATCCATTGGTAAAGCTGCCTCCACGAAAAGAAGGATGAAAAACACCCAGGTCGCAGCAGCAGGAAGTAAAATACGTTGTTGATGGATGATAGCCAGCAGATGTGAAAGCATTGCATATATATGGTATGTCTGTGGGTGTGTGTGCACGTCGGTGCAGATTGATGGCGGTGGATGATATATGAAGAATGAAACAATAAATAAATAGATAAAAGAGGAAATGGAGTGGGGCATCAGAGCTTTTTTGCCACGAGCTGGAGAAGCGAGTCTGAGTAGCGTTCGAGCAGGGCCAATGTAGCTGGATCTTCTTGAGCACGCTTATGTCCCAGGACTTCCTGCACCTGCTGGGCAATCTGTTCCATTTTGGGCTTGGTATGGGCGACAAACGCGGACGCATGGTCGTCGCTGGATTGCTGGGCAGTACGTAGAGCCTGGATGACGCTGCTGAGGAGGACCATTGCGCCGTCCAGGTCGGCCTGCAAGCTCTCGTAGTCAGTCGTGTCCGGTGCTGGCTCTTTGATTGTATTGTCAGGCGGCGTGGGAGGCGGTGAAGACGACGCGGGTGATATGGGCGGTGGTGATGTCGCGGATGTCTCTTTTTGTTCAGGTTGTCCGTGCTCAGGCAAATTCTCGCGTTGAGGAAGAGCATCGTCCGAAGCAGTGGTTGGCTTGATATTTTCCTTGACCTCTTCCACACTGGTATTTGCTTCTCGCATCGCTTCATTCTCGTCAGGTTTTTCATTGACCGGTGCATCCTCAATCGTTTGTTTCTCAACGTCAGTTTGGGGATCTGTGGTCGCTGTGGTGGGCAATGTGTCCGTTGTAGCGATCCTTTGGATGGGCGCGACGGGAAGCATAATATCGGGCGAGTCAGTCATTGCTTTCTGATGGGCCTCGATGGCTTCGGCGAGCGCACCGGGCGTAGCTGGCCGCGACCGGCTGGGGTCAAGCGTGGAAAGGTAGCGTGTGGAAAACGACTGACGTTTTTGTAGCTTTTCCTGCCGCTCCTGCTGCAGGTCAACGGGCGAAGGTGCTGGAGGGATAGGGTCCTGGGCACTGGAAGAGCGCGACATGCGCATCGAGGTAACTTGACTGCGCGAGGGCGAAAGCCTTGGGGTGGTGTGCGAGCTGATCGACGCAATCAAGTTACTATCCCCCTCGTCCGAATCTTCTTCCTCGCGTTCATTGTCGGATACAGTAGGCGACCCGGAGCTTTCCTCACCCGAGTGCCCCTCGGTGGATGTTGACGCTTCGCAAGGCGAGACCTTGACCTCGACCGGGGTAGCCACCTTGTCTTCCTGTTCGGTTGTGGCCATAAAAATGACTTCCTCCTCTTCCTCTTCCTCGGGGCCTTCCTCTTCGCGATCCTCTGCCTCATTTTCAGCCTCGCCATCGCATTCGTCATCTTCCTCTGCATTGTTCATATCGTGCTGTGACTTGTCTGAGTCGCTTTCGAGCGCTGGGTCGTTTCCAGGCGCCTCAGACAAATGCGGTGTATCTGGTGTTTCAGGCGACCGAGATAAGTCAGGCGAGCGTGGTAATTCTCCCGTCTTGATCTTCTTTTTCTCGAGCTCGGGTTCGCTGTTGCGACGCGGCTGGGGCGGCACGGGCGGTTGCTGCTCTTTGGATGACTGGGCTGTGGCCAAGCCGCCACCATGAGAACGCGTGAGTCGCACGCGTTGCTCGGCATTCAATGCGTCGCGCGATTTCTGGCGCCGTAGCACATGGTGGGTACCGGTGGGCGATCTGCGCGGCACATCAGCACGGTTGCGCGCGCCTGCTCGTGGTCCAGAGATCGGAAGTCCCACATAAAGACGCTCCAGCTTGCTGTCTTCCTCGGGCGTGCGTCGACCAGTACGTTCGCGGGGTCCAGCCGTGCGTGCGGGAGGTGCCCGCAGCGGTGGCTGCTGTGATTCTTGCGCGCCTGTTCCTCCCGTCGATTGGGCAAGACATTGTGCTTGGACTTGTTGCGCAACTTGCTGAGCATTGCGCTCTCGCGCCTGTTTGTACAGATCATCATATTTGCGTTCAGCGGGAGACACGGCCGAAAACGTTTTCCGCTGACCCTGGCGTGCCATCTGGGAAATACTCGGCGTAGGCTTGACCGCGTTCGCGATCGAGACGCGACGAAGACGGGTATCGGCATTGGCAACGAGTTCACGAAGCAGGTTGCCGCCGCGTTTTTCTTCTGTGAGGTCATCCTGGCTCGACTGCCGGTGGAGGCCCCCGTGGAGGACCATGTTCTGTGCCTTATTGTCGCGATCCATACTGCGCGCCTTCATTTTGCCATAAATCGACTGGGCGACCTTCCAGACAAAAATGGTACCATCCGAGCAGGTACTGACGACACGAAGGGCATCATACGAAGTGCGCAAGAACTTGACAGCCGTGATGAGCTCGGCATGCGCACAGGCTCGCGCGATACAGATGCCGTTCGTCAGGTCAAATAGGCGCAGACATCGATCAGATCCACTTGTCACCGCAAATGTGCCCGAAAATGGATCCAGATCGATATTGATGAGCGATCCGCCCGAATTCTCGTTGAGGGTGGATGCCGCTTCTTCGGCTGTTTCGGGTCTGCATGCCTTGACCGGCTTGCCGTTGTCGGTATTGAAGATAATGAGGCGGCGCTCACCGGTGACGGTGGCGATGTAGCGCTCGTTGAGATTATCGAGCGACATGTCAAAGACGGTACTGCGGCCCGAATAATTGTGGTAGGTGATATAGCGCGGGGTATCTAGGGTATCGAGGCTTCGAAAGATAATGCCTTTATCGGCACCACAGCTCAGGATGCGCTGGGCACCCTTGGAGAATTTGACAGCGGTGATGGAGGACGAGTGGTCATCGAGAGTTTGGACGAGACGAAAGTCGGATTGAATATCAAAGACATGAAGGAGTCGGTCGCGGCTGGCCGTAGCAATATAGAAGGGTCCGCCTGAACTAGGTGAGATGACGGCTGTTTTGTTCTGTTAGAACATACCTGGTGTCTCGGGGTGGGTAAAATCCATGGCGAGGATCTCGGAATCGTGGGCTTCCTGATAGGTCTTTTGCTCCCACGTGTGCATGTCGTGGATGCGCAGGTTACCACTTCTATCACCAGTGGCAAGGAGCTTGGCATCTTTGCTGATCTTGACAGAGCGAATGCCAAAGTCGGGGTACTGGTCTTCAGCAAGGCCTACATTAGAAAGCGTAAGCTCAGGAAGATCTGACACAATAAGACGCATACCGATGGCTCTCCCTGATTTTAAAAATTTGGCAGCTTCATCGTCCACGTAGAGCATTTTAAAAAGTTCGCGGGAGTAGATATTTCGGCGATGGGTATGGATGCCTGTGGAGGGTATGGGCGAGGGCGCGTTCAAAGTGGGGCCGTCAGGCGTGAGTGGCGAGGTGGACTGAGTCGCATGCGGGCCGATTTCAAGATTCCAGAAGCGAACCGTGCCATCGGCTGAACATGTGGCAAACGAGTTGGCAGGTAATGTAGAGGAAGAGGAGGAGGGCGTGTCGTTATTGTCGTATGTGGGACAAGGCTATGCGTAAACAAGAAGAATTAAATTAATCAACAATGACCTGATGCGTTCCTTGTCTTACCTCCATGCCCCAGATACAGTCACTATGATAGATGAAGCTTCTGTATTTGCCTATTCGTTTCATGTCACGGATATCCCAGAGAAACATACTTCTGTCCGAGTAAACAGCGGTGACGCGATCGGTGCGCCCGTCATAGGCGAGTGAGACGACGTCTGGGTAATGCAAGTCGGTGCCGAGAGATGCGATCATGTCGGGCGAAGAAATGGCGCTGATGTCCATGCCGAGAGGGTGAGGTTTAGGCAGGATACCGCGGTACTGCAGCGTGCCAGGTTCAAAGAGGCGGATGATTCCTTCCGAGCAAGCGCACACGACGTATTTGGCAGAGACTGCGATGGAGAAGGCGGCGTGTGCCTAAGAATAGCATAAGCGCATTATTATCATGCATCGTACATTATGTCCAGGCATACCTGCAGATTGACCCATTTCTCGATGGCTCTGCCTTTCTTGAAGAGACTGAGGATACCATTGTCGGTGACAAAGTAGACATCCTCGGAGTTGTTCGGGTCGCACTTGACGTCCACAAAATTGCTGTCGCGCAAGGTCCCGAGCACAACGGTGCGGCCATCCAAGACTTGCGTCTCACGTGAGGCGAGGTTGCCCTAACATGCCCATGATAGTAAACGGTTAGCATCTTGAATATCAACTCGAAAAGTATAACAAGTATTACCCTCTTTGGGATGCGACCTCTCGCATCAAAATGCCAAAATTTGGCATGTCTCAAGCCGGCCGTAACGAAATAGGTACCCTCGGGCGAGAAAGACAGGGCATTGACTTTGGAGGTGACTTTATTGCCTGCAAGTCGGACGCCTTTTTTCCAGTTCCAAACAAAGAGATACCCGTCATGCTAGATGCTGATCAGCGCCCTGACTTTTTGCCTCTTATCGTTGTATGTGCTGCTGCGCAGTCCCCCCTTAAATACTACTTTTTTATCTTTACCTGGAAGCCCACAGAAACAAGGTAGCGAAGGTTAGGCGAGAAAGACAATGCAAGAACACCAAATTTGTGGCCACGGAGTTCGTGCAAAAGGGTTTGCTCCTTGACATTCCATATGAGAATCCGAGGCTGATGACCCATCTAGACAGAGACGCATTTATCAATGATACTTTTCTTTTAGTATTCTTCCACTATTGAGGATACTCTACCTCTCCAGCCGCGAGGAAGTTGCCATCAGGTGAAAAGGCCAAGCAGCTGATAGGTTTAACACGTGCTCCAGCCGACGTCTTTTTGTCGTCTTTAGCTTCTCTAGGATTGGTGGGTGTAGCCAGGGCGAGATCAGCTTGTCCTCCCAAAGGAGAGATGGACAGCCCCTTTTGCCCGTTGGCCGCACTTGTATTGTTGGCGGAAGCGGCAGTTGTGGGCGTTGAGACCGTCGTGTGTGGAGGGTAAAGAAAGCCAACTTGTTTGTTTCGTTTGTGGTTATAGAGGACGACAACTGCACCCGCGGCGTACGCAACCAGATCGTCTGTCAAGGCGAGTGCGCTGTTGGATACGGTGGTGAGGCCCAGGACCCGTTCGAGTGCCAACTGCAATAAGAAAGCGTCAATAACGGAATGACAGTTTGGATTGAGAGTCTTACGGGTTGGGCTGGTTTGACATGCTCTTTTCGTCGTCTGCCATTGAGGGGAGTCTGGAGTGGGGACAGGTTGGCAGTGGATTGCGAAGCAGTAGGAATGAAGTTTGTGTTTGTTAGGTTGGTATTATTGTGGTTATTATGGTGATAGGAAGGAGGAGGAGGCACCGTTCCGGATATGACAGGGAAGCTTTCGGCCATGACATGAAAACATACAAACTTCAGGTCATTCGTGTATGGAGAAAGGGGAAAAAGGAAAGAACGGAAAAAGAAAAGGAAGAAATAAAAAAATTATATAATATATACAAAGAGAGAGGGCAAGTGGACAACAGTGTCTGTAGCTGATAGACGCACTAAATAGAAACGCGAACTTTTTTGTGTGTGTGCATCTTCCGGGTTTTGCTCGCCGCCCTTTCCCGCCAAGTTCTTTCTTCCTTGAGATACACTTACAGCGCCCCAGGCCCAGTTCAGCCCAGCCCAGCCCAGCCCAGCCCAGCATAGATAGCCCGTCCCTTCTATACAAGCACAAGTAGCATCTATTCATGCAAACCCATTTATTGCTGAGAGACCATCCACGGGCACTGGCGCTACGGCCAACCGTGCTCGACGAGGCTCCGTCCGGAGTTCTCATGTTTGAGCAGTACACCTCGTCTTCATCTTACGGCCAAGTCGATCGTGCTGTGACGAAATTGCTGCCAATGTCTGACTTTGAGGACGGTCCCTGGCGAATCCTCAACAGCCGACCTGCTTTCGGCTGCTTGGGCCTCATTAGCGTGCAAGGAGGTATGACCCATACGCACACCTTGTATCCATGCATTGCATTGACTAATAAACAAATCCATACAAAAGAATGCTTTGTGGCTATAGTCACCGAGTGCGTTCCCGTCGGTCGGATACGAGCCGGTGAAGAGGTATACAAGATTGAATCTGTCTCCTTCTACTCGCTTGCTTCGTCCAAGTACGACGATCTTGAGCCTTCCACCCGCGATTCTCCTGCCGAATATGCAGATGATATCGACCAGCCTGGTGTTTTCCAACATCCGTGCGCTCAGCTCCAAAAGCTCTTCTCTCTCGGAAACTTTTTCTTTACACCTGATTTCGATTTGACCAAGACGGTTCAGGCCAGGTATCATCGAATACGCCTGCTCAATCCAATCTCATGGCATTTCCTGCTTTAGAACCTCGGACGCTTCGCTTGGTGTTCATACCTTTGATGATCACTTCCTCTGGAACAAGTTCCTCATCTCCGGTCTGCTCGAGTTCCGTGCCAAACTCGACAAGAAGAAGCAGATGGACCTTGATCGTGGCGGCTTCCTGGTAACCACCCGCACCTACACACATACACATTGTGTGTCACGCGCATATCCATGGGCTCATCCTTCATCACGTGTTATTCTTACTTTAGGTGCTGGCTATTCGCGGCTTTGTGGGAGTCGAGTCCGTGAAGATCGAGAACGAGCGGTTCGATTTGTCCGTGGTCTCTAAATTAAGCTGCAAACGGGCTGGAACGCGCTTCAATTCGCGAGGCATAGATGACAATGGACATGTATCCAATTTCGTCGAGGTAGGCATGATTTATGCAAAAAATTTGGGAAATCTAAATAGGGTTTGTAATTCACAGACGGAGACTGTGCTCTATTCGGACCGTATTTGCTACGCATACACTCAAATTCGCGGCAGCGTTCCAGGTAAGACCCGTGCTTCTTTTATAAAGCGCCTTACTCACCCTATACCAGTCTTTTGGGAACAGCAGGGCATCGTGAACCAAAAGCTGCAGATCACACGAGGAGCGGGCGCGTCTGAACCAGCCGTAAAACGTCATTTCATGGAACTCATCAAGCGCTATGGCTCGACCTACAATATCAACCTCCTCTCCGCCCGCGAAAACTCTGGCGAATCCCTCCTTGGCAGCACCTACCTCGCTGCGGTGAAGCAGCTGCATCTGCCCCAGTCGCAGCTCGACATGTACGATTTCGACCTCCACGCCGAATGCCGCGGCGCCAACTACGAGAATGTATCCAGGCTTATAACCCACATTCGACCCTACCTGAACGAACACGGCTACTTTTTAATGGACTCGGCCGATAGTCAGATCATTTGCAAGCAGACAGGCGTGTTTCGGACCAACTGCATGGACTGCTTGGATCGGACGAACCTCGTACAGAACGAAATCTCGCGCCGGTCATTGGAGTCCTACCTCGATCAGCGATTCCCAACCCGCCGGAGCATGAACGATCTGAACGGGAAACACTCGCATCTGTGGGCCGAGAATGGTGATAGCCTTTCCAAGATTTATGCGGGAACGGGTGCGCTCAAATCAGCATTTACGCGCACCGGCAAGGTTACTTTTATGAACGTCCTCAGCGATGCAACACGGTCTGCCAATCGGTTCTTTATCAACAATTTCCAAGACAAGGCTAAGCAGGAAGTGATTGATCAGCTGCTCGTAAGTGGTTGAAAAGGCTGTTCGTCCATGACTGACACGCAGGGATAGGGCAAACTGGCTGGACAGAGCGCCATCTCGATTCATGACCCTGTGAACGACAAAGTATCCAAAATGATGATGAGCCGGTAAGTATGTGCTGTCAAGCGGGCAAACAAGGCTAACGTTCTCAAAAGGTTAAAGGACTATTCGTCAAGCCGCAAGGTGACAATTTTCTGCGGTACCTATAATTTGAACGGTAAACCTTTTGCCGGCGAGTCCCTTGAGCCTTGGTTGATGCAGCACAGCCGATGTAAGTTGAGGACATCTGAACAACAAAGGAGGATACTGACCTAACTTCCTTGCAGGGCAAGGAGAAGACCCAGATATCTTTGCTATCGGCTTCGAAGAAATTGTCGAGCTCTCACCCCAACAGGTGCGCAAAAGAAACAATGGGATCTGTCAATTAATTCGATTTAAACTACCTGTAGGTCATGACCACGGATGATGAGAAACGGTACGATGCGCGCATTGGGTGAATGTGTTTTTCTAACTCGACTTCCATTTGTCATTAGGAAAATATGGGAAGAAGTCATTGAGAAGACACTCAACTCGAAGCCAAGCAAGCATAAATACATTCTGCTGCGTTCACACCAACTGGTAGGCGCTGCTTTGGTGATCTTTGTAAAGATGGACATTGTCGAAAGCATCCGGAATGTCGAGACAGCTTTGAAAAAGGTGAGAGACGGTCTACACTTGTGTTGAACTGACACGAGATATCTGTAGACGGGTATCATGGGTATTGCAGGCAACAAGGGTGCAGTAGCGATCCGGATGGATTATGGCGACACAAGCTTCTGCTTTTTGGCGGCCCATTTTGCGTCAGGCCATTCCAACTATGAAGACCGCAATGCGGATTTCCACACGATTAACTACGGGCTTCGGTTCTTGCGAGGGCGCACCATTGAGTCACACGAGTAAGAAGACATATCATATCCTAACGCATGACTGACGTGTGATTAGCAACATTTTCTGGCTGAGCGATCTAAACTACCGCGTGTCACTGCCCAACGAAGAAGCACGCGCGTACGCGGAGCAAGGCAATATTGGTGCGTTGCTCCAGCATGATCAGGTAGGAACACAGATATTGATCTGAAAAAGACGCTCATGAATCGGTAGTTACAACGGGAAATGCGTGGCGGTCGTGTATTCCCTGGCTATGACGAGGGACCGATCACGTTCTTGCCCACCTATAAATACGACAATGGCAAAGATGTCTATGACACAAGGTACTTGTATAAAGGCGGTTCGATCTGTGAGATTGACTTTCCTTTTTTTCCTTTCTAGTGAAAAACAGCGCGTCCCTGGCTGGACAGATCGAATTATCTACAAAGGAGGACACTTAAAATTGCTCCAATATACCCGAGCCGAGCTCTACACTTCAGATCATAGGCCAGGTAAGAGGATGAAATTGGATTTGAGAGAAAAGCTGACAGACCATGTCGCGTTATAGTGCTCGCCCTCTTTGAAGCCGATGTAAGTGAAGTTGATTTTTCTATTCAACGTGATGACTGATATGCTCTTCAGATCTTGACATTAGACCATGAAGCACGATCCCGCCTGTACAAAGATCTCTACCAACAAAGCTTAGATCATATCACCCTAGACACGCCCTTACACCCTCCGGCCCCGTCATTGCCACGACGACCCACACCGCCGATGCCAGCACGACCCGTCCAGATCACGTCTTCCCCGGTGTCTGCCGAGACTGTACTTGTCGATGTTGATACTATAGAGCAGCCCAAGTCGACACCGACGTCATGTAAGCCCGATATACGATCGAAACTAAACTCTGACGCGTTCGAGTAGATCCCAAAGCGAGTACAAATGAAAGCAATTGGTGGGAGACGGGCGAACGTAAGTGAATACCACTATGCTACCGGTTTGCTCACACCTTCTCTATAAGCTCTACCGCATGCGGATAAGAAGCAGGTGCAGCCCGGCAATCCGTTTGAAAAACGGTCTGACCAGCCGACACGTGAGTCTGAATTGTGCGGCGAACGTCCATATACTAATCTAAATACGACCAGCAGCGACATCACCGCCGAAAACATGGATGCCAATGCAGCCACTTCAGCCTTCCTCCACCAGTAAGGACGACGCCGACGAGGAGGATAGTAATAGCACGGCGAATGCATTTGGCTTTTGGAAACAGAATGCCTCATGAGCTTTTCCGTCCTGTGTAGTTATATACTCCATTTTATACTTTTTCTCTTTTAGACAACAAAATTACTAACAACTGAATATTGTGTGCTATATTTGTATGGATACGTCAAACGGATGCAGTATTTTTGAGTTTGTGTAACGCAGACATTCTTTAGCGTGTAAGTTGGCATCTGACCAGCCATCGTTTCTCTCTCTTTCTCGTTTGGATCCCTTGATTTGATTGGAACTCAGTTTTTAGCGGCATGACCGATCGAAGCCATGATTTCATAGAGCCTCTTTCAGAACTGGATACACCCATGAGCCAAGATCCCGTTGACATGGACCCCCTTACGAATCGCGTTCTCTTGGTTGTTGACGTTCCTCAACTGCCTGTTGAGCTGCAGGACGGTCTACTAAAGATCATCAAGTATGCGCCTCACAAGAACCTCGTCAGCGAAGCTCCCATGTCCATGCAGGAAGACGGTCTAGAGCACCGTTGGCACCTCACGTACGTGTGCAATCAACCCTTCATTGCTTACTTCTTATATTTTTATATCTTTTCTAGCTTTGCTCATGACTCCAGTCTGGCATCGGGACAGTTGATCGTGACGAGCAACTATGCTGACTATAAAGAAGTCCCGGAGGGCCACCGCTTTGACATTTATATCCGCTATCACCGCAAAATTGAAGGTAACCACAACAACAACACATGTACAGGCTGACGACTGATGTGAATGGATAGCCTTCCGCGCTCTTGGAAGACTTTTGGGTGCTGCGAGGGATGCCTCGATTGCCTACTCAACCGAGCACGGCCATCTCGTCAACTTCTCAGAACAAGCACAGTTTGATACCCAAGGGTAACTTTATAGCTTTATCCATCCCGGAACCTGGACCATTCTCACGCACTTCTTACTTTTAAGCGTCATGATTGACTGCAGCCGGAATGGCGTACTGCGGCTGGCTAGCGTGTACACCCTTCTTTGCAACATGGCCTTGATGGGTCTACCCATGTTGCAGCTTTATACCGAGGACACATATGAGGTAGACTTAACCTACGCATGGGAAGTACGATTAGTACTGACCTTGACTTTTTTTTATGTCAGGTGGAAGGAGAACCTTTGTTCGGATATCTTCGAGGTAAAGACTGCCAATACTTGTGTAATTTTAACTGACACGACTTAGGAAAATACACACGCCGAGAGCTATCATTAATCGATGACTATGCTTTCGACCTGTAAGTACCGTTCTAGAGCACCTTCGATTTTTATTCATGGAATTATCCTTTAGAGGCGTAGAAGTGATTCCTTGTATCCAGACACTTGGCCATCTCGGACAAATCCTGCAATGGCCTCATTATGCTTATCTCCGCGATAACTCCGAAGTACTCCTTGCCGAGTCTGAAGCTACGTATGAGTTTATTGAAAAAATCATTAAAGCGGCTGTGAGTCCTTTTCGCTCGCGACGTATTCATCTCGGCATGGATGAGGTAAAAATAAAAACAAAAAAAAAACTGTCAATATGACACGATACAGCGAACTGATCTGGGATGGTATATAGGCACACGGCGTCGGTGAAGGTCGCTACCGCCAGGTGTTTGGATACAAGGAGCCGACGCGCATCTTTGTCGAGCACTTGCGCAAGGTGAATGAGATTTGTACCCGATTGGGTCTGCAGCCCATGCTCTGGTCAGACAGTAAGTGAATATTGAGAAAAAGAGTACCTTTTTTGAGCTAACGGTATGCAGTGCTTTTCTGTCTAGGTAATTTGTAGGCTGACATTACGTTCGTCTTCTCATGGAATGGTTCTTTAGCTGCAAAAAACAATACACTGCTGGGCTACTATGATGAGAACAACAATCCCGCAGACGCTCCCGAGTTCGCTGACCAGATGCCGGCCAACATGGAGCTGATCTTTTGGGACTATTACCATACCAACCCGGACATTTATACACAAAAGCTACAGCAGCATCGACAGCTCGGCTGCCATCAGCCATGGATAGCGAGTAAGCGGGAAAAAAGTGATAAAAAACGCACCAATTGACGTAATGTGTAGCCGCCGCGTGGACGTGGAGTCGCTTCTGGACTGCCTTGCCCTTCAGCTTTGAGGCAGTGCGTGCGAGTACAGTCGCGGCTAAAGACAAAGTCGGGGGCGTCCGTAATACTTTTATCACCATATGGGGTGATGAAGGTAACGAGTGCGACACGTAAGAACCACATGGTTCTGGACAAACGCATCGAGACTCAGTGTTGAGTAGATTCTCCTCCTTCCCTGCCCTCTGCTATTATGCTCAGCATGGATATGATCCCAACGAGGAAGTGGATATCCGCATGTTGAAGCGCAATTTTGGCAAGTGACCCTCAGCAATGTTGTATACTGGTGCTAAGTCATAGTTTAGAGGGTATCTGCGGTGCCAACTTTGACGACTGGGTCTTTGCGTCCAAGGTAAGCAAAAAGAAAGAAAAAAGATGCCTCACTATAAGAGACAACTCAAACGTTCTTAGATTGACGACACACCTGGTGGCACACCGATTACTCTTCGGACCCATTTCGTGGCCAATATGAGCAAATGGCTCTTGTGGGAAGGTAATGACAGAACAATAGAAGTATTAAAAAAAAGGCTAACGGTAATGATACATAGATCCGTTCTTGAGCTTCTTGTCGCCGCAGTATGCCGAAGAGGATCTGGAGTCCCACTACGGTGCGATCGCGGCCCATCTCTTTGAGGCGATCGAGACCAAGAAGATTTCAAACCCTTTGAACGAGCGGCTCGAGCTGCCAGCCCGTATTGCACGTGTCCTATCGCTAAAATGCCACTTGCGTCAGTACCTTGTGGACGCATACCGCAGCCAAGATTATGAGCGGCTCTACAGCCTCGCTGAGACCCGCCTAATGCCGCTGAGACAGGAAGTGGACCAGCTGTGGCGCTATCACCGCAACCTGTGGATGAAGATGTACAAACCGCACGGCTGGGAGGTTCTCGAGTTGCGCTATGGTGGCCTGCGTACCCGCCTAGAGACCATGTACGACCACGTTGTCGCGCACGTCCAGTGCATGTTGATGCGCAAGGAGCAGATGCACGGCAAATCCATCGACCCTGAAGAGGACGAGGAGCAAGCGAACGTGCACTGGCGCATACCCGAGTTCGAGACAGACCTCGAGTGCCTATACTATGGATCACGAACCAATCTCTTACTCGACTACAACCGCGTTGTTTCGCCTTCGCGCCCAGGATAAATCGTGAACCGAAAATGATACACAAATAAAGAAATGTTTTCTTTTATTTTTTTATCAGCACATACTAACATGCAGCGGCAAGAGTGAATTAGACAGCGTGCGTATTCATTGGTATGTTTGTCCTGCCCTATAGACCAAGTGACGGAAGACGCCCATCAAGCGATAGAGCAATGTGCTATATGCGATATCAAATACTATAAATTCCGGCGCACGGTTGAATACATTGATAAAAACTGGAAACAGTATGGATATGACAAAAAGAAATGTATTCATGATAATATACATACGGTCAGGTTCTATGTAAGTTGTAATAATAAAAGTAGAAGCGACACAAACGTGATTTACGCGGTAAGTAGGCCAGCCGCGGCCCAGTCAGCGACGATGCCTGCCCAGACGATGGCACCGACATGGTGGTTAGAACGGAACTTTTCCCAGCAGCTCTTTGGATCATCATAGTTGACTGTACGCAGTTGCCATGCGAGGTGGGCTGCCGCGCCACCAACGCTGACAAGATAAAACGGCAAGCCTTGGCCATTCATGTAACCCGCAAGCGCAGTCAGACCCACAAAGGCGGATGAGAAACCCGTTAGCCACTGCGGCGTCTTATCCGCAAAACGGAGCGCAGTCGACTTGACACCCGCCGTCACATCGTCTTTCTTGTCCTGGTGGGCATAGATGGTATCATACGTGAGGGTCCAGGCGATACCGCCTGCGTAAAGGGGGCCACAGACACTAAGATCGATGGAGCCCAACATCGCGGACCAGCCGACAAGGGCGCCATAGTTGAAGGCCATACCGAGGACGGACTGGGGCCAGTAGGTGTAGCGCTTCATAAGTGGATAGGCAACAACCAGGGCGAGCGACGAAGCTGTCACGATCTGAGTGTATTGGTTCAAGCTGAGCAGGATGGCCAGGGCAGCCGAGAGTTGAACGCCCGTGAAAGCAATAGCCTTGGGCACACTGACAGCACCAGAAGCAATGGGACGGATCTTAGTGCGCTCGACCTGATTGTATATAAGTGTTAGTGTCACGTGGTTCCTATGGTGATAAGACAGGTACCTTGTTGTCAAAGTCACGGTCCCACAGATCATTAATTGTGCAGCCTGCGCCTCGCATAATGACGGCACCCGTGCCAAAAAGAGCAAGCATACCCAGAGTATTGAGAACAGGCAGGTGGGCATGGTATGAGGCCATGGTAATACTCCAGGCTATGGCAATGATTAGCACAGGACATTCTGGTCTACCTTACATACCACAGGGCCAGAAAAGAAGCCATGTGCCAATGGGCTTGTCAATGCGGATCAGGTATGCGTAAGGAGCCCATTTCTCGGGCAACCGGTCAATCCAGCCTCCATACTTGACGGGTTGAGGTCTGCTATCTGATACATCCGAGTCAGCGCTGGCGACTGTGTTAGTCTGTGGAGTGGGGTGGGACAACCAATGTTTTTGCAAGACCGAGGCAGGCTGCAATAACTTTTTAGTATGCGGGCGAGCCAAGACTGCGACGGGCAGAGTAGGTCTCTTGAAGAGGCCACTCGTTAAGAGAAAACGCTTCTGATATTGCTGTGGTAACGGTGCTCGACACGTCAAAGTGCCATGGGTCAGCGGCCGGATAAATAATCTCATCGGAACACGGAAGAAATTCAAGCGTAAAAGAACTTCTTGACACTCTCTCTTTTAAGAAGAAACGTGAATTGAATGACTGTGACTCCTTTTTCCATTCTCACGCTGCCATACCATGTATGACAACAGATGATGAGGTATTTGTTTGCGTGTGCCTGTGTATATGCAATAGTATAGATGAGGTGAACCTTGCCCGAGTATGCGGTTTCTTTGATATAGCGTCCCTGCTATGCACGCCTATTCCATTTATTTTGACTTTTTGTCTTTCTTTGCTAGGAGCGCGCACAACTCCGCCGACCAAACTCATTCTTTACTGCCCGCCGCTACTAATACCAGTACCTTTAAGAATGGAAGGCATCGTGGCGACCGTGAGCGATCTGTTCTCTGCACTTCCGGAGGGATACCTGCCCAAGTGGCTCCTTTTTACCACGACTCTGGGTCTCTTCAACACCGTCCAGAACTACATGACAGATTCCCTTACCAAGCGCGTCTACGCTGGTAAACCCAATGAAGGTATGGCTTTTTTTTTTTTGCAAATTTAAGACATGCACTTAACTTTACTCTAGTTTCACCTTTGGCTGCGCGTTTCTTTGCGACCTGGACAATGTCGGTGAGCATGATTCGCATCTACGCCGCCTTCCATCTCGAACACAAGTTGTAAGTTCCACTTTTGATTAAAAATAAAAAAAGACTCAATTCCCATATATAGCATGTACGACCTGGGTATCTGGACCTATGTGATTGCCCTGAGTCACTATTCCCTCGAGCTTTTTGTCTTTGGCGGTTGTAAGCTGAACGGTCCATTTATGTCTCCCGCTATCGTTGCAGGTAAATCAATCAATCATATTACTACAGTCCTTATCTAATCCCACTCTTCTCTTATCGCAGTGAGTTCCTTGGTCTGGATGACACAGCAGTACAATTATTACGTCAAATATTAGCTGGTTATTTGGCAGATAAAAAACCAAATCAATCAAATGCATGTATATTATGGAGGAAGTAAAATAATGAAAATGCAAGTGGGGTAATGTTGTCTAATCAAGGATGCGCATGGCAGACAAATGCAAGTGGGTGCGTATTATATAACGGATGAATTTGAAGAGGAAGAGAGAAAGACCAGAGAGAGAGATAAGGTAGCTGCAATGCAGACGGAAAAGAAGGACGTTGGCGGGGCATATGTAGGTATATGCGTGATGTGCGTAATGGATGCAGAGTATACCCCAGGGATCCAGTGCTTGGTTGGGCTTAGGTGGACTTGTTGAAGTAGAGGACGTCATTCTTGCATTGGGCTGCATAGAGATAAGTTGCGCCAACGAATCCGGAACCGTAGACGAGTTTCTTGCCCAGGGGAGAAGCGGCACGGCCAGCAGCAGCAGCAGAAAAGAGACGAGAGTACATGGCAAAGAGCAACGAGAAAGTAGCGATGTAGAAGTGGAGGAGATAATGACCTGAATAGAAGAATGGATGGGTTTGGCTTTTATATTGCGCGATAATCTCGGCTTTCATATTATCTGCCTGTGAATAGTAACATAGCGAGCTGTCTAGAATGGCAGGATCCGCGGAGCAATCGGGCCCAATGACTCAGCTGTGCTCATCCACGGGTCTAAAATTGGAAAACTTCCCGATACCGCACACTCTGCACATGTCTTCAACCACTCAAAATCATTAGTGCCTTTAAATCCCCTTGTTTGTTTGTGGTCGCTAAGGGGTATGCATACCATGTCTCTCCCTCGAAAGAGAAAGTAAGAAAGAGAGAGAAACTCAAGCGTTCAATGAGACCCCAAGCCAACGCCTCCTTAATTTTTTCTACTGTCTTCTTTTTTCTTGTTTCTTTTTTTTTTTTCATTTTTTCGAGAGCGCGTCATACGAACATAAAATGTTGAAATCCACCCACCTTGTACGGTCTTTCAACCTAACCGTGACTCCAGGGCAGAACAAGCTGGTGGCTTTCGGACCTGGATCAGTCGTAAATGGTACGGAGAAAAAAAAAATATGAAACTAGATTGCGGAGAAGCCGCTGAGTACGGAGGGGCTCGAGCGTGTGATTCTTTATTATTGAAGGCAGAGACAGAGTAAGAGTGCGGGGCAAAAAGGATAGAAAAAGGGTTTTGGCGGAATTTCGGGTGCCATGGTGAGTTGTATTGTACTGTACAGAACTGAAGAAAGGATGTGATAGGCTCGGTCGTACTTGTTCTCGATCAACCCGCGGAAGCCGACACTCTCCGGGTCGTTTTCAAGTGCGAACTCTGGGATGGCCACCAAAGAGAAACCGCGGTTCCGCTTTTCCACGTGGAGGAGCGGCTCTTGAAAGGTACGACTTACCGTAGTAAACGTTAAACGGTCTCAAGATAAGTGCAAGCTGACCTGGATCACTCTTATCATACTTGTCTAGTTAAAACATCCTTATCGGATGGAAGTCATATGTACTTGTTTGCGATCCGGTTGCCGGACGCGAACTACCCTCCGTCCATTTACGAGGGGTACGACGGTGTTCGGGTTGAGTACACGCTGCAGGCGTTTTTGGACCTGCAGCATCAAGAACAGCAGTACCAGGAGCAGAGCATTGGTAATACCAATCCAGGCGGCGGTACTCTCTGCAGCACTGCCAGTACTGCACCAATGCCGATCCTGTACCTGCCGCTCGTGACGTCCGATGATAGTACACCCATCGCTTCAGAGACGCGCGTCTTTTCCTGGAACGACGCGCCTGTCCGTGTCGAAGCTATGCTCACCAAGCCCAGCTACACCGCAGGTACATCAGGATACTATGCGAGACGCATATTATTGTTATCACGACATGACTGAATTTTTTTTTCTTTCTTTGTCTTTCGTTCCATTATTGATCCTACCTGTCATTTATATCAGGTGACTGGTGTACGGTCAAGGTAACTGTGGATAACCAATCAGACGGCAAGGTGAAGCAGGTCGACCTAGCGCTCGTGTGCTCTGTTGCCAGCCAGGGAGGCAAGCATCGACCGCAGATTATCGCATCCGACACCTTTTATGTGTCGCGTCATGAGAGACAGTCTGTGTTTCGCATCCGCGTGCCAGACCACTGTGTTCCCACTTTTGCCTGTCATCCCAAGGCGTCATCGGCTCAGCAGCTTGACCTCAACTATCAGCTCGAATTGGGCGTTCCCATGACAACGCACTCGGTTCTGGAGCGCAGCAATAGCAATGGCGGATGGTCCCTGTTCAGCACGCCGCAAACCAACAACACTCTATCTTTACCGTTGGTGGTGTCGACCGTGCCGCACGGCATGTCTTTGCATCACAGCCTACCGACCGAGTTGGATCTGCCCGTCTTTTGCCCTACAGTCGAATCCCCTATGCCAAGTCCCACATCCCCTTCGTTCTTCTCTCGGGCGGGAAGCCCCATCCCTCCTGCTTCTATTTCCACTACTTCTGTTTCTGCTGCTGCTGAGATTGATCGGCTCTCGCTTACCCCTTCCACAGAGGAGGACCCCGTCCTTGCTATAGGCGGCGGCGGCGGCGGCGGCGGCGGCGCGACGGGCACCGCTCATGGCGCTGCTGCCACTATGCAGCAAGACGCCAGCGGTCACCTTATGGTGCCGACATAAACAGTATGACTACCGGTTGAGTTACTAGATTGATTTACACAAAAAAAGAATAAAACATATCATGATCCTCGAGTCATCCGTGTGTGAGTTTAAAACAAGTCCATTATGCCGGACTTTGTATCTGACGCTTTCATGCAGGCTGATTGTGGATAGGTCATCCTTTTTTCTTTTTCTTTTTCGCATTTTGCTTCTTGTTCGTCATTCTTTTTTCTTTCATTCCTGCTCAGAAACCGACAAAAAGGTTCAGCGGCCGGTCTGGTTGCACTCAAACTTTAACCGCGCAAAGAAAAACCCAAAAGACTTGCGTCTAACGTAAGAAAGCGTATGTGCGTGTGTCTGCTAATTACATTTGCATTCAGCTGTGCATCATGCCGTGCAGCAACTGTACGACCTAAAATGATGCATCTACCCCTCGCTGTCCCCCAAACTCCTTGCTGACCCCGACATCACCCCTCCCGTACCCCCAAAGCATCCATCCAAATCCACTATGGTCCCTTGCTTGCGATTTTTCTTGCAGTACAAACATACAGCCGTAGAACGCAGAGAGACCGTTAAATGTACGGTAGAAATAAACTAGAGAAGGCACAATGGTACATAACGCATTTTCACGTACACTTATATTGATATGTTCATCTAATACAATGATTGAAGATCATGGATACACATACGCACACATCAAGTCAGGTCAGTCTTCTCATTTGACGTCGTCCTATTCTACAGTCACTTGTCATCATAGCCATGGTGCAACTTGATATAATTCTTTGTCATTCGCCTCATTGTCTCTAGCTCCTTTCTCTTCCTCTTCTCCCTCGCTCGACCCCGCTCTTTTTTTTTTTTTTTTTTTTTTTTTTTTTTCCCCC
>VAFG01000221.1:2800-139281 GCA_013461545.1 Syncephalastrum contaminatum
TATAGTATTGCTGAGACAAGTATGTCTGAGAAAGATGACGATTAGTCAATTACACACGCTAAGGGACGCTAGTGATTAATATGAATTAGCGTCAGGACAGGGTACCTGAATTAGAAGGTTTCACTTCCTTAGCATTGATTATGTGATCTGGCGCGTCAACAACATTGGTGTTGGCCATTAGGCATGGTATAGGAACCATGATTTAGATCAATCCATGATGAATGATATTATGCATTCTACAGCCTATTGGCTCATATACAACTGGTTACCCAGATCACGGCATTTGAATATGATATCTAAAAACAATATATAAAGGGTAGACAATAGAACCCAAGTAGAATCAATCAAGTTGATTACACAACTATCTTTCCTATAAAGAATCTACACACATTCTCACTGACTTCTCTTGATCCTTTTATCTTTCTTTATTTTTCCCTTTCTACCCTTTATATATATCACACATACACGAATAAAGACGATCTGAAGCTATTGAACAATGATTTTCTTGTTACCCATGATCGTCCCCTTAACTTGATTCACCTCTTTCTCTGATCTACTTCATCGCTCATGGCGAGATCCTTACACATCTTTACCTTCATTTGGTCAAAGCACTTAAAAATACTTGGAAAACGACTTGCAAAGTCAGGTGTCACTATGTGGATGCCAAAACTAGTGTCCACAAGAGTACAGCCCACAGGATATTGGCAAACGACGAACAGACTTGCTGCAAAGCAGTGTATGAGACGTTCTTAGCTGCTATACTTTTTCTCCTAGGTTTGGGATTCTATTGAAGAGCACGCAAGTCTCACGCCGCAAGAATGACTAGTCGGCCACCAACTGCTTTTGCCACTCCCGAGCAGACTAAGTCTTCTGCGCGAAACCGTCTGAAAGCTTATCATATTTATGGGGTCCCAAAACAACACACGATAGTACCCTTAAACCCTATCGATAGGCTCACTTCACCGAATATGAGTGAACAAACACTAGAATGATTGGAAAAACAAACTTGGACGAGAGATAGGTACGAAAATGTGATATGCTCATATTTTCAAATTTCTCGATAGTTCGCGTGTCTTAAAGGACATCCAGACTGTTTTTACACTCAAAGAAAGGTGTCACCCCTTGCGAGAGCTAAAGATTCAGAAGCTCATGACAACGGAGTTTGTTTAGCGCAAACTTATATTGCTCATGCGAGCGAGTCTTTGGATGGCGTGAAGTCATTTCCACAGTTTTGCGTCACGGTAGCCCAGTTTTGCACTTGATACGCCATGCGTGCGAGCCACTAAACGAAAAAAGGACAAGATGGCAACATTGAAAAGAAATGGTACGAGAAAGCCTGATTTGTGTCGTATTTCGAGTAACAGTAGGTGCGTGAGGGCAGGTACAAAAAGTAAATCGCTCGCCATCAGCGAGGCATCTAGTCAATTGTGGAGAAGAGCAACTACATCGACTCGTGACATTTTAGCTGAAGACGGTTCTATTTCAGGCGCTCGCCACCATCCTTACGAAAATTTTATGAGCATAATCATGACCATCATTGAGTTTGATTTTTGATATCAAATTCAATGAGTTCGATGAATGTTGGCAGAGCATAAGCAAACACATACCCTGATCGTGAACAACAACTTAAAGCTGCATCCATCCGACAACCGACTTCAGGACGGTGCAAGAGCAAGTCAAACCAGCTTTTACGTGAGGTCATTTATAGATGGTGTCGCATGCAAAGTATAAATACAAACGTGCCTTATCTTTGTATTTAAATCAAAATGCATATGCAAGGTTGGTATAGACCACGAGCACAATCTATTCTTTCCTGCCAGTGCAGACTCGCAGGCGCGGCAATGGCACTGTGATCACATGTACCTGTTCAACGTGCGGAAGGTAGTCTTGGCGCACGCACCGATACCTTTACCGAATTGAGTTTTGCTCTATTACCGAGCTATCATCCTCCCCTGCCGAGGCTTTTTCTGACGAAGTGCCGTTCACCCGATTGAAGTCACTGTAACCACAGACACTTTGAATGCCCTGCGTAAGCAGATGGCAATCGCTGCCAAAAACGGCACGTACCCTTCCAAACGGGTTCTATTAAGGAAGAGCGCCTTCTCCAGCTGCAAAACAATCCGGACACGAATGACACAGGGAACCCAAAGAAACGTAAATCATAAAGCAAAAGAAAACATAGTGGTAACCATAAAAAAACCAATTTCATATACAAGTGTATCACGCTTTTGTACCTTTCTCTCGTCCTGGCTTTTCAGCAGATTTCTCGAGAGGCTTGTCGACCTTCTTCTTGTTCTTCTTTCTCTTCTTCTTCTCCTTGGTGGCATCTTCTTGGCTGTTGTTGCTGACACCGCTGGCGATGGCAGCCGGGGCGGTAGCCGGGGTCGATTTGGCCTTTTCGCCATCGGTGTCGTTTTCAGCAGCCTTTTCAGCCTCCTCCTTCTGTTGTTTCTTCTGTTGTTGTTGTTGTTGTTGTTGTTGTTGCTTCTTCTTGGGTTGAGGTTCTTTCTTCAAAGCAGGCTCCTCGTCGATGTCGGTGGTGGTCTCGGGAGCCGCTTCCTTGTTATCTTGCTTTAGAACGCGTCTTCTCTTGACAGGTCCTTTGGCTTTCAGTTCTTCCTCTTCGTCAAAGGGGTTTGTCTTGCGGTACTCTTTATATTCATTCACTTCGCGTTCGTACGTCTTTTTGTTTTCTTGATACTGTGCTTCATATCGGTCCTTGCTCGCCTGATCGAGAGCTTTCCAGGCTTCAGACATGCGTTTGAACAAATCAGTTTGCGAGCCCTCCGGAAATTCCTCGCGCACCTTCGGGAGCGCGTCCTTGAGGAACAAGCGGTATGCGGGATTGGGGCGTTTTGGAGCAAGAGGATCACGAATGCGTTTCGGAGCAGGAGCCTTGCTGGACGTGGCTTCGTGGTCTTCCTCGTCGTCGGATTCAGCTTTGTGTTCCGGTTGCGTTTCCGAATGGGGCCGCGAATGGGGTTGCGAAGATTGAACAACTGGCCGGGAGCCGCCCAGAAGAGTTGCAATTTCGTTGATGGCAGCGCCTGCCTGCGAAAAAGCGTCCCCCAGAGAGTAAATGGCAGCAGTCAATTGCTCGTCAGTAAAATCAACCATAATAAGCTATTATAAGTCGAAGGCGCGTTTCTCGTCTATCTCGCTCCCTCTTTCTGATTTGTTGTCTTCAAAGCCACTAAACAATCACCGACATTTTTACACGTATATTAAAGATATCATATACACTGTTACTATAAAGAGCACATACATGAAGTCTAGATATGCGGTCGAAGTATAATTTTAGATATTCCTATAGAATGAGAGTTTGCTCAGCGGGTAATATCGTTAGTCCTGTTGATACGCTTGGTCTACTATAGTCCATGACCCTGAGGAGAGATAAATCAGTAGGCAACACTAACAAAACAGCATGGTTAACTTCGGATAGACGATGTAAATAATGAAGGAGAGCCGCTCTCAAGGAATACTGCATGTCTATCTAAGAAACGGTTTAGGAGTATCGATAGAAAATACACTTGATGATGCTGATCCAAAAAAGAGGGTTGTAATATATATATGTGACGGGATTCTAATTGTGTGGATGGTGGCCATTTAGGCAGGTGGAAGCGGTGCAGGTAAAGCTCTCTCTCTCCGTTGGTAACAAAGACGAAATGGTATGTAGAACTGAAGACACAGACAACTAGGATCGCATGCATGGGATGGATGGATGCATTAGTTCATCGATGGATGGATCATTGGACGATATCGAGATTTTACGAAACTATCAACGACTTTGTTCGACCATTTGCAATTATACACATTCACACCATCCCATCGTCGACATGACAAGAGACCAACGTTTGCTGACGTATCCTTTTGCTCTTTAGCCTTCCAACAAGTCGTTCAGAACCAAGGTCAAGCTTGGCAAGAAGCAGAAGCAGAACCGTCCTCTGCCCCACTGGTTCCGCATGAAGGCGGACACCAAGATTCGGTATGTTGTCCCGCTCTATAACATTCGACTGCCATGCTCAATAAGCATTATTTTTCTATAGCTGGAACGCCAAGCGCCGCAACTGGCGCCACACCAAGCTCAACATCTAAGCCTGTCATATATGCATCATACAGTATATACGTGGCATATTTTCTTTGCGTGTTTGTCCTCTGAACATCATAAAAGGCGATCCATTTGGATTTGAGCTGCAAATTGTAACCAGACAAAGAGGGAAAAAAGTGGTGTGTATATTTGTATTATGGAGCGATGTGAAAAGGAGGAAGTGAAGAGAAGAGGAAAAGAAAGAGAGTCTGTCTTGTTAAAAAAAAAGGGAAAGAAAAAGATACTACATAGGCGCGCCATCTCGATTATGAGTCGCCAAAAGTGTTCTCGCCAGAGTATCTATTATAAATGCATAAATAGGTGTTCCTCTCCATTATATTAGATTAGATTAGACTTACGTTATATACAGAAATCCGTCTTCATCCTTGTGTTCGTCATAGATGGCATTCATGAGCGCTATAGGAGAGGAAGAATTATTTGATAGGTCAATCAATATCTTTACAATGATAATGATAGTGAAAATACTTACCAGCTGTGGGAGGAAGGATTTCATTGACAAAAATGAAGATGGCCTTCTCTGGGCTCAACTTGATACGCTTTCTGATGACATAGACGAACTGGCCGACGGTAAGATCTGCTGGGACGAGATACTTTTTCTTGTCGATGGTGGGTATGTCGCTCTTTTCAACCTTTTCGCAAATGACTGGGATCCGGTCGGGGTATTTCTGCCGGATACGCTCGGCTTCGGCCTTGCGCTTCTCTGCATAATCACATAAAATGGGCCACGTAAGTCTCTATTATACATATGTACAGATGTATTCTTCATACCATAAGGGTGCTCGTCCTTGAACTTGGATCGCATACTGATAAAGTCTATAGAAAACAAAAAGCAATGCCAACCATTGAGTAAATGAACTCTTACAATGTGAGATGAACAACGCCCCAAAAGAGGCCTTATTTGCTGCGGTATCTTTAAAACCCCCTTTTTTTCATACCTTTGTAGAGAGTGTGTGAGAGTGATAGAGGAAAGAAGAGTGATAAAAAAGTTGTTTGTGTTGAATGATAAAAAGAGTAAGAGTTGCGTGTGTGTGTGTTTGTTTGAAAATAAAAAGAAGAAAGAGAGAGAGAAGAGGAAAAAAGCAACCAAAAAGCAAAGAGTTCGTTTCCTTGAATTGCGACGCAGCAACCAGAAAGCAGATTCGCATTATAGTGTAGTGGCCATGTGATGTAGTTTTGGCCGCAGCGTGACCCCCGTGCGCTTGTTCACCTGCACATCCTTCCTCTCTCTCTGTATTATTATTTTTGTTAGCGGTAGTAGTGCTTCTTATACGCCACCCCACCCCACCCACACATCACCGTCATTAATCATCTTTCTATCACACGAACCCACCAGAATCATGCCACCCTTTTTCCTTGACAGGTGCCATATGGATGATGCTTATACATAGTATTACGTGTGCGTGTGCGTGTGCGTGTATCGCTCGATCAACCACTCTCTTGATGCTTTCCCTTGGTTACACCCAATGGCGTCGTGAGAGCAGAAACACGCTCACTCACACACCCACACCCACACACAACTGCGGCGCTTCACCTCCAATCAATTTCTTCTGCTCTCTATCAATCTGTTTCTCTTATGGGCATCCATAATTTATGGGAACGCTTGGAATCAACGAAACAAATCTACTCTCTTGAGCAGCTTGTGGCGGACCACAAAGGGCCATGTCCATTACGTTTTGCAATCGACGTGGCTCAGTGGGATTACCATGCTAAACGCAGTAAGGGTGGACAGTAAGCGAAACGTTCCTTGATTCTATTCGCCTATTCAATTACCTGCATTATACTGTATACTTGCCAAAAAAAAAAAAAGACGACCTGGCCTACGTCTCTTCTTTTCCCGTCTCGTCCATTTATATACCCTCGGTGTACAGGCTGTCTTTGTTTTTGACGGAAAGAACCGTCCCACCGTCAAACGCGGTCGCAACGTCGACGTCCAGTATGTCTCCGGAGACAGACCTGCGCAAGAAACTCTAATTCGATTATTTGACTTTGCCATCTGGCACGCTTATGGTGACGCAGAAGCGGAATGTGCGGTCCTGCAGCGATGTAACATGGTCGATATCGTCTTGACTCACGATAGCGATATCTTCTTGTACGGCGGATCACGCGTCATACGCGAATTCAGCTGTGAAGCATTTCACCCGTTGCCCTGCTACGATATCACCTGGATCTACGAGGAGCTGGGCCTCGACCGTTCCGACATGATTTTGATTGGTCTTCTCGGCGGCAGCGATTACAATCCGAAAGGCGCGCGCAACATTGGTATCACTTACGCTGAAGCACTCGCGAAACGCGGTCACCATAAACCTCTTTTGGAAGCCTTGAGCCACCGCCACGATCAGAAGAATAATGATTTTGACTTGGAGAACCTAGGCAAGGAGCTCAAGGAAAACATCGTCTACGACCTCCAGAATCGCTGTTCAGATGTTAAAAAGGCTTATCCTGACTTCAAGCTCGATGATGACTTCCCCAATTTGGCAGTTCTCGACGATTTTGTCTATCCCAAAACCCGCGTCTCATCCAAGGACTACGTTGAAGATACCAAAAGCCTGGTCCAGCATCTCGCGCGCTATCCACAACCCCGCCTGGATGCCGTTGCGGCGTTTTGCATCCGTGCCTTTGAATGGCCGCCCTCGTTTACAGTTTGGAAATTCAAGAACCAGTTGCTTAAGGGTTACATGCTTGGTGCCCTGCACGAGGAGGCCCGCACTCACGACCAGCACTGCAATGACACACCTCGCACAGGTCAGACCCAGATCCATCATTTCTTCAAGTCAAATGTTCGAAAGGGCACAGCAGAGCCTAACGAAAACAACATGAAGCCCTCACTCGGCCAAAGCGTGCCGGAGCAAAAGCGACTGGTGAAACACATTGTGCGGCGTTCGACCAAGCAAGGGGTCGAGCTGCTCAAGGTCGACTTTGATCCACTGCTGTTGGATAGCTTTGTTGACTATGTCGAGTATGGCCTCCATGCCCGGTTCCGCTTTGACGGCGCCTTTGGCACCGACGTGAGCGACCTGAGCAAGGACAGTCCGATGAAGGATAAAAAGACGACGGGTGAACGGTGCAGCCAAGTCATTGAGGCGAGGGTGCTTCAGTCCGCATACCCAGATGATTACCCCCGCATGCTGCAAGCACTCGAAACACCCAAACGAAAACCCCGAATTTCAAATAAGGCAAATAAGACCCCAACACCCAAGACGCGAGGCAAGAAGGGGCAGTCCCTGCTTTCCAACACCTTCAAACCCGACCTCTCGCGCTCATCATCTACTTTGCATCCAGAAAAGAAGCATACTCCATTAGCGTGATTAAATTTTCAATTCAATATACTTTGCTGCTATAAAAGAAGAAAGAAAGGGAAAGAAGGAGAAAGAGGGAAAAAAAGGAAATATGGGGTTTCATTGTGGGTTTCATTGTGGGTGTGTTTGTGAGAGAGAAAGGAAAAGCGTGCGTGTGTGCATGTGAGGCAAGTCAGAATGGATACTGTATGAAGTATTAGGTCAATTAAGAGAGATTATTGCTGCATATCCTCCTCGTCGTCGTCCATGGGAGCATCGATACCCTCCTCTTCTTCCATAAACTCGTCGCCATAGTCTTCGTCGACGGTGGCTTCCTGGTACTGCTGGTACTCGGAAACAAGATCGTTCATGTTGGATTCGGCCTCAGTGAACTCCATCTCGTCCATACCCTCGCCCGTATACCAATGCAAGAAAGCCTTGCGGCGGAACATGGCCGTAAACTGCTCGTTTACGCGCTTGAAGAGGTCCTGGATCGCGGTCGAGTTACCGATAAAGGTACCGGACATCTTGAGGCCGACGGGCGGGATGTCACACAGAGAGGACTTGACACCATTGGGGATCCACTCGACAAAATGAGACGAGTTCTTTTGCTGGACATCGAGCATCTGGTTCTCGACCTCCTTCGTGGACAGGCGGCCACGGAAGATGGTGGCAACGGTCAGGTAGCGGCCGTTGCGCGGGTCAGAGGCGGCCATCATGTTGTGCGAGTCAAACATTTGGGCAGCGAGTTCGCGCACGCTGAGGTTGCGGTACTGCTGCGAGGCAAAAGCGGTGAGGGGAGCGACACCGACCATGAAGAAATGAAGACGCGGGAAGGGCACCATGTTGACACAGAGCTTACGCAGGTCCGAGTTGAGTTGACCGGGGAAGCGCAAGCTGGTCGAGACACCAGACATGACGGCCGAGACAAGCTGGTTCAGGTCGCCGTAGCCAGGGCTAGACAGCTTGAGGGTGCGGAAGCAGATATCGTAGAGGGCCTCATTGTCGATACAGAAAGTGGCATCGCAGTTCTCGACGAGCTGGTGGACGGAAAGCACGGCGTTGTAAGGTTCAACGACGGTGTCGGATACCTTGGGGGAAGGCACGACGGAGTAGGTGGACAGAATACGGTCCGGGTATTCCTCGCGGATCTTGGACAGCAGGAGCGAGCCGAGACCTGAGCCGGTGCCACCACCCAACGAGTGGGCGAGCTGGAAGCCCTGCAGGCAGTCCGTCGTCTCAGCCTCCTTGCGCAGCACGTCCATGATGGACTCAACCAGCTCGGCACCCTCGGTGTAGAAACCCTTGGCCCACGAGTTGCCTGCACCCGACTGCGCGTGCACAAAGTTGTCAGGGCGGAACAGTTTGCCGTAGCGGCTGCTTCTTATCGAGTCCATCGTCGCAGGCTCGAGGTCGACGAGCACGGCGCGCGGCACGTAGTTGCCCTGATAACCTTCATGATAAAACACATTGATGCGTTCAAGCTGGAGATCGCTGTCACCGCAGTAATGACCCGTCTCGTTCAAACCATGTTCGGCACTGATGGTCTCCCAGAACTTCTGGCCAATCTGGTTACCACATTGACCTGAACTTTCAGATGAGTCTCCGTGTCATCCCTCGTCTCTCATCTCTCATTTCTAGTTTATTACCAGCTTGAACGTGGATGATTTCGCGCATCTAGATGACTTGAAGAAGGGAAAGGAGGAAGTAGTAAAAGGAAAAAAGAAGGAAGAAAAAAGGTGCGACAAATAATAAAAGAGTAACGCAAGAAAAATGAGAGTGACCCGAGCTCACGCTTTTTTTTATTTATATTTATGATGATTTTTTTTTTGTTCGTTTTCAAGACGTGTGTATGTGTGTATGTGTGTGTGCGTGTATTGCGTGCGTACGTACGTTATGCGTGCGTCTGGATGCGCGTCAAGACAAGAGTGCATGCATATTTCAACGTTTGTATATATATTTATTCGTCCTGCTCAACAAGAGTCATGGCGATACGATCCAAATCACGCTGGCCATCCTGGGTGATCTTGCGGCCACCCTTCTTGCAGGGAGCAAGCACACCAATCTTCTCCAGGGACTGGAGCACCTTGCGGTTCACAGACGAAGAAGCATCAACGTGGTGCGAGGGGCGGGTGCCACGGTTCACACGGCCACCGTACACCTTGCCAAGAGCACCAACACCAACAGCCTTGCGGATGTAGATGTGACGGGCAACCGAAGCTAGGAAGTATTGGTCATTAGTGCCTTGAATTATTCACTACAAGTTTCGTTCTAGACATACCAGCACGGATAAAGTACCAGTCAGGGTCATAGGGAGCGAGCTCCTTGAAGGTGCCGGTCTTGACGAGATCAACCCACTTGGGCACCTCCAGCTTGCCGGTACGCTTCAGGTAGGCAGCGTACGCCTTGATGAACTCTATATCCGTTACAAATCAGATCAGTACGCCATCCCATCCAATCCAAACCTTCATATAAGCCACACTTCACTCCCCCATTCCCCACTCCCCTAAATCTCTTCATCGCACGCAGCAGCAACGGTCCAACACCACGGTGCAATAACAAAAGCTGTGTGTGTATGTCTTGTGTAGGTAGCGTTTCGGCACGAGTTTGTATACGTGGATGCTCCGTGATGGTAGGTTACGATGCTGCATGCGATGGACCCTTTATAACGGGGCCTCACAAGAGTGATTTTTGAAAGTATTCCCCCTTCATATCGCGTTTAAAATAAATGTTGATGCGTACCGTGAGCATTCACGTCCTTGACAGTAATACCACCCATGTTGTGTACGAGGGAAAGTGCAAGTGAGGAAAGAGAAGGAACTTCTTTAGCCCACGGCTGTTGTATAAAAAAAATTTTGCACCTGTCACCCGGCCAATCATATCCTGATTTCGTTTCCATTCTTATATTACCACCCCACCCATTGCTCTCTACAAAACAAAAGATCAGCTCGTATGCGTATCAAGCCTCGATGATACCCTATAGATACGATCGTTTACTTCTGTATAATCATATTATGCTTCTATACCTAGTGCATCTTTTTTTTTGTTGCGAAATGGCGGCACGATAATAGCCTCAAGAGTGGCAGAGCAAAGTGATACACCGAGTAATTTCTTGCATGCATGCATAGCAATCGCGTAGAATTTTATTACAATTTGGCTTCCAAGTATGGGGCACGACTCTCATCCTTTGAAACAGCCTTCTGATACTCTTCTTGAGTGATGTGGCGAGCTTCAATGGCCTACATGAAGGAAGAAAAATAAGTTTGAGTCATGTTCGTCAACACAGCAAACTGCTGTGACAATACTTACGGGATTGTAAGAAGCACGAGGCTGTGTCTTGTTGGCATTCGCCTTCTTGTAAATACTGACGACGACAGCACCGCCTAGGCCGACATTGTGCTGCAGGGCGTACTTGACATTGGGCACTTGTCGGTCGCCAGTCCAGCCGCGCAGCTGCCAAACGAGCTCAGTGCACTGCGCCAGGCCGGTCGCTCCCAGCGGGTGGCCCTTGGAAATGAGACCACCCGAAGGGTTAATGACGTACTTTCCACCGTACGTATTGTCGCCCGAATCGATCAGTTTGTGGGCCTGCCCGGGCGGTACGAGGCCCAGCGTATCATACGTGACGAGTTCGTTGGCCGAGAAGCAGTCGTGCAGCTCAATCACTTGGACATCGGCAGGCGTGATCCGAGCGTCCTTGTAAGCCTCGGACGCAGCGCGGCGGGTCATGTCCGCACCAGCCCATTCAATGGCGTCCGTGGTCAAGAGTCGGGGTGAGTCAGTGGCCATGACCTGGGCGCAAATCTCGACGGCCTGGTCCATGAGACCGTGCTTCTTGACAAAGTCTTCACTCGCCACAATGGCGCAGCCTGCACCGTCTGAGGTTGGGCAGCACTGAAGCTTGGTCAGCGGACCGTAGATGGTAGGCGACTGCTTGATCTGGTCGAGCGTGTAAATGTCACGGAACTGCGAGTAGGGGTTCTTGGAGCTTTCGTGGACTATGATTAGTTCATGCATGCATTTTATTATCCTGTGCATGTCTGCTCTCACCTGTGTCGGTGATTCTTTTCGCCGATTTTGGCTAAATGCTCGGCAGTGGCACCGTACTTTTTCATGTACTCGATGCCGGCGTTACCAAAGATTTGAGCAGCGCGCGGTGCCTTTTGGTCAAAACCGGCCTCGTTGGTCATAATTGTGTTGACATGATCTGGTAGTAATATGAGACTTTACTCTTTCTTGTAGAAACTTTTTTATGCTCACCCATGGGGTTGGTGCGGTCTTGAAAGGTAGAGGTCAACGAACCACGCGCCATGCGCTCAAAGCCGAGAGCGAGAGCACAATCAACCATGCCGCATCCAACCGCGTTACGTGCTTGTAGCAGGGCAGTTGAGCCCGTAGAGCAGTTGTTGTTGACGTTGATGATAGGAATCTGCGTCATGCCAAGCTGGTACAAGACGCGCTGACCGCTTGTGCTGTCACCATAGACATATCCAACCGCAGCGTATTCAACTTTATCGTAACTGACACCAGCATCATTCAAAGCCTTGACAGCCGCTTCAAGGCCAAACTCTTACAAAAAAAGGAGCATTAATGGTCAAACTCTAAAGCTCTCTTTCTTTTGTACAAAAAATGTGCTTACCGGGATAATCAACCTCGCCGCGAGGTTTGATGAATTTGGACATGCCAACGCCGACAACGTATACTTTACGCGACAAAGGGGCCATAATGAGAGTCGAGAGAATAACAGAAAAATAAAATATAAAGCACCATTATTCGGTGATGGCGCATTAAAATATACTTGCAGTTTATAGTTACACAGACACTTCCCACTCACTCATTTGCAATGAGTAAAATTTCGCACACAAAACTCTCACCCTCTATCATCCCACTCTTCTACCAAAATATTACATTCTCATAACGCCCAAGATATCACAACTTCCGTCTACACTGAATTTCTTCCATTTATAATCACAGCCTACCTTTCGCTTTCGTTTTAGAATAAGGGGAGTCTTTTCATGCAACCAAAGAGAAGCAGATTTATGGATGCGGTCGCGAGTTTGACCGGTTCCTTTTATAGAAGGAATTGTTTTTGTGGGCATTCATGTATCCACCCATTGTACCTAAGCCCTTCTACTGCCTTATAATGACAAAAAGCTTCCCTGATAGATATATAATCTGTGTCTCTCTCGCTTACATACTTCGTGTTATAACAGATGAATTCTCCATTACATACATATTTTCATTCGAGAAATTTCAAGAAATACTATATAATATAAGCCTTGTGCATACTGCCTTTCTTCTATGTATAGCCATAGACAGAGCTAAGAAAGATATGGATGTTCGGATCGAGTTTAGCGGTAGAAGGTTCAGCAGGGAGAGCAGATAGAATAGTAGCAAGAACGGCATAATCAGTTTTACATTGTGGCGCAACACTGAACGAGTCAGCAAAAAGCATCCAGTTAGCAGCTCCTGGTAGTGGGCAACCAAGTGCCAAGCGTACTATCGGTCATCTTGCGGCTCTTGGTCAATATGATATTCAAACGACACGATCAAGCACGCTTACTATATTTTCTGAAAACGAACAATCAGGGAGCTTGTAGCTCAGAGCTTTCCTTGGTTCATGGTGATCCAGCCGTAGGCTCAGTCTAACCTCTTTGAAGTCGAGAAAATAAATATCACTTACAGGATCCATCTTACATCACTAATATGAACCGCTCGGTATGGAATACAGGTATTGTACATAATAGCATTGTCGTGTGCAGACATACGAGTGTTTCGCCCTATATGTTCAGAGACTACAGTAATAGGAAGATTTTCTATGTACTGATGCATGTTTCCAATGGTATCTATTATCAGAATAAGGTCTTGGGGCACCATATTGACCAGTAGCTGGTTTCATCGTCATGGCACTCATCAGGAATCCTGGATAGTAGTCCAGAACCGTTCCTGACCTTGACCCATATATGGTGCTCATGTGACAAACCAGGAACTGGGTGGCTAACTTCAGCTTGAGGAGCAGTAGCTGACCGACAGTGAGGCGTTTACAAGCAACTACATGAGGAGAAAGAGCTGCAGGAAGACCTACTACTTGATGAAACAAGCAGAAGCAAAAGCTGCTCTTACGAGATAACGTAGGTAATAGCCGATATACTGCTCGATGATATGCTTTGCCCAGGGTTATGTGCAATTAGGTCGAGCAATAAATCCGCACTTGATGCTCCTTCACATGCGAACTTATAGAGATCACAAGACAGCCGAAAGGCAGGCGGATTCATTTTATAGAATAGTTGCAACGCATGCAACTGACTTAGATCCGATATTTTGTAAGGTATCAAGATTAATGGTGCAACAGCAAGAACTGCTTGGGGAGGAGGCAGATCATCAGTAAAAGATGGTGTTCGAGGTGGAGCCGCACGAGGCTGGACATAGCACCCGAGAAGGAAGACGCGGTGACGAGGAGGAAGGGCAGCAAGAAGGAGAAATGACGATGACAACAATAAGCCGGCACCATTTGACGGCGTGGAGATCCAGGCCACGGTGAACCAGGACGTGGTGACGGTTGAGATTACAGCATGAGGGATATTTGTACTATTAAATATATCTGCACCCTGTCATTGATGACACTGTGCACAATAGAAGTCTTTCCAAAATAAATTATGCGTATAAACCTTTATCTATAAAAGATAGAGACATACCTTCCTCTATGTTCTGAAATAGAGAAGTATTGAAAATATACGACTTCTGCAAATGCGTACAAAGAAGGCATATGGAGTTAAATAGTGATCAAATACGGGCATCGACGCTCACTGCATGCATCATAGATGTCACGATCATGAATGTTTATATGAGAAAAGATAGTCCTGACATACAGCGTGTGTCCACAAATTGTATGTTGTGTAAACAAACGCACACGCAGAAAATTAACGAGGCGTATATAGAGCGCACATGATAACAGAGCCTAGTATTGCTGTCTTTTGACATGCATGTATGTAAATCTGCCTGTGTAATGCATACATAAGATATGGGGGTTGTTTTACTTACACCGAACTTCTATATAGGTATTACGTATATATATACATATGTTAGCAGCATATGTTACTCATATGCAGCATGACGGTGGTCAAAATACTTCTCGTGCTGTAATGCTGTTCTGCCTTGCTTGCGGTGCAGGGTACCTGTACAAATTCATAGGATAGCAAAGCTGAGTGCTGTAAAACACAGATATACTCTCGCTCTAAAATATTGTGAATGCTTTCTACTTATTAGGTACTCACAGATTAACGCTATGAGTGCATGAGGTACTAATTTGACGTGAGGTATATGCACGTCCATGCACTAGCATCATAAGTCGTAAAAGGCAATTCTGTCGAATGAAGGCTTTTCTGTGTATTTATATCAATATTATGGGCTGTACGCTACTTCATGGCTCAAGGCAAGATTTCCTTGCACTTTCTCGTATAATACCTGGAACGGGGAAGATCCTCCTCAGGTTTGAGTCGACAAAAGCGGCGTAGTAGCAAAGAGAAAGGTGGCGGGACAGGATCGCATTGGGTTATCACTGGTGCGCATGGCGACTTGTGTCACGAGCAATTGATCAAATTAGGTTTGGTGTTCCCTCATAATTTCCTTTTCTTTTTTCGTATTTTTGGGCGGGCTGATGTTGCAGCGACACCCGTCATCCCGATACTTTCTTTGTGGAATACGAAACATTTTTTTTTATCGGCCGTGTATGGTATAAAGATCACCGCATATCAAAACCATAAGGTTGATTTCATTATTAGTATAAGTAGAGAAATGGAAGGATGACTTGAGTAGAAGTGCGGTGTTAATCTTGGCGGCGAAGATCCCATGGTACTGTTTTTTCTCTTTGGCGGGCGTGGCATCTGTCGGTGTTCTCTCCTGGGTGGAAAAATCAGAAAATTGCCAAAGGAATGTTGATCCAAGAAAATATAAAACATGAAAATTAAGAAGGACGACGAACAGACGTAATACCACGGACCCAAAAAGTAAAAGTGTAGTGATAGAAAGCACTGTAGATAGCCTGCAAAGCGGGGCCACATGAAGAGGCACAGTTGCCGGGCTGTGCAGAAACAGATCGTCATTTCTCTTTCGGGGGGCGGAGGCGATACACACAGAGAAACACTCACACAGGCTTATTATTGAACTTGCACTACTGCTCTCATTTTTGTATTTTTATATCTTGACTTTTTTGTATTCATTTTTTTTTTTCTTTTTCCTTCTTGTTTTTCCTTGTTTTTTTTTTCTCGCCTCCATCTCCTCATGATATGAAGTGGTTCCGATCTTGGCGTTGGCGAAAGACGCTCGATCACTCAGTGGATACAACGCTGCCTGCACGCAAGGATGATACGTACGAGGAGATTATCATGAGGTCAACCCTGACGAGCTCAACCTCGCTCACAGCCCCACCGATCCATGCACCTGTCCATCATAGCAGCACGAACTCATCACAGACAACGACAACAGCAATACCAGCAGCAACACCAGCAGCAACACCAGCAGCAACACCAGCATTTACAAGCCCTGCATCCAACACAACCAACCTCAAACTGCGACGCATGAAAGGGGGCAGCCGTCGCGTGTTTGTCAATCTTCCACTGCCAAAATACGAGTTGACAAAGTACGGCAAGCCCAAGAACGAGTTTGTCTCCAACAAGGTGCGTACCTCGAGGTACACCTTGTGGTCTTTTGCTCCCAAGAACTTGTTTGAGCAGTTTCGCCGTGCTGCCAACATGTACTTTTTGGCCATGGCCATCTTGCAGCTCATTCCTTACTTTGGGGTCGACTCGCCCGCCTTGACTCTCCTCCCCATCTGTGTTGTCGTTGCCATTACTGCGATCAAGGATGGATTCGAAGATTACCAGCGCCACAAGGTCGATGCCCGCTATAATGGAAGCGTGTCGTACACGCTCATCGGTTACGAGAACACAAACTATGCCCCCGACGCCGAGCTACCCTCTTCTTTATCTAGACCATTATGGAAACGATTAACAAAACGTAAGAACACATCAGCCGAAGCAAACCAACAAGAACAACAACAGCGCGGTGTCTTTGGTCGATCTTTTTCGATGGACGTGCGCGTGGGAGACTTTATTTTCCTGCGCAACGGTGACAGCTGCCCTGCAGACGCTCTCCTCCTCTCTTCTTCGGACCCTTCTGGCCTTTGCTTTGTCGAAACAAAAGACCTTGACGGTGAAACTAATCTCAAGCCTCGCCACGGCATCGATGACCTGTCCCACCTTCAAAGCGGTGCAGAATGCCTAGACGACGTCCACCTCTATGTCGAAGCAGGCCCGCCCACACCCGATCTGTATTCTTTTGAAGGAACTCTCGTCCTCGTCGACAAGAACGATCAGGACAAGTTTGCAGAGCGCAAGAAGATCCCTATCGATATCGACAACTTGGTGTTACGCGGTCATGTTGTCAGAAACACACAATGGGCGATTGCTCTCGTGCTATATACTGGTACCGAGTCAAAAATCATTCAGAACTCGGGCGAAACCCCGAGCAAGCGCAGTCGCATCGAAAAGGACATGAACAGACACGTAAGCAGACGAACATCTACGTCGTGTATAATTAACACATGTGCATATACAGGTCATTATTTCCTTTGTCGTTTTATTTATTCTCTGTCTTGTCTGTGCTATCATGGCCGGCTTCCAAAAAGCGCAAGATGACGGTAACGCTGGCGGCAGCCTCTATTCACGCCAGACGGAATCCCCCGCCTTTGTTGGCTTCACCAATTTCTGGTCCGCCTTGATCATCTTCAACAGCATCATACCCATCTCCCTCTACGTCTCAATCGAGTTTGTAAAGACCTTTCAAGTAAGTCCATATCAATCTCGTCATTTGCTATCAACAATCTATCTCATTATGGAATTATCACAGGCTTACTTTATTTGGAGTGATTTGGACATGTATGACGAAGCAACAGATGCTACGTGCGTCCCAAAATCTGTACGTTCTTTTTCCGCAGAGAGAAAAGAGCTTCTTCGGCTAATATGCTCCATGCTCGGCCTCAGTGGAACCTCTCGGATGACCTTGGCCAGGTGGAATATCTTTTTTCAGACAAGACAGGCACCCTGACCCGGAACATTATGGAATTTCGTGAGTGCACGATCGGAGGCAAACGATATGGTAACAATGGGTTTGCCCCTGAGACGGAAGGTGCACGCGGTGCCCGCCTTCGCCGAGAAAAGGAAGAGCAGCAGAAATCAGTTGCCGTCGAAGAAGACAATATGTCGGCACGAGCCAACCTTCTTCTTCCCACTGGAAATGAGCAGCAGCGCGCCAACAATGATGAGGATCCAAACGACCTAGACGAGTTCACTCAGCGTCGAGCAGTCATTTTTGAGGATTACAAGCAGGCCATGCACGCGGTCTTTCAGCCGCGCTATTCCAGCCTCGACCCTGATCGTTTGCCCTTTGCAGATCCACAGCTCTTCCGGGATATGCAAGCCAATCATGCCCCCAAAACAGAGATCAGCATGACGGGTACCAATGCAGCTTCAGGCAGCAGCACGTCCGGCGCAGTGGTCGAAACCAATACGGACTGCGTTCGCGAATTCTTTCTTCTTTTGTCCCTCTGTCACACTGTCGTCGTCGATAAGCTTGACAAGGATGGCAAGGTGATCCAAGAAGAGGAGGAAAATGTCGAAGACGAGGAGAAAGTAAACCAACCTCAGGTGGTAGCCGAAGATGATGACCCGTTGGTGATAAAGGAAAGGGCACACCAGAAAAAGAAGAAACGGCGTCGTTTACGCCAGCATCTAAAGAGGCAACCCCTGAAGCGCAACCAGAGTACACGTAGTCGGCGCGGTGAGGAATTTGACGCCATCACCAACCTGAGTCGACCCAACTTGGTGGATCCAACCGTAGAGACCCAGATCGTTTACAAGGCCGAGTCGCCCGACGAAGCCGCCCTCGTCAGCGCCGCCAAGAATGCCGGATTTACTTTTCTGTCACGCCAAAACAAAGATCTGCTGGTGGATGTCCTCGGCACTGAATACACGTTTGAGCTCCTCAACGTGCTCGAATTCAACTCAACGCGCAAACGTATGAGCGTTATTGTTCGCCGACCCGAGCCATGGAACGACATTGTCCTGTACTGTAAAGGGGCTGACAATGTCATCATGGAACGCCTCGCTACATCACAGGACACCGTGATTCGCCAGACTCAGCATGACATTGATCAATACTCGAACGACGGCTTGCGTACCCTTATGCTCGGCTATCGCAAGCTGGATCGCGAGACTTATGAAAAATGGAACGCCGAGCTCGACGCAGCGAGTACCTCAGCAGACAACCGAGTGGCCAAGATTGAGGCAGTGCAAGACATGATTGAGCGTGATCTCCAACTCCTGGGTGCCACTGGTATCGAGGACAAGCTGCAAGAAGGCGTACCGCAGTGTATTGAGGACTTGCGCAACGCAGGTATCAAAGTATGGGTTCTCACAGGCGACAAATTGGAGACGGCCATCAACATTGGTTATGCGAGCAATCTCTTGGACAGCAGCATGCATCTTTGGACCCTGAAAGGCGCGGGTGACAACGTGATCGAAGTGACCCAAAACATTGCTAGTCGACCGGAAGATACCCACGCGCTGATCATTGAAGGCTCTGCCCTGACGCACCTGTTTGAGACCCCGGAGCTCAAGGAAAGCCTCCTTCAACTCGCACTCATGTGCAAGAGCGTTGTCTGCTGCCGCGTAAGTCCGCTGCAGAAAGCGCTTGTGGTTGAAATGGTGCGCCAAGGCCAGGACGTGGTGACGCTTGCAATTGGGGACGGTGCCAACGACGTGAGCATGATCCAAGCAGCCAATGTCGGTGTCGGTATCACAGGCCAAGAAGGTGTTCAAGCTAGTATGGCAGCCGACTATGCGATCGCCCAATTCCGATTCTTGCAGAAGCTGCTTCTCGTACAAGGCCACTGGAACTACCATCGTATCTCTGAAATGATTCTCAACTTCTTCTACAAGAACACCATGTGGGTCTTGCCGTCGCTGTGGTACCAAATTTACAGTCGCTTTTCGGGCAATCTTTTCTACGACTACTCGTTCCTTCAGCTCTACAACGTCATCTTCACTGTCGCTCCCGTCGTCGTCCTCGGCGCCTCAGATCAAGACATTACCGCGCGTTACCTGCGCCGCTATCCGCAAGTCTACCAAACGGGGATTGACCACAAGCTCTATACCCAGCGGCGATTCTGGCTCTATTTTAGCGATGCTATTTGGCAGTCCCTCGTCGTATTCTACGCCTTTTACTTTTTGTATGATAACAATGACCCCAACCCGAACGGACACCCGGCGTCCATGCTCCAGTTCTCCTCGGCGGTCGCGATCACAGCCATTGTGGTGGCCAACCTAGTGCCGGGATTCAACACTTATTATTGGACATGGTTTCAAATTTTCTTCATCTCGCTCGAGCTCGTCGTCACGTTCCTGTTTACGCTGATCTATGGCCTGTTTCCAAGTGTCGATATCTACGGCATGGGTAACATGCTCTTTGGTGGAGGAACCTTTTGGCTCACACTCCTGGCGGCCGTGACCGTAGCCCTGCTGCCGCGGTACCTGGTTTCCTTTGTCAGCCAGTGGTGGTTCGCGGATGTGATGCATACGGTGCGGCATATCGAGAAGTACGAGAAGCGCCAACGACGCAAGAAGCGAAGGCAGGAGAATAAGCATCATGTGCCCGATGAAGGCGTGGCCATCGATACTCAAGAAAAAGAGCATCACTGGTGGCGTGGCTCTCTGTTCTAATATCTATGTACTTATATCCTTGTTGTATTTTTTTTCTTTTTACGCTTGTAGTAGTGTATAGAACCTTTATTTTTATCTAAAATATACAATGACTCGGGGTACCAGCCCTTTCTCTTTTTTTCGGGTGCGTGATATGTATGTAAAAGAATAGCAAGTGCAGACAGTGAAATAGTAAGTATGCACTATGTCTAAGCCCACTTCCAGGTGATTCCGATACGGCCTTGATCCAGATCGGCAATCTTTGCGAAAGCGGCCGGGCTCAGATCAACGTCGCCACTTTTGCAGACTGGACACTATGAGCATAAAATTTTTTCCAATAAGTTATGCTGTTTTCTCGGGGGCTTCTATATATATGAAAAAGGTGCTTTTCTTACCGTATCAACGATTCTGACCGTCACCTTGCCGTTTGGACCAGTGACATTGATTCTGCGGCCGCAGTTGGGGTTGTTATTGGGGTTCGCGCCGTTCTTCATGTCAATGTAATTCAAGGCGGCAATAAGATCTGACTCGCTATTGGTCAAGCCACACGAACCCAAACCGGGATTGTACCAAGTGCCGTCCCCCGAGTATGTCTTTCCAGAAGACGAAGACGATGAAGAACCAGAAGTAGGTTTCGCTTTTTGTTTGGAGGTTGTTGAAGTCGCCTTGTGCTTTATGGTCGTGGAAGTCGACTTGTGTTTTGTGGTCGTGGTGGTAGCGCTCGCAGTAGTAGCAGTAGTTGTGGTAGCATGATGATATTTTTCGGTTGGGGTTGCTACTGACTTGGTCTTTGTAGTAATTCCTGTGGCAGAGCGGTGATGCGGACGACGCCGGTTAACCTGGGTAGGAGTCGCATGGCCAGCATGACTTGCCGAAGTTCTTGCCGAGTGTGAGCTTGTTGAGTGCCGAGCATGACCGTCTTGATAATGACCAAGGAAATGAACTCCTTTCACATTAGGCACCCGCACAGGTAGAGCCAGCGCCAATTGGATACAAGTGACCAAAGGAACGAGCAAAGCCAGGTAGAAACGAATGGATGCCAGCATCAGTATGTAGAAGAAGTAGGAAGGGAATGGTATTGAGGGTTGATGGTCTCGTTCAAGGTAATGTTTGCTACCAAGGCCTCAGCCTTGGATGGTATTTATGCTTCTTTGATTTGTGCAACACGAGCGCGCAATAAAGAGAATTGTGGTGTTGGACCCCTTAATGGTGTTTATGCGTATATTATAGGAAAGTAGGAAAGTAGAGTCTGGTTAATTGCACACTTCTTTCTTTTCCAACATCTTTTGCGTAACGATGCCACCTTTGGTCACACTCCCCGTTTTGAACCGACCAAATGTCATCCATTTCGGTTACCAAATGGCGGACCACATTATCCACGATATTACGGACCACGTCCAGGCCTCCACCTACGTGCTGATCACGGATGGACATTTGCTCAAGCACGCTGCACCGCTCCTTGCCGGTCTGCAAGAGAAAAATAAGCGAATCCTGGTCCGTGTGTTGTCACCCGGCGAAGCAAGTAAATCTCGCCTGGTCAAGGCGCAACTGGAAGATTATCTGCTCGAAAACCAGTGCACGCGCGATACCTGTCTGCTGGCGCTCGGCGGAGGCGTCGTAGGGGACCTGGTCGGCTTCGTCGCGGCAACGTTTATGCGTGGCGTACCCTTCGTTCAGATCCCGACCACCCTGCTAGCCATGGTTGATTCGAGCGTCGGTGGCAAAACGGCGATTGACACACAACACGGCAAGAACCTGATCGGCGCCTTTTGGCAACCCACGCGTATCTACATGGACATTCATACGCTATCGACTCTACCGCCACGCGAATTTGCGAATGGCATGGCTGAGGTCATCAAGGTCGGTTTGTTCTCTGTTTGGATTTGGGTGACACAAGGATGAAAACAAAGAAAAGGCTAATTAACCTTTTTCAGTAGACGGCTGCAATTTGGTCCCTGGCGGATTTTGAGCGTTTGGAACAGCAAAGGACGGGCGCCCTGCAAGGTAGGTCCATTTAAGGCTGATCGGTGACACACGTGTCATAACCTTATTCAATATTAATTATTCTCCATTTGCTTGCGCATTCTGTTTTAGTGACGGATCATCAAGCGCGCGATTTGCTTGAAGAAGCTATCCTTGCGGCGGTCAAGGTCAAAGCAGAAGTGGTCAATGCAGATGAACGTGAAGGTGGTTTACGCGGTCTGTTGAATTTTGGACATTCGGTGGGGCATGCCCTGGAGGCCCTGGTTGGACCCGAACATGGCTGGTTACACGGAGAATGCGTTTCACTCGGCATGTTGCTCGAGACGGAAATTGCATGTGCGATGGGCCACGCGAGAAAAGGAGCGGTCGAACGCTTGCGCCGGTGCCTCGCCTCGTACAACCTGCCCACCGATCCTCGCCTTGTGGCGGACTGGGTCACTGTCGGCGATATCATGCGCGTCATGCAAGTCGACAAAAAGAATCAAGGCGGCCAGAAAAGGATTGTCATCCTCTCCAGCATTGGCGAGACCTTTGGACGCGCGGCTACGCCCGTCGAGGACGATGTGATCCGCGCGGTGCTGGGTGTCTACTATCGGAACGGCGTATCGGTCAAGGACGGCCTACTGCAGCAGCAGCAGCCGGCAGGAGCAGAACCGGAACTATGCAAGATTATCGTGTGCGCCGCACCCTCCGTCAAAGAATGGGTCCTGGAGTCCCTTGTCCCGGCGTCTAAAATAAGTGTGGTTGTAGCAATGGGATATGATGAGGCCGAAACGAAGATTCTGAGGGACGAAGAATGCCAGGACGGAGCCTGGTGTATTGTGAACTTCACTGACCAGCCCGGGAGCACCCCGTTGGATACAAACATCCGGTGGTACGAGTGTGTCATCAAGTTGGACGAACCGAACGCGATACAAGCCGGTCTGACGTTCCTAGCGACAGTGGCCCGCCCGGTCCATCTCGCTTCGCAGAGTCCATCCTTCTTTGTTACACCCACCGTCCAAGACTTTACGGAGCAACCGCCGTACCTTGTCTCGCAATGGCTCGAGGGCGCTGACGCGGTGGAGTTCCGAGTTGACTTGATCCACAAACCCGAGGCCAAATCCTGGGTTGAAACCGCAGGCAACCAGCTCGCTGCATTGAGGCACAGGCTTCCGTCGCGCAACATGCCCATTATTTTTACGACGCGCACAATTCCTCAAGCCGGAAAGTTTCCCTCCGACGGCGAGCAGGAATATCTTGCGCTACTTCTGTGGGCCCAACGCTGGCACTGCGCGTATATCGACATTGAATTTACGACTCTGTCAAACGGGATCCTCAACAAGATGATGGCATACAACCGCCAATATGCCCCAGACGTCAAGGTAATCGGGTCCTTTCATGATTTACAGGGCTGGTCTACCCCGACGATGCTTGCGGCTCGCAGGCGTGCGTCCGCGTTCAAACTCGACGTTCTGAAGCTTGTAGGCACGGCGCGCTCGATGACAGACAATTGGGAGCTGGAGAACTTTCGCGGTCAAGTAGACGCCAGCGGCTCTTTGCCTGTAATTCTCGTCAACATGGGTGAATGCGGTGTCATAACTCGGGTAACCAATCGTTTCCTCACGCCTGCTACCCATCCTACACTCCCTACCGTCGCTGCACCCGGTCAGCTATCCATTGAGGAACTGAAGCGTTTGCGTTCCAAGCTCAACCTGAAATAATAAAATATTCATACGTAGCTATGTTTATATATCCAATAGGACATAAATTGAGGGATGCATATACGACTGATATAGTGAATATGTAGAGACAGTGCGGGATCATGTGAATTGAGAGTTAATAAAAAATTGTGAAATTTAAACAAGCTGTCAATTTCAGGAATCAAGGACCGCGGGGTGAAAGCGGACTTGGCAGCAGACACCCGCGAGAGGCTCTCTCTACTTTCACCCACCTCATCTTATAAGGACATGGTTAATGAAGACGAAGCTGCGCACAGTGAGTAACCCACAAGCCAATTTCAGTTCAGCTAATTCATTAAGAATAGACCAGCTCATGCTGTCGCTGTGTCGTAATGACCAAGAAGAGCAGCTCGCTGAACTCGTAAAGGAAAGCACAGTCAATGCAAACTACACCGACGGTGCAGGCAACACGGCTGCTCACTATGCGTAAGCATGTTTCTCATCTCGAGGGAATTAGCGCTTAAAGTGTATTGTATATAGAGCCAACAGTGGTGCGATCGGGTGCCTGGAAATCCTGGTGAACCTAGATGAGATTGAGCTTGACATTAAAAATGCGGTGGAGGGAGACACTCCTCTGCACAAGGCAGTACAGTTCCAGACAACCGACGTACCGATGGCTGAGGCTATGGTTGGACTTCTTCTCGAGGGTGGCGCTGATCCGAGTATTCTGAACCGCAACAAGCTCACACCACTTCAGCTCGTGCACCCCCAGAACTCGGGTCTCAAGGAACTTCTGGAACAAGGTGCCACTTCATACCAAATGGTAAGCCGATACTATATCATATCATTATGGCATCCGGTGACCAAGTCTATATTTCTATATAGGATGATTCGGATATCGCAGATGATGATGCTTATGGCGATGAGGACGATCAAGCGAGTGATTAGAATGAATAAAGTAGATATTGATATTGCTAAGGGGTGCGTGTTGCCTCGTGTGTCTGTGTCTTCATGCAGCGGTAGTTCAATTCTCGATACGTTTTCGAAACGATCTTTTCTGGGTCTCTTTTACACACGCACACATTTTACACAGAATGGACCTCAGGGTTGGGAACAAGTACAGAATAGGACGCAAGATTGGTTCTGGCTCATTCGGTGAGATCTATATTGGTATTTATAAGCTATATACAGTGACATTTCTATCTTAATGACTTCTTTACTTCGAAACAGGGACTGACATCAAGACAAACGAAGAAGTGGCCATCAAACTAGAATCGATCAAATCAAAACATCCCCAGCTTGAGTATGAAGCCAAGGTTTACAAGAATTTGAATGGCGGCGTGGGCATCCCCGTGCTCCGCTACTTTGGTACCGAGTGTGACTATAACGCCATGGTCATAGACCTCTTGGGCCGTACGTCCCATATCTTTTCAATACCACGAGTATTAAACTATATCTTCTCTATCTTCATGTATAGCCTCCTTGGAAGACCTTTTCAACTTTTGTAATAGAAAATTCAGTCTGAAGACAGTATTGATGCTCGGACAGCAAATGGTAACTACCATTGATGATTTATGTACTAAATCTGATTTCTATCTCTTGTAATTTTTTAGCTAAGCCGTATAGAATATATGCACAACAAGCACTATATCCATCGCGATATCAAGCCTGACAATTTCCTTATGGGCGTCGGCGTACGAGGGACACTTGTCAATGTCATCGATTATGGCCTTGCCAAGAAGTTCCGTGATCCCCGCACGCGCCTGCATATTCCTTACAGGGAGAACAAGAATCTGACTGGTACAGCCCGTTATGCCAGCATCAACACCCACCTAGGCGTAGGTATGTATTCATACTAATGTAAATATAATGTCACCTGACCTCGAATCATCCTGTAGAACAATCACGTCGAGACGATCTCGAGTCACTCGGCTACGTGCTCATGTATTTCTGCCGTGGATCGCTTCCCTGGCAAGGTCTAAAGGCAGCCAACAAGAAACAAAAGTATGATCGAATCCTTGAGCGTAAAATGGCGACCCCTACCGAGCAGCTCTGCCGTAATTATCCGAGTGAATTTGCCATTTTCTTGAACTATACGCGGTCTCTACGGTTTGATGACAAACCCGACTACAAGTATCTCCATAAACTCTTCTCAGACCTGTTCGTACGACAGGGGTACAAGTGCGATTATGTCTTTGACTGGACGGAGCAAAAAGTAAGTCCGATATTACCTGATTTGCATAATCTTCCCCATCATCCCCTCCGAAACCTCCCCATCTTCATCGACCTCCTCTATCCAGGCTCTCATTTCTCATTAGAATAATAGCAAGAATGCAACTGAGGCCCCAGCAGCAGCAGCACTCCCACCAGTGCCGCTCGTGCGCGACGGCATGCACCCGATGGCTTCGCGTGAAGTGCTACCATCTTCATCCATGCAGCATTTAACATCTGCGAGTGCACGGCGCCGGAGTGCCCAGGTATCTGGTTCAGGTGCTAACAGGATGTCTGCTTTGCCACTTGCACGCAACAACCCAGTCGCACGTGCCAATGTAAGCTTACTTTGCATGATGCTTCTTTTGTTTACGTCTCTACTCTTTTTCCTAACATTTATAAACGTAGCCATGAAACACTGTAATGGTGTTCGATACCAAGCACATACCCTTGATCTTATCTTATCACAGCAATCAAGAAGTTTCTCTATCCATCAGCAATACATATACATACAATAAACAATCGAGTCTAAGGGATGACCTTTTCCGTGGAAATTCTACCGGATAAACAAAAATGCGCACGGCGGTTGAACTATCGGCGTTTGACTTTTTTGTCCCGCGTTTTTTTTTATTCTTCTTCTTTCTCTCACCAAAAATGCCTGTTCGCGTTCCCGAAGAAGGTGAGTCAGCGAGCATGGATGGCAAACGAAGGTGAATTGACGTGGTCTTTGGGAAACAGAACTCCCGATACTAGAGAAGCTTCTTAACATCAAGAATCGACTGACGGCGCTGAAGCGCGATCGGTCGACGTATTTGAAGATGCAAGACATTATGCCGCTGCGAGAGGAAACCGAGGAAGAGATTCGTAAGCTGAGCGCAGTGCGTGGTGGCACCATCCTCGACGACAAACGTGAACCCAATCGAACAGACGATGTTCTCGACCACGTGTGTCAGCTACTCAGTCTATCTTACTTGTGCCTCGGCAAGACTCGAGAAAGTATGTCTTATATATTATCAATATATATGTATATATATCTCTGCCTTCTCACCTTTTACCATCTACTGTGTCTTAGGCCCGGCTGTTTACTCTCAGGTGATCGCCATCAAGGTATGTTACATAAAAGGAAAACGGAAAGCGCGGTTGTTTGATGCTAAGATGCATGCGTGCTATATTTTCAGCAATGCTTTGACAGACTCGAAGAATTCGGTATCTATGCGGAGGAATTTCTCGAACCCTACGAGAAAAAGCTCAAGGACATTGAACGCATCCTGATGTACGACCAGCGTAATCACGCCTTACCTGAACCAGCCATCCAGATACTCACCTACAACTTCAAGAAGTGCAGTACGTCGATGATTGTGATGTATTTTCTCTGTTTCAGCATTACTCACACGCTTTTTTCACACCTACAGAGAAGATCTACGAGAAACTCCTTGATACGATCCATGAGATTGCTCCTGATCTAGTGCCCTTGCGCAACAAGCTTCTGCGCATTCGTCGCCATCTTGTCTCCATCGCCTGCCGAAAGCACTTTGAGGTGTCAGACATTCTACCCGCACAGCAAGAGCTTCACGAGATCGAGGCCACTCGCGTCGACGGCAAATTTTTGGGTCCCGATGGTTCCATTCCCCCAGGACAGGCTGTCATTACGGGCCTACTCGAGCAGGTCTACGGCTTCTCACATGACTTGGTCGTCGCCTGCAGCAGCGATTTCTCGCCTGCTTTGCAAATCATCCGCGAACGTCTTGTCGAGATCAAAACCCAGCTTGAGCGCCTGGAGCTGACCCATAAGTGGACTCTCCGCCAGACGGATCTTTTCACCTATCAGCACCAACTCCAAGATATCATTGCCATGCGCCAGGATGAAGACGAGCAAAACAAGGGCAAATTCTTGGATGAGAAGGGCGACGCACCCGAAGGTCAGACAGTCTTGCTCTTTTTGTTGCAAAAATGCTATCGCATGATCCTCGTCTTGCTTAACGAGAGCGTCCCCGTCTGTGAGGCCCTCACACCCATCTACAATCAACTTACCACCGTACGACAATGTCTTGTGGCTGTAGAAAACACAGGCGAGCCATGCTCTGCGGAAGAGCTCTATCCGTAAGTGGAAGGTCCCGCAAGCTGACCTCGACTCATCTTTTCCTTTTTTTGGTTTTTTGACAGCTATCAAATGAAACTGACCAGTATCGATAATCTGCGCAAAGATGGGAAGTTCTACGATGATGAAGGACACATTCCTGAGGGTCAGGCAATCTGTATGTCTCTACTCGAAGAGTGTTACGCCCTTCTCGATAAATTGCGAAATGCCAGTGACGGTGGAGACTCGTCATGACGTATCCCTTTTATAAGCCTATAACTACAAAACACTACGTTCTGTAATGCACACATATTCCTCTTATACATAGTCGTAAAGTAGATATCTCTTTTAAGTGCTAATGACAAATATCAACATTTGCTACACAACATATGTCTATGGTGGTCTGCCGTTGTTTCTTTGCACCTGGAGGATATGCGTAAGCAAATGTCTTATATTTTAACGCGGTTACCAAGGACTGGACTGCTTTTGCAATAAGAACTCCCTTGAGTAATCCTGTGACACAAACATTACCTAACGGCGGCAGTACATAAGAAAGCAGCACAGGTGCGTATGGCATAGCAGGAAGGGTTAAATATACGTTTCGTTATTTATTACTTAAACATGTCTGAAAAAGGCGCTTCGGCCGGGAGACTAGCCAAGTACTTCTTAAGGTTGGGCCGAGCCTCGATAGCCTGCTGCATCTTTCTCAAATTGGGGTATTCAGTCTATAAAAATGCAAAACACGAGGTAATGTTAGGATTTCCTCACATATCTTGCGAGAAGTCTTTGAGCCCTACCTGCTCACGGAGCTCCTCGTCCCAAAGTTGATGGAAGACGAGAAAGTCGGCATAGCAGATCTATAGAGATCACGTATCAGTCGGTGCGCTTCCCGTTTACCAGAATACAACTTACCTCAGAGCCAAGCAAGTATGGTCCCTCATGTTGACCGTAAATCTGCTCCATGCGAGTAATATGTTTGGGTAAAACCGTCTTGCGGTGTTCTTCGATAGTAATTCTTTTCTGGAAAAGATTCACGAACGTGCCGAACCAGTCAATGCTCAGGTCGGCCACCAAGTCGGCAAGGTGCTCTTCCTCGTCATTCGAAGGTAGGTACTTGCCTGCATATAGGTATGAGCATAAACAACTCAAACACGCACAGCAATTATTTACAACATACCAAGCTTACGGCTCAAGGTGCGCATAGTAGGTACCGTGCCAGCGTAGAATTTGCCATCCTCCGTTTCTACGGCGGGGAGGAAACACGCGATGTTACCTTTTTCTTGCAATTGGGGCTTGAGGGCTGGCCAGTCCGCCTGTTTGGTGCGAATGTATTCATGAGGCACACCAGCATCCTGGAGCAGGAGTTCGATGTTCTCGCCCTTGCCGTGCGCTATGTTGGATGTGAATAAAGGAGCAAATAGAAGGAAGGTGCCTTTTTTGTTAGCAAAAAGCAATACGTACTGCCAAGGTCAAAGTAGTACAGCTTGAGATTTCCAAGACTAGTCATTGTGAAAAAAAAATATAATGTTTGTAAACTTTGATGCCGAGATTCTCTCTTAAATACATCGCCAACGGTTATGAATTATAGTGGGACAAGAGGGTAGAAAGTTCCCGAAATAACTAAAATACCGTACGACGGCGCTCAAATAATAAAGTTACGTGGCGGCATGTTGCGTAATTTTGCATCTTTGAAAAAAGGGAACTATTTACGGCTCACATGAGTCAAACTGCGCCCGTCTGCCAAATTACCCTGCTCGCGTCATGGCATTGGGACATCCTTCCTCTCGAGGAGATGGATGTAGGTAGCGGACGTCGTGTATCATTTGAAGATAGAAGGAAGTGGCGTCTTCAGCATAAATGGCGTCTATCTATGCGTGTTTGATAGGACACACGCGTATCCATCTATTATTTCTAGCGCACATCGCTTCATATGCCTATACAGAGAAGAGGGACGGTATGTGCATTCATACCCACTATTATCCTCTTAATTGTAGTACAAGTCACTTGTTAGCATGTATCATTTAAAGGCTCAGCATACAAGCATGAGGCGAAATAACAAACACGAATTTTTTTCTCGGTCAAAGGCACAATCGGTCCGTTAATTTAGCCGGTCTCTCTCTACATCTTACTTCTCTTCCTTTGTTACACCCGCAGACAGAGGGGCCGAGAATTACTAAACAATTATGCAAGATGTTGTATGATGACTTGAGACGAAGAACTGTAAAAATTCCAAAGCTCCTGTATGAAAGTACCTACAAACAGCACATAAATACAATATCCATTATATATAATATGTTTAAAGCGGCTGATATCTTTGCTGTGCTGATTTTTATTAAACGGGTGGTAGACTGAACAATCAAATGGAAATAAATCCCCACGCTTCATTTCAATTATGCCATATGACGCAACCGCCTGTTACCAAATGTTATGGTTGTCGCACAAAGGACTGAGCTTGATCCACGACAGCTTCATGACACGTTGGGATATATGCTTGATAACTTATGGTTTTCGATATCTGCACTCATTGGCGACTTATACTTTGATTTTCCCTTTACCAGAGCCCTTGCAAAAAAAAACAACATAGTCAATTTTTAGAGAAGGGACTCGTTGTTTCTTGAATAGAGTGCGCGCGGTGATCTGTCCGAACGCCTTAATCTGCATGATGGATGACAAATCCAAAGTTGCGTTGGATTGCGCAATGGAATTTTGTTACACAAAGTCAGCCAACTTTTCGTTGATCCAGGGGCACAGGTAAAACGCGTCCACCACGACGAGTGTTGAATTACTAATCATTGAAATGCCTGCATCGGTATCCCTTATAAACATTGTTTATAACAACTAGAATCACAGACAGCTTTTATTTATTTCTTCGCTACTTTCTCCTCAAGTATCAAATATGAGTGGCAATCCGGGACACGTCAAGCTCTACTATTTCAACCTTGGCAGTAAGTTAAACTGAAGAAACCTCGTCTGATGTAAACACGGTACCAAGTGGATCGTTAATCCATACGGGCAAATTATGTGTAATCCTCATGTAGCGCGTGGCAGGGGCGAGAATGTCAAACTCTTGTTGCAAGACTCGGGCGTCTCACATGAATATATCCGTCTTCACCGCGATCAATGGCCTGCGCTCAAGCAGCAGATGATTGACAGAGGCCATTTCCCAGGTGTCATGCCCATCGTCGAGTTCGAAAATGGCAAACTTTATGGTGGTACAATCCCGGCCATGCGTGTGCTTTCAAAAAAATTGGGTATGGTGTTTACGATATTTGTCATTTTTTAATGTCGCTAAAGTTGCTGATTCTCCAATCCATGCATACAGGCAAATACATTCCTTCTGATGAAGAAGATCAGTACATGGCTGACTCTGTAGCTGATCTAAGCTTAGACTGGGCTGCAGCGATCAGCCTTGTCTTCCGTCAACTGGTAATGTTTGTTCGGAGAGAGGCTTTGTATACACTGTCGAGGGCACAAGTATTAACTTTTTTGGCGTATTTAGAGAACGCAGGAGGAGCATCAAAAGTCAGTATACCCCGTCCACGCTGCACGCATGGACAGAATCTACGGTATAAATGAGGGACCTTTCCTACTCGGCTCGGAGGTAAGCTCTTGGAAACTTCCAAACCAAAGTGACTTATACACCCAGAAGATTTGCTATACCGATTTTATCGTTTACCACCTGCTTCATGAGGAGGGTAAGACTGAACAGGTAAGTTTGAATTGGTAACATGCATGAGGACCGTAAAAAGCACATCTAATGGAAATCTAATATAGACCGAGTATCCAAATTTGGCCAAGCTTGTCCAGGCCATCGAGTCGCGTCCGAACCTCAAGGAGTATATCTCGTCGCTCCCAGCAAATGTTGCCATGGACGACGTTTTTAAATAAATATTTTATATGCATCAATTATAACAAAAAAAAAGAGCTTCAGTTGAGACAGAGACAGTGACGAATATGTGTCGGAAGTAGCGAAGGAGGTGATGCTGACTGAAGTGATACGAGATCGGTGAACACTTCAGTGGTCGGCTACATACCAGGCTACACTTTGCTGTACAGTAGCGCGATACGACAAGTCTGCTTCAATTTCCACGACCGAGTCGTTCCTAGATATGTGATCTGATTTTCTTGAGAACAGTGATCAGCAAGCTCTGTTTGGCTTTTTCTTTTGCTCTCACCAAGTATTATCCCCATCTCGCTTATTAAAAATGAATTTACTTCGTTGCCCATGACGAGAACTTACTACTTTGCTGTTATTACCTAGTCATAATAACTTGAAAGTACCTGGAAAGATTCATAAAGCTTGACATCCCATTGCAACACTGGGCAAGCAACATGCAACACAACGTCCTCAGCCAAACAACTTTGGTTAGTATATTTGATAATAGAAGTAAAAATTCATGGAAATGATACAAACAAGGAAGAGGATGATGCAACGAAAAATCTTTTATATCGTGCATATGTCTGGCCCAGTCTATGAGCAGGTTTCCAGTGAAGTATAATACCTTAAGAATTCTAGCTTGATTTATGGTTAGAGGCGCACGGTCAGACACAGATGACAGTAGCGGTACCTGGCTTCCACCAGATAAAGATCGCCTATTTATTTCTTATTACTGAGGTTATCCCCACTCTTCCAAATCAAATTCAGTCAATCCTTTTTTTTCTTTGAATATGCCAAAGATATGTGTCTTATGCCAAACGAATCGGGCCATGATCAAGCGACCGAAGACAGGCCAGCAAATCTGTCAGCAATGCTTTTACCACGTATTTGAGACCGAGATTCACCATACGATTATCGACGCAAAGCTGTTCAAAAGGGGCGATCGAGTGGCGATTGGTGCCAGCGGCGGAAAAGACTCAACTGTCCTTGCGCACGTCCTAAAGACACTGAATGAGCGATACGATTACGGCGTTCACTTGTTTCTTTTGTCTGTTGATGAGGGCATCACCGGTTATCGTGACGATTCGCTGGAGACAGTCAAGCGCAATCAGCAGCAATACGAGTTGCCCCTCAAGATCGTATCCTATGGTGATCTCTATGGTTGGACCATGGACGAAATTGTGAAAGAAGTCGGCCTCAAAAACAACTGCACCTTCTGTGGTGTTTTCAGACGGCAAGCACTCGACCGAGGTGCCATGATGCTCGGCGTGGATCATATTGTCACTGGTCATAATGCAGATGATATCGCAGAGACTGTACTCATGAACAGTAAGTTTACTCTATTCGAGTAATATGTTGTTCAAATAGCATCGTAGTCTTCCGAGGAGATGTAGCACGATTGGGACGCTGCACAGAGATTGTCACCCAAGGAGAGAGCATGATCCGCCGGTCCAAGCCATTCAAATACACTTATGAAAAGGAAATCGTCATGTACGCTTACTTTAAGAAACTTGACTACTTTTCCACCGAATGCATTTACTCTCCCAATGCCTATCGTGGCCATGCACGTACCTTTCTGAAAGACTTGGAGTCCATTCGCCCGACTGCCATCATCGGTAAGTTCTTTTTTGGTTATAAAGTTAGAGGAAGTCTGACACTGCTATTGCACAGATATCATTCATTCCGGAGAAGCCTTTGAGATCAAATCAGAAATCAAGTTACCCAAGCAACAGACATGCGAGCGTTGTGGATACATGTCATCCAACAAGCTCTGCAAAGCCTGTGTTCTTCTTGAAGGTCTTAACAAAGGCTTACCGCAGCTTGGCATTGGTAAAGGAACCCGTATGGTATGTCTCAAAGATCGCTATGTTAGGTATACAAAAGATGTGATTATAATGTACTTTCTTTTTCATATTATAGCGTCGTGAACTATCGGAGCTGGAGAAGAATAGCGATGGCACTACCGGCGATGCGGAGAATGGACGTACAGTTGTTCAGCATTTCTCTGAAATCAAACGGGATACTGAAGAACCTGTGGTGGTACAGCCGCAAGACCCAGCATTAGTACATACTCCTCCTCCACGGATTCCCCAGGCAATAGACCTGATTGATAAGAAAAAGGATTTGACGTGGTAATTTTACCAAACATGAAAAGTATATCTACCTATAGAATAGTAATAAAAGCAAAGCAACGGAGCTGGTTACTTTTTTGACTTGTGCATGATTTTTCGGGAGTATCGGAAGTGGTGGCTTTTGCGCAATTTGAAATGCGAGGGCCTTGCACAGAGAAGTCCCTTTTCTGCGTTGCTTTAAAGCTGTCAAAATGTTGCGACTGGGCCGATCCCTGCTGGCCACTCGAGCTTCGTCGCCAACAAGATACTCCACCCCCCTTACAACTCGGATTCAACTCCTGAGATTCAGTACCTCCCAGCCATGTCTACGCAAAAAGGGCGATCCCCCAAAGCAAAAGTCACCTTCTTCTCTACCCGCCTTCCTCACTTCTGCATTCCAACCGCAGCAAAAGCGGTCGGACGCTTGGGCTCAACGAGGTGGGTGATATTAATTATCTATACGAAGTCAGCTGATGTCTTTCAAACTAGTCCTGACGAGTCGCATCAATGTATTCCCTCGTAGTACGCAGATTCGTCGTAATGCAGCTAATATGGGTATCCGTGGTGACCTGTTCAAAGAGCTTGCGGATCAGTTTGTCAAGGCCGTTCTTGCTGGCAAGGCGCCTGGACTGAACTACGATGCCATTAGGGTTATGTATGACAGTGACGATGGACCAGGTACGCATCTTCCATTATCGTTTATGCATGTTCACCTGTCAAACTCACAAATCATCAGTATCTCTCGATCGCCTCCTCCTCCAAGAGTTCTACAAGTTTGCCGAGCCACACATGTCATCTCAAGCTGCAGATGCATACAAATCCCTCACAAAGTTAAGCGACCTGCGCTTTCCCCACGAATGGTTTCCCGAGGCACGGCAAATGCAAAGGTACAAAAAATACATCACATGACTAAACAAATATTCAGACATGGTGATCGTTCTAGGAAAATTATCCTTCATGTGGGCCCAACCAACAGTGGCAAAACCTATCGCGCCCTCAACAGGCTAGCAGAGGCCGAATCAGGCATCTACTGCGGTCCGCTGCGCTTACTGGCTCACGAGATTTTTGACAAAATGAATTCAAAGGGTATCGCGTGCAACCTGCTGACCGGAGAAGAACGTCGCGAGGTCGACCCATACGCCCCACTCACAAGTTCCACCGTCGAAATGGCTGCCCTCACCCGTCGCCTGGAAGTCGCTGTCGTCGACGAAATTCAAATGATCGCTGACCCTTACCGCGGTTGGGCATGGACCCAAGCGCTGCTCGGTCTGCAAGCCAAAGAGATCCATTTGTGTGGTGAGCCATCTATCGTACCCCTTATCAAGGACATTGCCGAGACCCTAGACGAGGAAGTCATCGTCAATAATTACGAGCGTCTGTCGCCTGTCAGCGTGCTTGACAAATCCCTGGAGAATGATTGGTCCAAAATCCGCAAGGGCGACTGTGTGATTGCATTTTCTCGCATACAGATTTTTGAAATCAAGGACAAGATCGAAAAGGAAACTGGTCTGAAGTGTGCCGTCGTCTATGGTGCACTGCCCCCAGGTAAAATCACATCCGGCCCTGATTTAATAATATGTATATTCTGATCTTACTCTTTTTAGAAACGCGTGCCCTACAAGCGAAACATTTTAATGACCCCGACAGTGGTTATGACGTGATGATTGCCTCGGATGCAGTAGGCATGGGACTTAACTTGTGAGTAATGGAAGCACAGGGTGGCATCTGCTCACACATTCATGTGGTGGATAATTAGGAATATCAAACGGGTGGTGTTTTCGAGCGTGGTCAAGTTTGACGGCAAGGCCGAAAAATTCATCAGCGTATCTCAGCTCAAGCAAATCGCTGGACGAGCGGGCCGTTTCAACACAGCATATGCAAATGGTGAAGTCACCACGTACGTTTCCCAATTTTTTTCCCTTTATGGAGAAAAGCAGGGCATTAATAGGCGATCACCAATAGGATGAGACCTGCAGATCTGGAATATGTCACGCAGATCATGGCAATGCCCAACGTCGACGTGGAGGTAAGTCAAGCCGCATAAACGAGACAAAAAGAAAAAAAAAGAGGCAAATACTGATGTAAACTGCTGCGTTCACCAGATGGCAGGCTTGCAGCCAACCATGGATATTCTGGAACTATTCTCACTACAAATGCCTGACGAGCCGCTCTCGAAGCTACTGGTAAGCTCCAGCTTTTTGTGTTGGAACAACAAGGAACAATAACGATGACGTCTCGTTACAGGAAAGATTCGAAGATCTGGCGTCCTTGGGCGGAAAGTATTTCCTGTGCAACTATCGAGATCAGAAGGTGTGATTCGACGAATCATAAAGATGTGATCCGCTGGAAAGCTTACCTTTCGATCTCCTTAGGTCCTTGCAGAATTAATTGAAGATGTCCCGATGCCTACATTGCGCGACCGATACCAATTTGTCCTGGCTCCCGTGGCGACTCGTATCCCTGACTGTGTTAATGCACTGCGTACGATGGCCGAGCATTACTCACGGAACGAACCAATGACTTTGGATCAGCTGGTACGCCTGCCAGAGGATACGACAAAGCTTGGTCGGAAATTGGGCACCTTGGAAATGTCGCATAAAATCATTATGCTGTATATGTGGCTCAGGTAAAGGGAGGAAGTGTGATATCATAGGGGTATATGTATTGTATACTGATGACAACGCGTGCCACTCCGTTTTAGTCTACGTTTCCCAGAAGCATTTGTGACGCCACAGGAGGAAGCGATGAAGACCAAGCAAGACTGCGAATTCCTGATAGACGAAGGATTACGACAGTTCAGCACGGATGCCAAAAATGCCAAAAAGCAGAATAGAAAAAATTCGATGACGCAGAAACGACGTAAAAGGCAAGGGGCCCAAAAACATATATAAATGGTCGTGACCTTGCCACATAAAAGAGAAATTACATTTTTACCAATCTTTTCTCCATGGGTTCTATTATATCTTGCCTTAATGGCATAGTAACGTCTGTGGCCTCGTTGCTCTCAGGCATCGTTAGCGGCATTGCAAGTAAGACTTGATCCGTGCGTGAGAAACGCCGACGGTTCTTATTGACATATTCCGTTCACCGTAGGCTTCGTTATGATGATCGTCGGCGCCGTCACCAGCTTTATTACCGGCATTTTCAACGCCATCGGAAGGCTACTATGTTGTTGTCGCTAGCACAGGCTAACAAATCGCTCATCTACCCTTTGATGTATATATTATCTCTTACAGCTCTTTTGTATCTACTCGTTATTCCCTCATTTACGATGTATCTATTTATAAAGAGCGATTTGTTACTATTGCCACCTTAACACCTGTTGATCTCAGTGGGCAGAGACAAAGCAGCTGATATGATTTGTGTAGCCTGCAAATTTTTTTTTGGGGGGTGCGGAGGGGGCAGGAAGACAGCGGCTATTTCACGGGGGTGTAAAAAATTGGGCAGCGGATCAGCCAGGTGGATAATTCGAAAGACTCAAAGAAGAGTGGATGCCGAAGCAAAAGTGTCACCGACCGGCAAAATGCATACCCAGGGATCACTGATCCTGGGAACCAGACTTCCACTCTCACAAGGAAACGCCATTGTGTCTAGGCAACACATGCGAGTTTTATAATATATTGAAAGCCAGCTTTGACTCATGATAGTTCTTTCTCTTTCACTTTTTGTACTTTTTCTCCCACTTGCCACATTAATTATTCCATTGAGTGGAATCTATCTTCTCCGGCAATGAAGCCTAAAATTCACGTCGAAAGCGACCAGCTTATCATGTACGGGACACCCGCTGAATCGGCTGGCTGCGTATTGCGTGGCGTGCTCGAATTTAACGTGACGGAGCCAACAAAAGTTAAATCTATCTCGCTGCGATTCTCGGGCAAAATGACGATTACATGGACTGAGCGTAAGCTTAACACTTTGATGCTTTCTTCCTCTTCTTTTAAGTCCATGTCTTTTTTATTTTATTTTTTACTCTCCAATCTTTTACCATTCTTGTGCTTACACAGAGAGTATTACAGCCATTGGTAATGGACATGACCGGCTGTTCCAGGACGACCGTAGCATTATCAATCACACCTGGACCTTTCTCCCGAAAGAGTCCAAACTCCATCACCTCGATCCAGGACGATACACGTATGAATTTGAGCTGCCACTCGCAGGCAATATGCCTGAATCAACACACGTTGCATCATTCTACATTGTGCAATACAGACTCAAGGCCACTGTGGAACGGCCTCGGTTTTTACCGAATCATACCACCAGGCGGGTAATTCACCTTTCACGGCAAATGCTACCGTTGATGCCCGAGTTCATGGAGCCAGTCACGATAGCGAACCAGTGGACAGATAAGCTGGATTACATGATCAGCGTGCCCACCAAGATTTATACCCACGGCGACCAAATCCCCATAAGTATCCGCGTCACACCGCTCACCGACCAAATTCGTGTACGCCGACTCTCGGTGACACTCAAAGAGTACATGATTTGCCGCGCCAGCAGTGGCTGGTTTGGCGGGCATCCCAGGGCCCAGGGCCGCGTCATTTATTACACCCGCGACGATCAGTTTGGGAGTAATGCAACAGACTCGTCAGGATGCTTTATTGTTTGGGAAAAAACGCAAGTCATCCCCGTGCCACGCACCCCGGAGCAGGTGCAGTACGATGTGCAGAATGATGCGGTTCGTATCCGACACAAGATTAAATTCGTCCTGTCCATTGAAAATTCGGACGGTCATGTCTCCGAGCTTCGGGCTGCCCTGCCGATCCATATTTGCATGATCAACACTAATGGGCTGCCGGCGTACGAGGAGACTTGGCGCTCCGTGCCTTATAATCCTTCCACAATGATGAGTCTTCTGCTGCAGGAAAATGATACAGCATCACAAGCAGCACCAGCATCACCAGACATTTCGCTCCGCAGAAGGTCTCAACACGAGGGCAGCCGGCGTCATCATCAGCAGCAGCAGAGGCGCCGTTGGAGTCGCTCCAGTTGGCTTATCCTCGGAACGAGTAACATTGTCCACAACGAGGAGAACGAACCGCCCCCACCGTCGGCGGCTGATGCGCCATCTGGAACCACCGACTCGATACAGCCCCCCTTGCCTTCTTACAGCTCTGTCATATCCTCTTGTAATGATATTGCGCTTCCTTCCTCTCAATTGCCTAGTTATGAAGACGTTGCTTGCCCTTGATTTCGTATACTTTTCTAATTCCTTGTTTAATTTAATACTATTGCTTTATTTGACGTTGGTCCTGATCTTACAAGTGTACAGCTTGCGACATCGAGCTGATTAATTACAAGTATCCAGTGCCATGTAAAGGATTCCAGAAAATAACGTATTTATTTACAATAATCTCGCGGATAAATCTGAGAAAGGGGAAAATGGCTCTACCACAAAGGGAGCACTTAGCACGTTGAGGTATTTCCTAAGGACGGAAACAAGACAATATCTCTTGTATTTAGCTCAAGGCTTCCACATTGAAGGATACTGTACTTCGAAGAAAGAATACGTATATATATGCATGCACACTTGAGACAAGCTCCGGCAAGTACAATATTTTTTGTGATACTTACGGACATATAAGATCATGCGCATACATACATACACGATATGAGACCCTTACTTGCCATATAATACACGTCCAAGGTACCTCGTCATTTACCTGATTCAGATTGTCTCTGTTGATTATTCACACCAGTCCTTCATTCTTCTCTATTTACTCAGAAGTCTGCGTAAATAAAATACAACACAATCATATCATCCACTCATTGTAGCATGTTGTATTATGTATTATATATATGTGTTATTATGTCACAAAACTTTTTCTTGCTCGTACTCTTATGCTTTTTCGTTTTTACAGCCAAGGCATCCACGTGGTATCCATGTGCGCCATTTTTTGCGGGTTGCTTGCTTGTGAAATGAGGTCTATCACATTCTGGTTGGTTGGTTTGTTGGCATTGATAGTCTTCTCACGGTCCGCCTTGCACGACAAAAAGTTGGCTTTTGCCACAATCTGATTGACATTGGTCTGGACCCGGTCCCGGAACTGAGCATCTGTTACGGAGCGGTGGTTGGCAGTGTGCCAGGTCGAAAGCTCATCCCGGACAAAGAGACCCAGATAGTGTTCAAGCTCCAGCTCGGGCTCGGTTAGGCACCGTGCCGCAGCAACGAGACTGCTCGTGAACGGTCCTTCCACACCCGTGGGAGTCATGAATTCTTGAATGTTGGGCGTAAATCGGAAGGGAACGGCCTCCCCGTTCGAGAAGGTGACCGACGTCTGGTTCATGCCAGGCACGAGCTCCATCATCCACACGTTGCCTGTGCTGCGTGAAATGGCGATCTTGCTGGGCACACGTTGGCCGACGCCGAGGATATAGGTCATGAATGTCGCGGTCGCGTATTGAACTGTGAACTGTTTACGATGCATGAAATAGTCCGTGTAGGATCCCATCGTGCGCAGGATATACTTGCTTAATATGGAGGACGGTACCATCGTGGATGCGATCTCGTCATTGATTTCCATACGCAAATTGAGCAGCTCGGTACGCTGGTTGACGACATCCTTGACTTGGTCGACGTTGTTGCGGAAGCGCTCCACAAAGTGCGACAAAGGATCATCCTTATGCATCTGCACTTCGTCACAGTGATCCTCGTAGATATCGTACAAAGTGTAATACGAAGGATCATCTTCCACCATGCGCACATTCGGAGCCAGTGGTACGATCACAGGCAAGTGGAAGGACAAGTTCCGCATACGGCTTTCTTTGCGTCTCTCGAGGACACCATTCAAGACGCGGAAGAGTTGCATCAGGCGCTCCTCTCGGCGGAATTGGCGCGGCGCCGGGTTCTGCACTAGAAACGGGTGCAGACTGCCGTCGTTTCCTCGGATCGTCACGCGGCGGTAACAGTTACCAACACTGCGGATGACATCGACGTCAGGCATAAACCGGTCGATACGCAAAAAGTCGTTGGCGTTGTCCTTGAGCAAGAGGTATTGACCAGGAATCTCCACGTCATCGAAGCGGGCATGGTGGAATTCAGCCAGGTAGCACGACAGAGCCTCCAGCTTTTGCTTGCGCGGACGTGCATCCAGCATGGCTTCAAATTTATCGCGCCACAAGCGCAGCTTGGCGACATACTCGATCAAATTAAGCTTGGATTTGGCAAAATCGTTGCCGAAGGCGGTCTTCATGTGGCCGGGGTGCAGATTGCTCTCGAACCGCTGAATCGTTGCAACGGTCGACTGCGCCAGCTGGAGCGAGTCTGCTGGGTTGTTCATGCGAGATACCAGTTGCTATATCACATGTGTGAATGTTATATAAATCATATTTGATCGCGCAGGCTTACCTGGACACCCTCGTTGTACATGGCGACCAGAAGTCGATACATATCTTCGTCCGGTTGAGGCTTGAACTTGAGCTGGATCTGATCCACCATAGTCTCCATGGACAAGCCCAGGAGAGGGTAACCTGTCTTTAGCATGGCCATGATTTCATCCAGAGGATGGTTTGAAGTGCTTGTGGTAGCGGACGCTGCTGCACCCGATGGACCACTGGTGGCGATAGTGGGAGTCGCTCCAGAGGTTGATGGTGTCTCATTAGACTTTTCAGTTGCCGCCCCTTCCTTTTTGTCCTTGCCGTCAGCTTCTTCCTTCACTGCTGCATCCTTGTCCTCCTCCTTCACCTCGGCTGTATCTTCCTTCTTCACTTCGCTTTCCCCTCCTTGTGGCTCGTCCTCCTCCATCTTGTTCTCCTCCAGAACGGTAGGTGTTTCTCCGGTCGTTTCTTCGCTACCGCCATTAGCAGACTGCTGCTGACTTTCCTTATCGCTTTCTGCGACTGGATCGGGCACCTGAGCAGCAGCTGTTTTGAGCGCTGCCATAGCTTTATCGTCTGCAACAGTAGCTGAAGGTGTCACTGGGCCGTCCACAGCGCCTGCACCTGACGTGGTGGCAGCAGCAGACGTCGCGCCTTGAGAATCTTCGGAAGACTGCGTGGACGCATTGTTGCCGGTTGCATTGGGCATTACCCGTTTTTGAAGCTCCTCCTTGGCTGTGCGCAGCTGGAAGTGAAGGGCCTATAGATAACAACAAAATAAGATACATAATGAATGTAGTACTTTTTTCCTATTTACCTGGGGATACTGCTTGGCAATGCGAATCAGAATTGCCCGTGCATGGCGAGCTTCACGATGTTGCAACGCAGTCAGAAGTTGAGGAATAAAGGTGATCCAGTACCATACTGGCCACTCGCCCTTGTAGCTATCGAAGGCAGCCGAGATAGTGCCGTTGGCATCATCAAGACTGAGCAGCCAGAGCACACGTAGCAAATATTTGCGAGCCTTGGCATTCTTGTAAATACCAGCCGCCTGAAGATAGCAGCTCACAGCATTGTTGGCCCAGCTCAGGTCCTTCGGATTCTCCTTGAAGCGTCGGTCGTTGTAGCGACCCCACTCAGCCCACGCGCGCGGCAGGGACAGGTCAATCTGGACCGCATTGACAAAAGCCTCGTTGGCCTCGTTGAAATGATTCAGCTTAGCGAGGAACATGCCCTTGAGCGTGAAAAATTCCGCCTTTTGCTGGTGCGTAAAGTACATGAGGTTTGTGTTGTTGATCACGTCCAGACCTGCTGTCAGTTCGGCTTGGTTCTGGTAGTAGCACTTGGCCTGCTCACGCAGCTTTAGGAACGCCTCTTGAATCTCAATATTGGGCAGCGTGTAGATCTTGGTCAGATAATTGATACACACGTCGTACAGTTGATGCTTTCGGGCGACATGGGCGAAACGGTTGATGATCCAAGCTGTTTCGTGGTATCCGCGGAAGGCATACGAGTTACCAGCGCTGTTGTTAGGACCGTTCTGAGGCTGCAGCATGGGAATCAAAGGAAGATAGGTGCCGTTGATGGCACTGAAAATATGCTGACGCCAAGCAACGAGGTCACTCCAAACATTGATATCGTCCCACATGTTGGGCAATCGCTCACGCCAAGTACCAAGGATGCTGCGGAGATCAGCCGAGCGCTGATCCAAGTTCTGTGCCGTGGTCGTCATGAGGCTACTGAAAATCTGGCTCGCTTCTTGCATCTCGAGGAACTGTTGGAAATTCTGAAGCAGCGGAATATGACTCTGCGCGACAATGGGAGGTAACGCGTGCCACTTGCGCAGTGAAATCTGAACACCTTCTTCGCAAATGCGCGTGAAGTCCGTAGGTCGATCGTCGTTGGTCTGCGACTTGATCAAGGAAAGGAACGCCTCAAAGACCTTGTCGCGCGGAGTGGGGTTGTCTGCGACCTGTTGCAACGACTGTTCCAAGAGCTCACGTTCTGCTGTCCAGTCGGAAAGGCGCCATGAGCATTCGAGCAAAAGATGGACATTGTTGTCGTGCTTGGCGAGGTCAGATAGGATGTCCCACTGCTGCAGCTTCTGGGTCGCCAGGATCCAATGATCTTCCCATAGCATGTACTCGGACTCGGTGAAGGGCAGTACTCCGCTGCGTGCCTTGATCTGCGCATTTTCGTACATATTCTGTGCTTGACTCCACATGCCGCTTTGCTCGCACGATACGGCCACGTTTGTCTCGCTGTAAGTGCACCGTCGTCGCCATAGACCATCAAACATGTCCTCTTCTCCCAGCTCGTCGTACAGTTCCGCCAGTGCATCCAGTGTTCGCTCGCGGTTATTCTGGTCGTCCTTGGAAGAATCGGAAACCCTCCCAATCGCCGGCGACTGTTGCAGGATTTCTATGGTTGTATGCCATGCGTTGTGCGTCTTGCCGAGGTATTTGATCAAGTGGGGCGGGAATTTCATGGTTGAAGACGTCTTGGCCACACCCGCCAACAATGCCTGGATAACATTCGGTCGCCGTTCGGCCTGCTTACCGTGGTAGTCCTTGGCAAGGAGATTCACGAGAACCTTGGTCATATCATGCCGCTCGGTGCCTCCCAAATTGGACCAACACATGGGGAAAAGATCGACCCACAGACTGGACGTCAGGTCATCGTCCATGTACTGCAGTTGGCGGACAGCTGAGATGACATTATTGACGTCAAAGTCCTGCATCTCCTTCAAGAACTGCTGGTGCTGCGTGACAAGTGTCTCAATATTGCCAGGCACTTCTGTCTCGGCCGCGGTCTCGCTGCTGTTTCGGCCGCCAATGATCTGAATAGGCTTGACTTTAAGGGTATGCGGGAGGGACGTGCGCACACTCGCTTTGACTACGCCAAGTAGGAGATCCAGGGCTTGATGTAACCAGAAGGTATGTGACAAGAACTCCCAATTTTGAACGCCCAGGATGTAGTTCAAACGCGTATAGAGCTGGCGTCCAATGCTTCGATCAAATACACGCATGAACTGGGTGCGAACTTGAGGGTTATCGCTGCGCGTGCCGAACAAAAAGGCATTTTCTAGACGCACGGTCAGCTCCGAGCGCGCAAACGATGGCTGGCTGTAGATCTTGAGCACAAGGTCCAGGAACTCGTCTGTCAGCTGCTGATCGTTTCGCTGTTCGACAGTCATGAGCTTCACAAGGAGGCCTGCACGCTCCTTGATGGTCGGGAAAGCCTCGGACTTGCCGAGTGTCCACTCTCGGTTCATTTCGAGCATGGTGCGTAGCAAGTTGATGTCGGACGACTTTTCAATGAGTTGAATACTGCATGTCAGGAACCAGCGTCGCTGATCGCCCAGGTGCGATATGCGTTTCTTGAGTAGCGTCATGACGAGTACCAGCAAACTGCCTGAGGCGTCGTGGGAGAGCGCGGCAGGTACGTTGGGTGCGGTCGTAGGAGGCGGCATAAGGTGTTCTTTGGTCAGCTTTTGGAGCAGTTTGATGATACCCGGGATGAATTGATCCAGATGTTCCTCGCGGCTGCTGCTGGATGCCTGAAGCAGCTTAAGAGTCGCAAACATGCTGTTGTTGTTCATGCTGGTCAATCCGTCGGTGACCGTCGAGTCCACCAATGACACAAAGGCAGCTACATCGGGTTGCTTTGTATCTTGCTCGGCCGTTTCAGTAGGTGTCGTTTCGTGGATGGCTTTGAATATGCGCACCAGAACGGGATAGAGCGCATTCTGGATACGCGCATGGTCGCACTTGATGCAGATCTCGAGCAGTCGGTACAACTGGTTCATGTTGACAATAAACCATTCGGCAGGTTTTTCGGCGATATCGATGTTGAGGATCTCGAGGGCGCTGCATACGCTCGGGATCAGGATCTCGCTCATCTCTTTGACGGACAGAGCGCGTTCCAAATGTGAGAACTTGACATGTACGTCTGGCCACACTTTGGGGCTTAAAAACTCCTTCATCAATTCAAGCGCGCGTTGGATAAGACGGCGCTGGATCATGTCGGACGGATTGTAGACGCTGCACGCCAAACGCACGAGGTACCCAATCAAGTTCTCGCGCAAGGTTAGACTCGGCGTGTATTCCTTGCTCTCGCCTGAGGTGCCACCCTGTTTGACTTCGGTAGCACCACTCTCGGATCGCAGCTTCTTACGCGTCCCTGCGTCGGGTTCAGCAGCCTTGCGCTTAGGCGAGCCAGGGTCCTCCTTGTCCACGTCCATGCTTTCGCCGCCGCTCTTCTTGATCCGCTCTTGCTCCCACTTTAAAATCAGCTCAGCCAGCTCGACCGTAAGCAGCTTGTGCTCAGGCGTGGCGTTCTGCAAGAGACCCAGTTTCGCAAGCGTGCCGACGACCTGTGGTAGAAAGTGTTCGCGGTACTCATAAAAGAGGTCCGGGTGGCGCACCAAAAGTTGATACACATTGACAAGCTGCGACATACTGTGTGTGTCCTCCACCACCACTTTGCGAGTCAATCGTACCCATGTAGGAACACGCTCATTTGCTTGTAGAGGCACACGCTTGGGCAAAACAGGGGCAAGGATGTCGAGGCCTTGTTTAACGAGGATACGCGCCTCCGACAGATGGGCGCGCAGCAAGGCTTGATAAATTTGGATTGCAATCTTGCTGGGCGTCTCGTAGGCAGCGATAAAGCGGGCAATCAAAACATACGCAGCTTGCTTGCTCGTCGCGTCTTCCAGTCGAATATAGTTCCAACCAAATTTGATGACCTCCTTTCGCAAATCGGCCAATAATTGCGGCGCGTACTGCACGATCATGGCTGTCAGCTGCAGCAGCTCGATACGGAGCGAATCTTTGGCATACTGGTTATCATCCAGCGGCTCCGACATGAGCTGCGCCCAGAGCTTGAAGTCAAGCTGCTCCATCATCTTGTTATCGAGCAAGCCATCCCAGTCCTTGCGTACAAACGAGACGAGTAGCATCGGGTTCACCACATGGCGCAGCGACATCATCTTGAGGTACGTCGAAAAGTTGGCGTCTGTAAACAGTTCCAGGAACTTCTCAAGCACCTTGCGCTTCTGTGCCGGCGAGTACTTGAGCGCTACATCCTCCAAAAAGAACGCACGCAGGAACGACAGGTCCACGACTGTTTCCTGACCGAAAAGAGCTACCAGGTCAAAAATCATGTCCGTTTCACCCGGCTTCGACCGCAGATAGGTGATAAAGATGCGGGCTAAATAAATCGACTCGCGCGTTGCCATGATGCCCTGCTTGTCCTCCTTCATCATGCTCTCGAAACGACTCGGGGAGCGCCACAGTTCCAAAAGGTTATCCAGCACTTCTTTTTGGCCAACCAGCCAGTCTTGGTCAAACGAAACGAGCTGGCGGACGATCAAGACGCCTTGGAAGTGCATCTTCGGGTTGTTTTCAATCTTGAAGGTCTTGGCCGTCCAATCAGCCGTGGTCTTGCCCACCTCATCGCGTAGCTGCGTGGCAGACTCCATGCCCAGAATGTCAATGAATAAGCGGGCGTGGTCGGCCGAGTCCATGCGTTCGTAGAAGTACGCGACTGTCTCGGCTGGATAGCGATTCAGGTACTTCACGAGGTTGGTTCGGAAGGGGCTTGACACGCAACGGCGCAGCTCCTTTTCCATCTCAAGCACAGCCGTGACAAGGTCGTTCAAGAAAATGTGAGCCGCTGCTGGCAGCAGGTGAAAGATATTGAGGATGGCCACAATGATTTTGACCTCGTGGTTCTCGTGCAGCGAGCGACCTGCCACCTCCTGGAGAACTTTAGGTTCAGCCCACTGCTTCAGATGGTCCAGCAGCTTCTTGCCAATCTCGACCTTGAAATAGTTCGTTAAAAGTTCCAAGAGTCGCGCGAGACCCTCCAAGCCGGACACGCTTAGCGTCTTGTGATTCGACAGCGTCGTCAATATCGGCCGAAGACCTTGCTGCAGTAGTTCTTTGGGCAACTTGTGCTGCTGTGCCAGCACTTGCTTCAGGCCACGGTGGGCTGCATCGACCACTTCGGGCGACTTGCTGTACAGTGATTTGAAGAACACCTGGATGATGCGGGCACGGGTATGGTTTTGACGCTGGCTCGAAAAATCGGAGCACGCCATGGCAGCCGAGAGGAGTTTGATGCACACGATACGCAGGTTCATCAGCGAATTGGCGTTCTTGTACTGCGAGCTGCGGCTCACCAGGGCCTGGTCCTCTGCGTCAGCAAGGGCTAGTGCCTCATGAAGCAGACGAATAAGTTCGTCGTTGAACTCGAGGAAAGGGGGCCGCAGAGTCAAGCAGTAGGTGATGGCGTCAATATGGCCAATCTGCATGGCAAACGGCAGTGCACGCAACGGTTTGGCAAAAATAGGCGCGACAAGACGCTCGCGTACAGGGGCCAGGAGCTCAGTTACTTCGTTTCCGGTCAGATCCGCGAGCAGCTGGAAGGAGGATTGGATCGTTTCACGCACCACATTATTCGAGTTGGAGAGCTCACTCAAAAGCAGTGTGATGAGATGCTGGAATTTCTGCTGTGCCTCTTGAGACTCGTCGTCTTCGGGTCGATTGCAGACTTTGAGGACGTGCGACAAGGTTTGCGTGGCCTCGGATGTGTTGATATTGGCCATCTCGGGTGAAGCATCCTTGAGGACAAACAGAAGTGACCGGATGAAATCGAGCTCGTGTTCGCGCATCCAGCGTGTGCCCATATCGAGTTGTGCGCTCATCATGGAGATGCCCAAGCAGCCACCACGCTTTTTATACCATTCCTGCTTGTAGCAGCAGGAACAGAACTGCGATGCAAACACGCGAAAAATGGGCAGGTGGGAGACATACTCCTTGCCACCCAACACTGTGGCGGCTGTATCAAAGCACAGTTGCAATACCTCTTCTGCCCGTTTGCGCAATTTCAGATCCTCGGACGATATGACTTCCACGACAGCGTCCACGAGGATAGTGGTGTTCAGGTTCTGGACCGCGAGTCGGCCCTCGAGCATATCCGCGAGGGGGCGCTTCCCATTTTCTTTTGCCTCGACCGCCTCGCCAATGTGGAGCAAGGTGAAGTGGCGGCACACGTGCTGGAAAAAGATCCAGGCGTCTTCCTCGAGGTTGGGCAGGGTCGATGCTTTGAGAATAGCCACTAGAATCGTACGCAGCGCGTCTTCTTGGGCAATACGTTTTGACAGGTATTTCGTATAACCGTTTCCAGTGAGACGCTTGGGCTTGGTGCCATTTTCCTTCAGGGCCGAACCCACGACCGTGTTCTCGTCTGTGTTCTCTTCCGCTGTGCCATCGACCTGCATAGCGTCTTCTTGCTCGCCGTCGAGCAGCTGCTGTTTGACGCGTTGATAGAGCGACTGCGCCAATTGGGGAGGACCTTCCTCGAGCTCGAGCATTAAGGCCATGTTTGCCTTCAGGAACTCGTAAGCGTACTTTTGATAAAAGGCATTGACATCAGTTCTGGCGAGCGTTTTAACGGCGACATCCAGACACTTGTCGAGTGGCAGCGTGTATGGGGTGGAGTTGGGATCAAAAACGACTTCAACTGAGACGCCATCTTCTGTACGCGGGCTGAAGGTGAGCTGAGGTGGCTTTTTGAGCATACGTCGGTTGCGACCACCGAGCTTGCCGAGGATGCGCAACGCGGCATGACTGTGCTGCTGGTTGTACGGAAGTGGCTTAAGGTGGCTCCACAGAGCATTCATCAGCTCGGTCATGACAGGCGCCATGATATGGTCCAAGAACTCGGGGTTGAGGTTGTCGTTACAGAGCTCCATCGTACGCAGACCTTGGGAGACCAGCTCGGCATCAGCTTGCAGGGCAATCACAAGGGGTCGCATGAGATACGGCAAGAAAGGCAGCAGGGTACTCAGGCGGACAGGCACAGCCAGGCAGAGCTCGACAAACAGGTAGCGCATCTCCTGCTTGTGGGCAAGTGTGAGCAGCGCGTTGAGATTTTCCAGCAAGATCTGAAGCAAGGGCGAGACTTCCTTGTACAGAAGCTCAAACCGGCCACCCCCGATGCTCTTGAATAGCGCGCGCAAAAGCAGAAAATAATTGGCAGGCTCTTTTGCTTTGGCGGACAGTTTGAAGCACGACATGACAAGGTTGGCCAGGTAAGGCTGCAGCGTGGACTCGTTGGCGTCTGGAAACAGGTTGACTGCCATGAAAGCCAGCCGGAACAAGTGCAGCATCACGCCTGAGTAGTGTAGGTCTTCGTCACCCAGGCGCTCGATGCGGTCGACGAGGAACTTGAAGATGACACCTGCGAAGCCCTGCGAGGACAGCTCGTTACCCAAAAAGTATTGTGCGATATGGACCAGCATTGGATTCACCAGCATGCGCTCAAAGAAGAAATCAATTTGTGATGCAAAGATCTCCTGGAACACAGCGGGGTCGACGAGCGTGAATACGATCGAGAACATGTCGAGAATTTCCTTCTCGCCGCTGGCGAGCGAGGCAAGCTTCTGTGAGAGGTCGTTGGATCCAATCGACGACTCTGTGCGTTCGCTCGCCTCCTGAGCAGCGAAATCGGGAGGGGAACAATCGGGCCCGTAGTTGTCAACGTTGTAGTACTCGAAGCAAACCAACCCCTCGCGGAAGAGACGGACAAATGTTTCGACTTCGTCTTGGCTAAATCTTCTCGCGTACTGAGCATATACCTGTGGGTTGCCTTCATATCCCTGGGGTGGCGGTGGGTTGCAATGGCGTAGACCGATGAAAAGAGGCTTCAAACCAATAGCCAGATTGCGGAATAGGAAGCGACCATCTAGATCCAGGGATGAGTAAACAAGTTTCTATCCAAAACTGCGAAATTACCTTTGATACCGTCATGTGTGGCATCCGGAACAAAAGTAGATGTATGTATGGAGCGAGCACGATCAAAGTCAAAGTCTTCGGGATCATCGGTTTCCATGTTGGCGGCGCCATTGTTCTTCTTTTTCTTGTACTGGCGCAGACAAGATGGGAATTGGATGTTGAGGGCGGCAAATTTGCTGACAAAGGCGTCCAGGATACGCATCAAAAGGTCTCGGCCTAATCTGCTATATGAGATGACATGTAGCAAATTATAAGTATTGCTTTTACCTTCTTCTCGGTTGGGAATTTTGATGATACAGTCGATGAGGTTGAGCAGCAGCTTGCCACACATGGTCTGTATGCTGGGGGCCAGGGTGGCGTCATGCAGGTTACGCGAGTATATATATACAGTGCGGAGCAATTGGGAGGGCGTAAGCTCCGAGCGGATATGATGGACCAGGTCGGCTAGCATACTGTACGCAAGCGGTCTATCGAGCATCGTGTGAGTAAGGAAGTGATGTTTTAAGAAACTGCTTATGGATAAAGTATTACCGAAGCGTATCATGCGACGTGACGCCAGTACCAATAAGCACTTTTTCATTCAAGAGCAGGTCGATTTTTGGAACAAAGGAGGTTCGGAATTCGGTGGAGAGGATGTGCCGAGTGGCAACAAGGAGTTCCTAGAGTAATGACTGAGTAAGCTTGATGGCCCATGTCGGCTTGTTTATCATGACATACTTTTCGGGTGGAAGAGGATTCGGGAGGGCATTCACGCAACAAACGCAGGACGAAGTCCGGGATTTGAGACTGATACGGTTTGAGGACTTGCGTATAGCTGCGCAAAATATAGGCAAGGAAGGACATTGTCTTTTGCTCGCAGTATGAGAATTACGTTACGGTTACAATGCCGCTCTAAATTACCTTCACTTGTGCGATAATAAAATCGCTGTAGACACTCCTGTTTTTGATTTCTGGACTGACGCCAACAAAAATCTCACCACGGTTGCGAGCAGCCATGGAAGCCTCTTGCTGAGGTTTCGCTTCGAGCTTGAGGGTCTGGAAGATAAGAGGGACGAATTTCATGATGTTCTCGGAAGCGTATTTGCGGTGAGACTGGAAGAGCAGGACGACAATGATGGGACATTCGGTCAGGACCTTGAAGCTAAACATGCCACGAGGTAAGACTTTGGACGGCGTGTCGGCGGATTCTGCAGCAGGCGACATTGGGCGGGGGGAGGCAGCCAGCATAGGATTCGGGCCGGGCTAATGTGTCATCGTTTTCAGTTTAAACGCGTGCATCAAAACGAAATGGGTTCCTGATTTACCGTGACACTGGCAGGTGTGCTCGGAGCGTCAAGCGAATCCTTGACGGTTTGCTCCATGTTTTTGAATATTTCCTGAACAATGTCAAGGAAGGGCTGAACTTGATCCTCGAGAACGTGACGGAAAGAGCGGTGAAGATCGATGATGATTTTGACGCAGACGACCGCGTTTTCTTCGTTCTCGTTTCGAAGTAGGTTCATGAGGGTTGTACATAACTCGTTCGCGTACTCTTTCAAGGGCTCTGTCTGCGGTAAGCGGTAGATAATCTCCAGGATGATGTTCCTCAGTTTCTAAGACGACACCAGGTAAGATGAAATGATAGAGAATAAGCGGTATAAGATGACAATACCTGCTCAGGAGCGTTGCTCACGAAAACAGGCGAGCCGTTCTGGAGAATATCGAGAAAGACAGGTATAAGGGTGTGGAGGAACCGAGGATACTCGAGCGTCTGAAAGATTTCCACTTGATCGCGAAGTTCATTGGCAATGGTGACTTTGAGACCCACGGCTAAAACAAGTATAAAGAAAGGAGAGTGAGCTCAAGCGCTGCGATCCTTGTCTTCCGTCCATTCTATATTACCCAGGTTGGCATCGCCTAACCGGTGAGCGTAGACTTGCAGAGTTGTCATGGCCAAAGGGACGGGTAAAGCAGAAAAAGACCTTGCTTTGTTTGACGTCTCCGCTTCAAGAAGAGAGGAATCCTATCCTTATGATATATTACGGTACGGAAGGGAATGAAAGCGGACCAACGAAAGTGTGAAATAGGAAAAAGAAGTGCCAAAGAACGCGGACACCGCCCTGGGGGGAGAAAATTCCCACTTTTTTTTGTTGCCTCTACTTGAATTCCGTAGGTCACGTGAGCTCCATTCGGTCTTTAAATTATGCAAGTTTCACTAAATGTGTGGAAAGACAGTGCCCGTAGAACAGAGTTGGCCGTATTTATATTATCATGTCATGATCTTGTATTTTTGCATTGAATAACTATATAAATTTATAGTAGCTAGTAAAACTTTGGGCGGACGTAATAAGCATCGAGATATTGCGATGGCGTACTCTAATCCTCTGTTATAAGTCAGCATCATCGAATGTAATTTTATAGATAGCGGTATCGCTAGGAATCATTTTTCGCTTAGTATTCTCTTTCGGACAACATAGCAGATGTTCTCAAAGCTTCTGATATAAAATATAATACGTAGAGATATATGAACTTGGTTCAAATTATAACCGTGCTTGATACGAGATGGCGGTCATTGACTTTATCAAATTTGCCTATTCCATATTGCTGTCAATACTCTACTAAGTGAATTCATTTTTGGACGTACCTGCAACAGGCAGAAAATATTCGTCAATGAGACGACGGAAACGCCATTTGTACTGCTCGGGAGGAACAACTGTGACCTCTTTGTTGGGACGCAGGGTAGACTTGCTTCTAGACTCGACCTTCTTGTACCAAGTGAACGCGCCAATAAAGTCTATCGAACGATAAGTTATTCATAGAACATTTTTATAGATCGCTAGGTTGACTTACCGACAATACCAACAGTGAGCTCCTTTTTCTTTTCGTCGACGCCTGTTAGCAGTGAATAATCCATAATGTTGCAGCGAGCTAGAAACTCTGTATCGTTTTTGATGGCGGCTTCAATAAGCGCTCTGCTTTGTTCGTATACGGGCAGATCGAATCGATATCCTGTAAGCCAGTCGCCATCCCAGAGGGTAAGATCCCGGGATCCTTTACTTTTCTGTGCGTCGTTCACTTGACGGTCTCGGATGCCCTTGAAATCAAAGCATCTGTTTATCTTGGGTCCGCTACTGTAGAAGAGATGCTCCATTACAAGGACATCCAAGTTGAGAAGTGTCTGTTTGTCGTTCTCATTGCGCATTCGGATGGTATAAAAGCCAAAGATCTTTGCTAAGATACTGGGAGTCTAGAATAAAATTTTAGCCCTGTATTCATCTTCGATGTAGCGGCTCTAACCTCGACCGATTGCTGCATATGCTCAAAATACTTTGGTGAGAACTTGAGAATGGACTCTTTCTCGGCATTGTTCCATGCGTTCACCATCTCCTTGACGACAAGTCTCCCGTCTAAGTGGGTACGTGTTATAGACACTTCTCGAGGAATAGTCAACTGGGGTTTACCTTGGGATTTGTAGAACTGACTTTTGCTTTTGCCGCCCGTGGCTTTCCATGTTTCGCAGCGCCTCAGGGATTGGATCATGAGTTGATCAATACCACACTGGCGCCTCAGCTTATCAAACTCCTTTGCATAGTAGACAATACATGTGAATTCGATCCCGTTATGCACGTATTCTAGATGGAATAGAATCAGCCAGACACATCATCCGCTTGCATCTTGACTTACTGTGCTTAATATGTGGACTCAAATCCTGCGACGTATCTTGATGTGCTGTTTGCATAGCGTCATTATAAGAGGAGGAGAGTTTGAGTTCAGTTGTCTGCTGGTGATGATCCATATCAGTATCGTCCATCAGTGTTCGCTGACTGAGTTGCCGGTGAATAGGGTCGTCTTGGTTTTCTTTCTTCCTGTCCCCATTTTGCACCTTAGCCATGAGCTTATCCTTCAGACCTTGCAGACGACGCTGCTGATGATAGTGAAGCTCGCTTGCATTCGTCCGGACGGTCTCCAGCACCATGGCGCGGAAAGATGCGGTCTCAGATCCTTGACCTGCTGAAGGCGCGACGTACTTGCGGGTGACAATCGATAAATAGCCATCAATAATACTCTGCTCGTCGTCTTTTGCCGATCTTTTCGGCAACAAGTCCGTCGGTCTCTCTTCGTCTTTGGACAAAGTTGCGCCGGGGTAGCTAGACCGCCTATTTTGAATATCCCCGTTCGAGTTCTGTATGTCAATCTGCTGTACTTCCGCCATGAATTCGGGCGCACTTAGTGTGTAAGCGATCATGGATGAAGGTTCGTCTTGGCGCACGAGGATACTTGAACCAGGGAATGCATGCACACGGTCAGACCTATTCACCAGGAAACTTTAGCAGTCATGCAAAGAAATAAAACAGAGTAATAATGTACACTTATGCTTACTCAATATAATCAGGCATCTCCCATGGGCATTCGATAGATAAATCAGGGCATCGATGTCCTTGCCACTCATAAAGCTGATCCAGAATGGCTTGCGATCGCACTTTAAACAGGCGACGGAAATCATTCAAAGAATTCCTGGGGGTATTGGCAAGTTCGCGCTGAAGCGCTTCTTGCTCGTGCTCCAAAAGCATCTTTCGCAGGCGCCCCAGCTCCTCCTTCTCTAGCTCAATTTGTAGGACAGTTTCCTGTCTCCGCGCCTCATTCAGTTTGGTATCTCGACTGCGACGCTTTGCTTCCGCTCTGAGATATTGGTCCAGTACGTTGATATGACCCGATATTGCGTCGAAAAGCCTGCCAACATCCTCTGCGAGGGCTTCCTGCCAATTCTGTAGAGCTTTGGGACTGATAGGGAGTGTACTGTCCGTCTTATCTACCAGCGGAGAGCTTTCGTTGTCACACACGACCTGCAGCTTCGGTGCCTGCAAGTCATAAAGCACCAGATCGTCATAATTAAACTTGACAGTGACGCTCATGTTTTCGCGTGAACGGAAGCAGCGTACAATAGCTGAGCGTACGTTAGAATGTGTACAGAGTATTGAGGGCGCATGAAACGCATCGCTGTAGAGAATGAGCTCAAAGTACTTGGCGAGCGGATAGGCAAATGTTTCACGCGACATCACTACTGGCGTCGTCTGGGCTTCGCATAGGCAGCATTCAGTCCACATTTCAACCTCTTGGGTATCCTTTTCGACGGTTGTTTCGTGCCCTTTTTGCTTAAATATCTGTACGGTAATCTTGCCAGGGCCATGTGAAAAGCTCATGGTGTGATCGCTGAACGCCTGATTGCAGCCGTGACATGGAGATGACTCTTGCTGTTTTCCGTTACTCTTGGTGGATGCGGTATTGTACTTTTCTCCATCGTCGGAGAAGCTGTTGGGTGAAGACACGGGCGGCGTGATGGTATCGGGTTGGATGCTTTTTTCAATCCTATCGTGTACGAGCGTTTTGCAAGTCAATGCGCTTGATCGACACCATCTAAGGATAGTATCGCCTAAAGAAGACGGGTGGACATGCGGCTCGTATGACATGTTGCATAGCATGGGGCCCATACAGGGTTGTTGTGGACACCCAATGGGGTAGTAGGCATATGTGAAGGTAAGTTGTTGAAGCTTGATGAAGTTGTCGACAGAGTCTGTATCAAGTAAGAGGTGATGAAGGCCGAGCTTCTTGCTCAAAATAGTGTCAGGTATACGGAGTAAAGAGTAGGCTGTGATGGACTGTGGTATCGATTTCACGTCGCTCAGCGTGGAGCTATCTGGCATGGACTTTCGCTTCAGCAGGATGGATGAGGTGCGCTGTAACAAGTTACTATTGGCCTTCATGGATCCACCCCAGCTTTTGGTAGAAGGGCCGGATCTCATATTCATAACGTTGTGGATGGCACGGTAACCCTCTTCCTCGGCCCTGAGGCGCAGAAAGATATGGGGCACTGTGTAATGGCAGGCAGGCGAAGTTGAGCAAATGGCGTCCTGAAATTTGTCGCAGAGTTTGGAGAAGCGGAGCGGATCGGAAGCAGGGCCGAAGGGGCACGCGGGATTCGACTGTGAGGAGGAGGAGGAAGAGCGACGCTTGCTCGGCAGGGAGCTGAGTTTGGCAAAGGAGGGAACGCGTCTGATCGGTGCTGTTGGCTTTTTCTTTTCCTGGGTAGGAGGGTCAGTGCGCTTTCCGAAGATCCACTTTAGAAAACCTTGTCGCTCCTGCAATGGAGCGGCCTTAGGTGATTCAGGAGGGGAGGGTAGAGACGAAGATTTGATATCCGTCGTCTTTGCAATGCCATGATCCTGCATGACATGCGCCTCTAGCCTATTCAAGGTCGCACAAGGTGAGGGTTAAAGCGAGGCCCAAGCACAGTTGTCCTATTAACACGTCGTACCATAAGCACCAAAGGGCATATAATATTGCTTCTAATAAGGAGGCAATTTTAGGGTCATCGGAAAGACCGTAAAATCGTAGCGTGCCACCCGGAAGCGTCGGGTGTTGATCCGTCGCTATGCCTACAATCGATAAAAGAAAACGCGGGTCATGGGCCTGCTGCAATAGTGTCTTCTTTCTCCTTCCTCTTACTGTTATTTGTAAAGGCTGTATGGAGAGGCTTGCCATTCTGAACGTTTGAGAGGTAGCGTGAGTCGCTGAGATGTTTAAAATTGAGCACTTCGAGGTAGCAGGTGGATGGGTGAATGCCCTTGCTGAGGCCCTCGGCGAGACGCAACACCAGACGGTGAGCAATGTCGACGAAGCCTTTTGGGATTTGGGTGTCAGTAAGCCATGTACTGAGTAAAGCTCTCAAGTGACTTCGCGCAGGCTCATCAGGGAATGCGATTAAATGAGGCGGTGGTTGGGTTTGTTGTCGTGATATTGGCTGTCCTTGGGTGGTCGTGGTGGCTGTGGTCGTCGTAGAAGCGCTGAGAGGAGGAAGTGGCTTTTGAGCATGGTCCATTTTCTCCTGTGGGCTACGACTCGCCTTCATTGGGGGTTACAGGTATGCGGACAAGGCAAAGAAGAGAAGCGCATTGGCTGAATATCTCAATTCGATGCTTTTTGGGGGTCTAAACATTTACGGCGTGTCTTGTCCTCCCTTGCTTCATCACTCTTACTGCGTCTACATGACTGAATTACTGCTTACATGTATTATCTTTTTCTCCTAACTCCACTGTTATCTGCTGGATCTGCAGATTTCTCTGTGTATGGCCACGTAGAGCAATATAATCCCTCCTGCACCGAGTATGAGACAGAGAGATTTGATAGTTTCGAATTTCTCTCATACCGCATCAAATGATCTATGGCACTGATGATTATAAATAGGCAGTACTCCATTTTGGATATTGCGTCTCCAGGAAATGTTGCCTTGTGTTTATATATGACTGGTAATAAAATTATTGGTGCATATATTCGCCACCCGTGGTGATTTGGATGATAATATGCACCGTGTACTATCCAAGGAGCGAACTGTGTACAAGTAGGTACATAGGACGTATTCGGACATAAGATATATGCACATATAATTACATGTGGCAATATGTACTTGTTGTACGTATAGAATCGATCAGAACGCAAGCACGAGCAATGGGAACAATACCAGGTGAAGGTACTGTGTCAGGATCAGATGATCATACCAAGCTCAAGGAAAACTGAAAATTAGACCTCAACGGTAATGAAGCACCGTGGTAGCACCAGCCATTCTCTTTGTTGCATGAAGCCCGTGCAGCATGTGCCCGAGAAATCAAAAGTAGGACTTTCTTGCTTGTATTTGTTTATTAGTTCTGTTTTTTTGTGTTGATAGAAATTACATCATGCACCGTCTACAATGCCTAAAGCTCGTTTTGTTTCTGCTTCTTGTGATACTGGATCATCGACACCTTCCGACCAGCCTTGTGAAGATGCCAGCCATTGCTTGAAGGAAGGAGATGTGCTCTGGGTAAATGCAGTATGCGTTGCGCGAGGAGTTGGAGGGGTGTGCGTGGTTCTCTTTTGTGGCCGGACAAAGACATCCTCGGATCCAATGATATAGAACATATGGTAGTTCTCTTGTGAGATTTTGTATTGCAGCCGTGATCGAACCATGATCTTATGGAGATGCTTGTCCCGTGGCTTCCAATTCCTGAAATACATATATGTGAGTCGTCCTTCAGTATGCATAACCGTATCTCTCAATACCTGTCCAAATACGTGGGTTTCAGCCGCGAAGAATCTACGCCGTCCGTCGTATCTGCCCAATTCATGTAGCTCGCCACATAATTTTCGTACTGATCTTGCGGTGTCGGTTCCAACATGTCATCATCCTTGTCGAGCAGTCGGATGGCCATCTTTTGCGTCTCCGTATTCTTGCGTGATTGAAAATAAAGTGAGTTTCCTCCCTTTGGATCGCTATGGTTTCGTTGCCTCTACTTACAAATTCAATTTTGTACAAGTTCTCGTCGGGCCCGACAATTTCTTCCGCCCGTAAGCGGTATACCGACACAATGCGTGGGCAAGTGGCATCCAGCGTCTGATCACCGCGGAATAGCTCCACCAGCTCAACCGATTTCTCTTCCATCGTCACGGCTTGGATCTAATGGAAATACGCCACATCAGTTGATTGCGTGGTACATCAACCTTCCAATTTTACTTACCTGCTTGATCATGGAATGTATCAACTTGTCCACTGTAAAGAGTACGTGTGCGTCGGTCACAAAAAGATAGCGCGACTTCTCCTCAAACATAGCCTGGTCCAACTCGCCATCGAAAAATCGATCCACTAAATCCAAAAGCGCCTGGTAATAGCCGTTGCTCAGATCGATGTCTAGCGAGTACGTGAATAAGAGAGAATAGGCACGACAAATTTTCTAGCTTACCATCAAAGCGGTTGCTGTATAATCCCAAATCTACGGCAGCCTGGTTATAGTGCTTGTCTTTGTTCTTGGGATCTTTGGCAATCTCAATATCCAACTGCTTCATCTTCAACAAGCGCTCATAAAGTAGCTAATGAAGACAAATGAGTATTTGGTATTTCTAAAGGGTCCGTACATGTAGCTCCTTTACCTGGTATAAGCGGAAGAAGCAATAAAATGCATTATTGCAAAAGAAGCTGTACACGGTACGCTTATGAAGCCCGGGTGCTGTGGCAGCGGCCGCAGCTGCAAAGAGTCGGTTGCCCTTTTCTTGCTTGTTTACTTCTGGCTCAGGTACGGCCGATTTCTTGGCAGGTGATTGGAGTGTTTCCTCTTCCTCGTCCGCGGCTGATTCAGGCTCGTCTGACTTGGCCCCCCCTTCTTCGTTTTCAGTACCAGACGGGTTATCCGGTTCGTCTTCTGGGGCTTGACTATCAGCCTGGGCTCGCGCTGACGGCGACCTGGTCCCATTCTCTTGTGTGCTTTCCCCATCATCCACCGATGACGCGGCTTTGCTGCGTTTCAAGACATCACGCAGCAGACGTGAGTCGGCCTCGTCTGCTCGATTCCGTCCCGAGCGTCTCCGCGTGGTATTAGCGTGATTCGACGTCGACGGTGTCGTCGCGGGTGACACACTGCGTCCGCCCGAGCCTGTTTCTCCTGAATCTTCTGTGTTGAGCGAGTGGTTCTCGTCATCGTCTTCGCCCGACTCATCCTCGGCCTCGTCCGATTCAAGGGCGACACCTTCCGGCACGACATCGTCGACGTGGAAAAAGAGCGGGATAAAGATGCGCACGAACATGCGGATCTTGCCACGGTCGCTGCTCGAGAAACCGTTCTGTTTCTCGACGTAGGAGAATACAAGTCGCGTGATGTCGCGAAACACGTTGGCATCTTGGAAAGAGAATGCCAGCGGGTATGTCGACGGTTTGTCCAGAGCCTTGTCAGGTGATCGCTGTTCATCATGGAGCGTCTCCAGCTCGGCAATGAGTGACTTGGTCGCCATCGCTTTCCGGTCGTTGCTCTTGAAGGTGAGACCTTGGTAGTCGAGGGCACGGTAAAAGTTCTTGGCATCCATTTCACGCCATACTTTGTTCCATTCATGCTAAAGAGAAGAGGGTTCGTCAATCGATGTCACATCTGTTATGGGCACGCATTACCTGAGCTTTTCGCCACTCTTCATCCTTGAGAGCAAGGCGCTTTGCAACAACAGGGACGACCTTCGCGGGATGGCTGTACAAAAGCTCAATGATCTCGTTACCCCGCTCCTCTTCGTAAACTTTGCGGATGATGCGCTCGTAGATCGTAATAGACTGACCGCCCAAGCCAGGCCGCAAGCGGAAGTTGGCCTTTTCGTCGGGTGACATGTCTTCGAGCTGTTTCACAATCGGCTCCAACAAAGCCAGGGTATTTAGATTGGCATCAATATTGAGGTCATAATCATATCTAGGACATGTGAGAAGAAAAAGCTTTGCATGCATGTATAAGTGTTACCTCTCTTCCTCGCAGCGGTGCATAGCCTCTTCGTACTGGTTCTTCTTGGATGCCACAAAGCCACTGTCCTCACTTGCCCAAATGGGATGTGACACAAATTCATCGTTGAGCACCTCCCAACAAAGCTGATCGCGTCCGGAGCACGGTTGGTTTTGCCACTATAATATATACCCTTAAACACGCACATTCATTATGCAATATCACTTGCATGTTACCTCTTTGGGCACCAATCGATAACTCGGGCTGCTTTCAACTGTCTTGCAGTGATTCAGATCAGGTTTGGGAACACTGACGGCAGGGCGCTCGATCGTGTGTTCCTTGAGATCCAGAATGACGATGCTCTTGAACCAGTCAAAGAGTTCTCGGTCACTCCCAATAAAGGTCTCGACCTGTTTCACCAAAACATCTGCATCAATGACTTGCTGCGTGTAAAGATTGAGTATTTTGAGGAATTCTTCGTAAGATGGCTTGTTCCCAATATGCTTCCAGATCTGGTCAAAAAGCTCAACCTCGTCGGACGAGATGGCCGTGCGTGTCGTGTCATAGAAGGAAGGAGACGCATATCCATTGACTTGGTCTTCTTCGGCGTCTTTGCCCATTGACTGCTGCTGCAAATCTCACGTGAGCACATGTTATCCGCCTCTTGACATTTCAAGCTTACATTCACACGCTGCTTCTTCTTTCCAGAAGGAGAATAAGGCCCACTTTGCCGGAAAATACCACGCTTGGAGCCTAGTGACGATATATTAGCATGATGAAATCTGAAGGAGATAAGGTGGTGTACCTGGAGGGTAGGCTGCGTCCTCCTCTTCAAACAGCTCATTGATAGGCTGACCCGTGATTTCGGGTAGGAACTGCTTAAACTCGTAGAGCAGATCGGGCGCACTTTGAAAGAGGTACTGCACATGGCCATACACCTACAAAGAGAGAGTATTAACCCGAGTGTCAACATACATACTCCATCGCATTTACTTCTTGAATCGGACGGCGCTCCTTCTGATATGTTTGAAGAATTTCGAGAAACTGCTTGTAGATATCGGGCTCATTCATGAATCGATTCTATATAGGTGTTACTAGGGCGCAAAAGAAAAGAATGAGAGTGTCAAACCTTAATGCGATTGACGTAATTGATGGCGTGATTGAACTCAATGGGCGCACGCTTTGGCTCGGTATCGCCGTTCGTGGGCGGATAGGACCGGACAGGCGGTTCAGGCTGTGATGGCATAGGTGGGTTGCTGGGCATGTACGGATGGGGTGGAGGTGCGGCGAGACCTGGTGGTGGAGGCAGCGAAGCCGAAGTCGAAGAAGCAGGATAAGAAGGATAGTAAGAGGCGGAATGAGGAGGTAGCTGTGATGGTGGTGGAGGTTGTGGCGGCTGGTGCTGCTGCGGGGGCAGGGGAGGTGGAACCGAGAGTTGCTGATGTGGAGCAGGCGGGTGAGACGGGCTGTCATGGCGGTAACCATGGATAGATCGGGATGGCTGGGCAACGGGTCGGGTCGTGCGAGTCAGAGTAGAACCGGAGGGAGTCGTGACGCGGATCACGTCAGGTTCATTTGGGTCTGTGGAGCACTCGATCCGATAACCTGGAGGTAAGAACGTGTTGAATCCGGAGATCAGCTCGGGATGACCGTGGAAGAGCAACGAGACCCGTTCAATAACACCGGGCGTGTCAATGCTGTTGCAATCGGTGATTAAAACCCGTGTGCAGTTGGGGGAGGGGGGATGGGCTATCTAAGAAACTTACGCTTGACTTTTGAAATCTTTCATGATATCCAGAAAGTGGTTATATACATCGCTCTGGGCCTGAAAACGGACCTTGACCTGGTCCAGGTAGGTGAGAGCATCGCGTACATTCAACGGACGATAGCCACCACTCTCGCTCCCGGAGGTTGAAGAAGCGGGGTGATGGCGTGGCGTGTGGGGGCTCGACAGGAATGGCTTCTCACGGCTGGCATCGTAAGGCGAGTCGTGCGAGGGTGGTAGATTGGGGACGCGAGGGGATGTACGGTGTGCAAGCGCAATGGGGCTCGCTGGCGGAGGTGGCAGAGGGGTCAGGCCTTGCGGGGTCTGCGGCGCGGTAGAGTAGGTTGAAGAAGCAAGTGCAGAAGAGGAGGGAAACGAAGACTGGTAGGGTGGTAGCTCGTTCAAAGCAGGAGGTGGCCGTGATACAGGAGGTAGACGTGAGGTGTTTGACATCGAAGGCGGAGGAGGAAGTGGTTGTTGCTGTCCAAATGGAATGGGCGCGGCTGCCCGGCCAGGAGACGGCAGCGTCGGGGGCATTGAGGTCGGTGGCCTTCTATTGTCACGTATAATAGAGCATGAGTATGTAAATTGATATGGGCACAAGATTATTACCGTAGGCCATGACCTGTCTGAATGGGAGAGGTCATTAAAGAAGAAGACAGCAGAGGGAAGAAAGAAACAAGACAAGACAGGCCGTGCCCCGAAAGGAAATCGAGAACCACACGGAGTTGCAAAGCATCCCAGCTTCTTTCCTTCCACGCCACATACGCCCAGAGCACCTTCCATTCCTTGAGCAATGCTGTCTTCTTCATCGCTATCCGCTCCTTCATCACCCACACTCCAATCGGCTTCTCCTCCTCCATGGGCACCTCTGCTTAGAAAAGCAGTTCAAAAGAGTTACCGTTCGAATGAGCCAGGTCAGTCTCCCTCTCGCTTTCCCTCTTCTCGATAGGCTTTTGTTCCTGACCTCCATACTAAACTGAAAAGCATACGTGACCATGTCAAACATTAAGCGGTCGGGTGATGTATCGATGCACCTCTTGCCCTTCCAGTCTTTTATTGACGACGACCCGCGTTTTCTCCTGTTTCTATTGGCCATGAACGACAATCATCTCATGGGCGACATCAAGTCCGACCCTAATGCACTCTTGTGTTGGTAAACAAACATACCGAAATGTACCCAGTGCATTCGATTCACGTCCACCGTTATATGATATATAAAAGGGCCATGCCAAAGACAAACGAGTATTTTAGCTTTCAGGGCAAGTTTTACATTGCATCTGCTCCGATCCAGGTAACACGGTTCCCGCCACCTAAATTACCCGGCGTCGATCTCCCTGCGGTCGAGTACTGGGAGCAGCAACGCGAGAAACAGTGGGCGGCTTTGACCGACAAGCAACGCGCCACATTTACATGGCCACCGCGTCGTGAGATACCCAGGGCCGACAAGGGCGCCTTCTCGGTGCAAGCCCTTCCGCACACCAAAGCAAGCGATCCTGCTCTACGCGTTGTCCATGACCTCGCAAAGGACAATTTTTGTCTTCTTGTCTACAAAGTCAACTCGGTCGAGTATTTTGATCCTACCACCTTCCCCCCACGCAGACTGGTATGTTTATTTTGCCTTCGAATCATCCCCAGTCTCCCTTACAATACCGTTCTGTAGTTCTATACGTACTCACTGAAACAAAATCAATGGGCTACACAAGAAGCCAACCCGTAACCCGTGATGTCGCCTCATTATGCCTAGTTCTGGGCCAAAAATCTCTCCCCTTACTCACGTAGCCCTTTTGTATCTTACGTCACGCCATCCTTTATCTATTATTGTAGTTTTTCTTTTCAAAAATACTATACCATACTATACCTACGAATTCATTATATAGAATGGAGCCCAGTGAAATCAACTCTATTGCGACTCGTATAACTCAACAGTGGGTTCAACAATGGCGCCAACGTGGACGGAATATACCGTCCACCGTTCACATTACACCTAATGAGCACATGCTTGTCGTCCAGTTGACTCTCATGTGGGCGACCGTCGACCTTCGTCACCTCACGATCCCTAAAGCAATCAAAGAACAATCGTTCCTCGACGAGCTCAGAATGTATAGCCGGCGCGTGTTGCGCTATGAAGATAAAGAGCTTCTGGTATATAAATGCAGGCTTTGGGTTTTTCGTTCTTTTCTGAGCATTGCCGATATTTGCACTCTACAAAAAAGGATCGTGCTTTAGAAGTTATTCCTGTCCACCGCCTATACGAAGAAGCTGCCGAGAAACCAGACGAGCCCCTGGACGACGAGGTCATACGTCGTCTGTTGCACTGGTTTAAAAACGACTTTTTTACTTGGATTAACCAGCCTCCCTGTGACTACTGTGGGGTACATGATACACATGCGCACTTGTTGCCTCAATAATCTTATTCACCTATTATCTATCTTTCGAAAAGGCTTCAGAGACACAATCGGCAGGCGTTACAGAGCCCTCGGAAGATGATAAACGCTGGGGCGCTCGTATCGTTGAATTATACAAGTGTTCTAAATGCACAAAGATTACCCGTTTCGCCAGATACAAGTACGACTTTTTCTCTTCCTCTACGCCTTGTCGCAGCCTTATGATTTTATCCTAGTGACCCTGCTAAGCTCCTTGAAACACGTCGCGGTCGATGTGGCGAATGGGCAAATGTGAGTTACTTGATTTATTATCGATTTTACCTGTAGTAAACTGTCTCTTGTAGTGCTTTACTTTGTGTTGCCGGGCTATCGGATCAGAAGCCAGATTAATCCTTGACAAGACAGGTACAGAGCACTTCAATATGTAAGATCACCGCGTTCGATTCATATTCTTGTTTTCTTTCTTTGTCTTTGCGCAGACCATGTGTGGACTGAAATATACTCCGAGAACAAGCAGAGATGGGTACACTGTGACCCTGCTGAAGCGGCTTTCGATCAGGTTTGTTGCGATACTCATATAAGTGAGTGGTCACTAAAGATATTATGTATTCATATATTTTATAGCCTATGCTGTACACAGTGGGATGGGGTAAAAAGCTCACATACTGTATCGGCTTCTCCTGTGAAGAAGCAGTTGATGTTACAAAGCGCTACACGCAAGATTGGCCACAAGTTCTCGAACGGCGCAAATTAGTGGATGAAAACGTGCTGGCCAGGGTAACATATCCTTTGCGATAGTCTTCTTCTTCTATGTCATCCTAACGGAAAAAAGTTCTTGGACGACCTGTCAGCTGAGAGGCAAAAAGACCTGAACCAGGAACGGAAAGAGTTACTCAAGGAGCGCAGAACGCGTGAGAAAAAGGAGCTGAATGAGGCCACACCGGGTATCAAGGAAAGCGAACTGGTCGGCCGGCAAAGTGGTTTGTTCTAGTTCTATCTATCCATTGTATCCCTGTCCAAACTGATTTTGTTTTCCTCTTTTCTGCATAAAAGGCTCTACCGAATGGAAGAAAGCCCGAGGCGAGTATCACGGCTAGTATACGATCATGCACCCTCAAAGGGACGTACAAGGAGTGCAATTTCTCAAATGGGGGGTGGGCACCGATCTCTGTTCTTTCTCTCTTAGCAGTTTCAGCTTGTTCGCCAAAAAACAATGAAAACGAGATAGTCTTGTCTATGCCACTTATTAATTCTTTTATATGGTCTTAGCAGCGAGTGGTTTAATCGAATGTAATATTATAGCTTATTTCTTTTACCTTTCCACCGATCCCTGAGATTCTCCTTTTTTCAGGAGCCCGGGCAACACTTTGACGCCTTTGTATTTTATGACCATTTTTTGATCCCTTCTTCCTTTTTCACATGAGGGCTTTTTCTCTGCAGCTCTTTTATTGCCTGTGTCTCGTCGTTATACAACTTGTCGCTATCGCCCGTGGCTCCGTATGGAAACGAGGTGGGTTCTTGGGATCGTAGACTGATAGAAATGCCATCGCTTACACTTTGTTTTCTTTGTACGTATAGGTACAGGCGATCCATTAGGTGTGTATCCATGTGGAACAGAAAAGCCATGATCTATGTTATCTTACGTCTTCTTCTACTATAATCACAGCGAACCACGACGTCAATCCCACCAATAGTCAGCGTGATAGCGCTATTGTCGCCACGAGTACAGGTGGCGGTGGTCCTAGCGCCCCCATCAACACGGCCATTGCGACAAGCCGAGCCCCAGCAGCAGTCAGCGGCAGCCGCATCAGCAACGGCACCCTTCCAACGCCGACAGCAAGCATCCCCGGAAACCCGTTTGCCGGCAAACCTACCTCTGCTTCCTACAGCAATAACATTCCGCCCGCCTACTTGACATGGAAAAAGCCCGTGCCGAATCAGACTTTTCCGCCTCTGTTCAAAATTGGCGTCTCCAACATCTCGTTTGAATGGACCGTGGACTCCGAGATGCTCAAAGTACAGCCCGCGAACTTGACAGTAGCCCTTGCAGACCCGCAGAAACAGACATTCACCGCTGCCGTTGTACCCGGTACTGCCACATCCGCGCATTGGGACCTCGCAGCCATCCCATCGAAAACACCTCTTATGATGGGCTACTATACTGTCTGGGTGTATGATCAACGAGGCCCAAAGGCGTTCCCGAGTCCTGGATGGCTCATGCCTGATTCTCGCCTTGTCGTGGCCATGTATAGTACGGAAGCCTATGTGGGGCGAACAGACTGTGAGTAGATGAGAATTGTGCAACAGAAAGGAATAAGTGCTCATTCAGTTACAAATCTCCCTTGCCTTATTCATTTACATAGCTATGTTCTGTCCAACTTGCTATCTCGGAGCATCTGGGATATCCTTGCATGATGCAGTCGGTCCTTGGTTAATGGCTTTCAGTATCGCTTTGGTCTCATCTATTTCGGTTCTTTGGACCCTAGTACGATAAAAATACTCACTTGTAGCTAGCTGCTGTGATTTTTACATATCAGAAGTAATACTATAATAATTTCTGGAGCTCTTTGCAGCTTCATCTAATATACATCTGTAGTCCTTAGAGGCCTATTCGAGGGCCAGCAATAGCGTTTACGTGAATGCTAAATGCCTCAAGATACGCGTAGTAGACCTCAGCGTTTAAAAGGGAATTAGCTAGAAAAGCAATGTATAAAGTATACTTGGACAATGTTATTGTCTATGTTCTTGGCAACAATGTACGATGTTCTTTAGCCTCATTACTCGGCGGCGGTGCTGTACTATATGTTATATGCAGGATCTTCTGGCACTCTAACGTAAAAATCAGATATACGGCACGTAGGCCGTGCATACGAGTTTTTCTTTGCCATAGGTGGACATTCAGTATTAAATACAGGTATATTGTGAATACAAGTATATTTTATAGCACCTGTAAGGTGGATAACATGAGCATAATAGAGGGTATGTGTGAAATGTACATACGTGTGATTCGCATTAACATATGCGCACTGCAATTATAAAGGACTTATTTTTTATAAAAGTGATACGCGTTCCTGGTGATATCTACTACCAAGCACGGGACCAAAACCAGTATACAAGTATTAGCTCAATTACTGTCATGACTCTCATTATAAATCCTGGACGATAGCCGCGAACCAATCCTGGACACTGACCTGTGGATGGCCCCCCTGAGCAAAGGCAGTCGGATGGCCTCCACTCACTTGTCTTTGGGTATTTATGCTTGTATAATGTCCAGATACGATATAGCACGTCTGCGTACTGCATAGTTCAACTGGAAACACGACGCAAGTTGTTTAGATTGCTTATACGCATCATATATGATGGCATACATGGCGACGTGCTGTGCAGTGAAACATACGATGTGAGGCATTTTAGAAGCGCAACACATATTCGTTTCACATTGTTTCACATGCTGGAAAAAAAAAGTGCCATGATTTTCTGCAGAGTTTGTGTCACGTCATCATCCTACGGCGTCTGTGCATAATGAACCAAACAACATCCGATCAGCACTTGGCCTGCATCGAATGGTGAATTCAAATAGTCAGAACCGGATATTCTTAGAGCGCTATATACGTATGCCAATGATAGAGTACAGTTCCTCTTCCAAGTTTGTGTGGAAGCACGTTCGTGTGGTTTAGACTTGAACTCGCCGTTGGGGATGACATCGTATGTCACTAATCCAGCTCTCAAATTGAGCTTTTTAATCCCCTGTGATTTTTATTTTTAAATAATCTCAATAAACAAGTCGTTCGTTGTGTGTCGAAGGTAATAACTGCGTTGTGGACGTATGTGTGTACTTTTCTTCTCATGTGATAGTTCACTTTCTATTAGTTCAGTGCAGCCACACTTGACATCAGTCTAATAATAGAGCCATAGCCACACCGCATCTAATTTTATTCATAGTATAATGTACGCTTCAGCAGTCATGATATTGTGGATCTTAAAAATCATTTTTCGTGGTAAACTCTCTCGATATTCAGTTCTGAAGGATTCAGGACAAGTCTGATGAAGAGCGTGACAGGTCTGTCCGAGGAACAAATCTAAACTGGTTGTTTATATAATATGTATCAAAATATCCAAATAGATATGTCGTGATTCGCGGACAACTCGAAGGAATTGTAACGAGAACCGATGCGAGATATGTATGTTTGACCTCGCTGCCTTATTTTTCATTGGCTCAAAAAAGGCGGATCTGTTATTTGCCTTCCACTCTCCCAGCTTTCATTAGCAGCGCTGTTAAAGTAATCATAGGTCGCGCTTTTGGTATTGGGCGTAGATAGTCAGCGGGCGCATGTACATGATAGCAATATAGTATGGAATGTAACGTAATTGCTAATCCGGTGAGGTGACACAGATCGCCAAGATGGGGGGGGGGAGAAGGACATTCGACGGTCCGACAGGCCGGGCCACCCAGCAGCGCTTATCCTCTTCCAATCATGTCATCATCAGGCCGGCCCTTGAATCTGGCCCACCCAACGCAGGGCAGGCCTCGAATGTTTGCGCGCTTATGTCAGCTGTGGGAGATCTCCTGAGAGACTCACGAAGATATAAACTGTATACAGTGGAAGAAATAAAACTAAATCACGGTGATCAACATCATCGAGCGCATGTGGCTGCATAATGAATGCATACTATAGACAGGGCCGATCCGAATTATCTGACACAAAACCAAATTATATACTAAATGCGAATACCTGTCAAATCACATTTATGAACGAGGCCTTTTCACTTTATGCGGTAAAGCATGCTTGTTTCGTCTGATTTCGACCTGCTCTTGGCAAGTCGCGCACGACTCTAGTGATGGTAGTGTGGAAGCATACCAGTGTCGTGCGGCGAGCCGGTTTAGTTATGAGCAAGGCATGCTTGACAACGATTTTGTGGGGTTCTCATTGGATATCTCAAACACAACCGTTGCTTCTTACTACATGTATGCACGCTATGCGCGGGAAATGTTATCCATCTTTTTCTGTTTGTTCCTGAGTTGCGTTGGCATACGTAGACTTTGGCAAGCATGCCACCGCCTCCCCCTGGGCCATGGCGCGATCTGAATTTTTTTTTCGGCGCTAATAGAAGTGTGCTTCTATCATGGTGCTAAAATGTGTGGCACATATTTTTTTTAAGACGTCGATCCATTTGTGTTGAAAAAAAAAAAAAGAATAGAAATAGTCAAGTCAGAGAAAATAAAGGAGGATGAGGATAATGGACTAAAGATACAAGTTCAGTAAAGAAAAAAGTGATTTGATAAATTGAAGATGGAGGGTAACTGATTGGGGGAAAGCAGCACGTTTTTCAAGCCATTCCTTCTGCCCACGTTGTGGACGCAAGGAATGGTAATAATAAAAATAATAATAAGCAGGCCTAAAGTGAGAGTAAGAGAGAAAGTTGGGTGAGCCGTGTATACCGCGGAACAAGAATTCATTCAAAGCCAAGGCCAGACTAGACCATATCCAGATAAGTGCGCTTGAGGGCAAAAAGGGATCTACACTACGACATTCGGGCGATCCTTGTAAGCTTGTGATTGGACGACATGAATAGTTCCTTTTTTTTTCTTGGCCCATAGTCTGTGCGACCCGACCCAAATAAAAAGGCGTCGCGAACAACGTCGAACGGATCTTTGCAGCAAACCCTTTTTTCCTCTCTTCTCTCTCCTCTCTCTTTTCTCTCCCTCTTTCTACTTTCCTTACCTTATCTCACTATCATGAAAGCTCTTATTCTCGTTGGAGGTGAGTTAAACGGAGTTATGTCGGTTGTCATGGTGCTCATCGCGGTTCTTCATCTTGCTTTCAGGTTTTGGCACCCGTCTGCGTCCTCTTACCCTGACTCTTCCCAAGCCGCTTGTCGAGTTCGCCAACAAGCCCATGATCCTTCACCAGATTGAGCACCTCGCCAAGGCGGGCGTGACCGACATTGTGCTTGCTGTCAACTACCGCCCCGAAATCATGGTGGCTGCCCTCAAGGAGTACGAGCAGCAGTACAACGTCACCATCACCTTCTCTGTCGAGACCGAGCCTCTGGGCACGGCTGGCCCGCTTGCCCTGGCTCGCGAGATCCTGGCCAAGGACGACAGCCCCTTCTTTGTTCTCAACAGCGATATCATCTGTGACTACCCCTTTGAGCAGTTGCGCGACTTCCACATTGGCCACGGTAACGAGGGCACCATTGTTGTAAGTACACAAAAAGGTCTTCCCTTTTGGGATAAGACAGGTGATTAACGGCGATGTGTAATTTATCAGGTGACCAAAGTGGATGATCCCTCCAAGTACGGTGTGATTGTGAACAAGTCCGACTCGACCCGGATCGAGCGCTTCGTGGAGAAGCCCAAGGAGTTCATTAGCAACAAGATCAACGCGGGTATCTACATCCTCAGCCCGGCCGTGCTCGACCGCATCGAGCTCAAGCCCACCTCCATCGAGAAGGAAGTCTTCCCCTACGTCGCTCAGGATGGCCAGCTGCACACCTTTGACCTCGACGGCTTCTGGATGGATGTCGGTCAGCCTAAGGACTTCTTGACCGGCACCTGCCTGTACCTGAGCCATCTCGCCAAGAAGAACCCTGCCGAACTCGCCAACCCTACCCTCGACTACGTCCACAAGGGTAACGTCATGGTCCACCCCTCTGCCAAGATCGGTAAGGACTGCCGCATTGGTCCCAACGTCGTGGTGGGCCCCAATGTCGTGGTCGGTGATGGTGTGCGTCTCCAGCGCTGCGTCATTCTCGAGGGCGCCAAGATCAAGGACTTTGCTTGGGTCAACTCCAGCATTGTGGGCTGGCACTCGACGGTCGGTCGCTGGTCACGTCTTGAGGGCTGCTCCGTCCTGGGTGACGATGTGACCATCAATGACGAGATCTACGTCAACGGTGGCTCCATCCTGCCTCACAAGGGCATCTCGTCCAACATCACCCAGCCCCAGATCATCATGTAAATATTTCTTTCGTATTCCTTTTCTACTCCATTCCAAACTTCTGTGTACTTTCCCATCACACGCACGCACACACAACTCCAACCCACCATCTCACACGCTATTACTTTCAATTGTCGCGCCACAACAACGATCATATATAAACCGTTTTACATTATCTATCATCTAATTATTTCTATGCATGGTCGATATGAGGGTCGGGTTCATCTTTCAATCGGAACACGCGGTAGTGATGGTTTAAACTGGGATGGGAATGGATCTTGTAGAGCGTTCCGAGGCAACCTTGACGGGTCGGCCATTCATAAAATACCCGCCCTATACGGGAATGTACTAACGCCATAGCACACCTTTTCCCCTTTTGCGTCAGACAAGGCTCTCTCTCTTTCGACCTTTTGTACTTACATGGCGCAGGGTTCATAATTGATGAAAAGGTCGTAGCCTGAGCAAAGGTAGCTCTCCTTGGCTTCCGTTTCCGTCATGTCGTCTGCTTTTCGCTTGGATGGCGGATGGGATGGCCCTTGGATTTCCCTGTCAGCGACCGCTTGAATACAATTCATGATGGCGTGTTTCAGTGGATGTGCATCACGTGTATCGACTGCATCAGCCAAGATTACATTGGACACTGGATCGACGACACGCGCTTTAATGGCAGAAGGGCTGCTCCTGAAGCTAGCCAAGTGTGTCTCAATAGTGTCAATGTCCTCTTTGGTGAATTTAGGGTCGAGACGGGTATCTTCACGGTAGTTCATGGGCCAAACGTGTTTCCAAGCTTCGTACTGCGCTCGGTTGACCGGTGCATATCGGCACACCGGGACGATCTCGGGTTTGATCTTGTCTGTCAACTCTTTTTCTTCCAACAGCGAGTTGAGCTTATCCTGGGTGATGGCGCTCTCCAAGCAAAGGATCAATGTCAATTCAAAGCTATTGCTGTCATCGAGTACGGTGCGTCGTACACGTTTGCAGTGTTCCAGATTTTGTAAGGGCGGAAGAGACTTTTGTGCGAATCTATGTGTTGTAGAGGTGTGTCGGTCAGAGTCGGATCCTCTCGTGTTGGGCAGTCACTTGCTTCAAGACAACACTCGTATCCTTCGGTTCGACTTTGGTACAGTAAACAGGGACCGTTTCAAGAGGACGGGAATGTTCATCAGGAAGGACTTCATGAAAAGGCCATTCTGCACGAGGCACGCTCATATAGAAGAATATAGCAAAGGAAAAAAACTAAATAATAATAGGTAATGTATAATTGGGATTGCGCTGTTTATTTCTTCTCCTTTCCCCTCGTTGTGTTTTTTGACATGCTCTGGCTGCGATCGCGCCTTGCTTCGACCTCCTTTCAAGTTGGTCGGCGCTGGCAGTCCAGCAGCAGCTCTCACAAGGTGCAATGCTACATTTCAAAGTACACCGATCCTTATACAAACCTAGCCTTGGAGGAATGGCTGCTGAGAGAAACGGACCCGGATACCTATATCTTGTACCTGTGGCGGAATAGTCCGTGCGTTGTTGTTGGACGCAACCAAAACCCCTTTGTCGAATGCAACCTTCGTTTCATGCGGGAAAATAACATCCCCTTGGTGCGCAGACGATCCGGCGGCGGCGCTGTCTATCATGTATATGACACATTTATATCCGTATATGATGCACTGACCCGCATAAACCGTTGCTAGGATATGGGAAATTCAATCTATACCATATTTATGCCACGGACCGCGTTTTCCCGCGAAGCCAATGCACACTTGGTCTCGAGGGCACTGCAGCAGCTCGACATTCCCGCCTACGTCAATGAACGCCATGATATTGCCGTGGATGGTTTCAAGGTCTCTGGCAGTGCCTACAAAATCATCAACCAACGTGCCTATCATCACGGTACCATGCTTCTCGATGCCGATACAAACATGCTCAAAGGCGCGCTCTCCAAACAAGGACGCAACTTGACTGGTTTCGTCTCCAAAGGTATCGAGTCCGTACCTTCTCCTGTCACCAATCTTCGCAACTACTCCTTCACGATTGATCACCAGCAATTCTGCGAGTCGGTCTTGGATGAATTCGTCAATACCTACCACGGCGTCGGTGGTGCAGTCCAGGTTAGATATTCATCATGCTATATCCACACAATTCCAATGTAGACTCACTGTATGTATGTGCGTGTGATACTTTTTCGGATAGCCAATTATCTTCGGCGATCAGCATAACACCCCTCTTCCTGCACTGGCGGAGAAGACAAAGAACGAGCTGCAGACATGGGACTGGGTGTACGGCCAGACGCCCGAGTTCACCAATCAGATGCAGCAAGAGTTTTCTTGGGGTAGCGTGGTACGTACCTAATCCGGATTCACGCGCAATAGACAGACATCCGAAGCCGCCTTGCGCCCTGTGTTGGTTACCTATCAAGTTGCTCAAAAACTAACAGCATCATCATTACCTTGCACTATCTTCTTCTAGTCTGCCCTGATCCGGTCCAGACACGGGATGATTACGGAAGCAGATCTCACCACCTCGGCCGCCGGAGCTCATGAGGTGACAGTTACGTCTGCGATCGGTGTTGCCCTGAGAGGTGAATTTTAAAAGGCATTCGTATATTCTTTCTCACTTAATCGCTTTTCTTCTTTATCCTACATAAGGTACTCGCTACTCGGATACCGCTGTGCAGGAAGCCCTCGCCAAAATTAACCAGGAAATACCCGGCCTCATTAACCAGGAAAACCAGGCCATCGCTGATGAGTTGACTCGTTGGCTACAGCAGGGCCTGTAAATGACGTTTATCAAAAGCGAAAAGGGATGTCAACAGAAACTGCGGACATTTGTATAAGTAGCGAATAGAATCATGCCGACTGAGAACCAGTCATCCTTTTTCCCTCCCTTCGCGAGGAGTCATATGGTCTTGCATGGCTTCATTTGCTGTCTTTTCCTTTGTTCCCGAGGCCAATACATACGATGTCGATCCATCTGCTCTACTAGATATATAAGTACCAAAAAATTACTATTATTGTACCATCCTACTACTCTCTGACTTGCTGTGTGTATTCTACGCAAATATGGGAAATGCTTTCAGCTATTACGATTATCATGATTTCTCGTCCGCCTATCTCGATATGCAACGTGAGTACCTGGCCCATTATGCTCGTCGTCGGTACCACTGGTTGCAGCGTCACTTGCGCGCTCAGCACGACTGGACCACCCTTCAGCAAGCACAACAACATGCGCAGACTCTCTACAGCATGAGCTCAACAGCTGCTGCACCCCTACAACGTCGCAGCCACCGCTATCCAGGTTTGACGCCCAGTCCTTTCGGATATCAAAACTATGCTAGAATCAATGCCGGACAACTCTTTAATCTGACGTGTCCTACAACGTAAGATACTCCATACTGCTCTATCTTGATACGAATGAATCTAAACTTAGATTTTGACACAGCCATTATCCCGCGCACTACTGGTTGTGGTAGATATATATCTCCTTATTCTCCATAACCCTTATATGTGCTCTGTGTTGTTTACAGCCCTTTCCGCTTTGGTTTCGATCACATATTATCTTTAAATCATTGTTTTGACTGTATCTCAATTTTATTGCTCTTTATGATCCACTGCTTGCAAACCATTTGATGGATTGATCGCCCGAGACCGATACCAATTTGGTTCCTTCTGGGTTCCATGCAACACCGTATACCTATTCATCCGGGAAAGGGGGCCGTGTTAGAATTTTCTAGTCACATTTGACTGCAAACAATGAAAATATATCTTACAGCGTCCTCGTGTACTTCGTGGGTTTCGATGACTGACCGCATCGCTAAATCCCAAACCTTCACCTTTTTGTCAGAAGACACGCTGGCAAGCTGCTGTTTGCTGATATCAGGATTCGCAGCGACGGAGAGGATCCATCCATCATGGCCCTCAAGGACGGAAGCCAGATTTCCGTGTTCCACGTCGTAGACATTGATACAATGATCGTCACTACCGCTGATGAGAGTGCAATTGTCGGGTGCAAACGTCAGTGCTCGTACGGGTTGTGCATGACCTGTCAATCTTGAGTGAACATTGCCTTCGCAAAGCTAATTACTATTAATATATATACCAGAGAAGGCATGGGCGAGTTGATCAGTCTCCACATTGTAAACATGGATGACGCCGCTCTTGGTGCCGGCTGCAAGGTATTTACCGTCACCACTCTACCAGAAGGATAAATATCAGCGTCGGGGACTTGGCGCATCAGTGATTATATTATACTTGCATAAGCGAGACAGAGCATGAAGTCAGCGCCAGTTTGAATGGAGGATACCCGGTCACCCGTGGCTAGGTCGTAGGTGTGAATCAGGCCATTATAGGAGCCCGTGCTGACATATTTGCCGTCAGGGCTGAACTTTGCTGTCCAGGACTGGACGGCCTCTGCTTGGATCGTTCGCTCAAGGGATGCCTTGTTCTCTACATTCCAGATATGCAGCACAGAATCCAGAGACGCGCTCACCAAGCCTTAAACACAATACATTTCTATATCAGTATGGCACATCCGGTTTGCTAGTCCTTTGCACTTACGTGTACCATCCACGCTGAAGTCAACTGAAATGACACCCGCGTGACCACCCAGATCAGAAGGAATAGACTCCTCGCTCCCTAAGCCATGCCGGAATTCGCCCGAGGCACCGTCCCTAATGAAGCATAAGAAGGGCTGCTTATCACTGGAATCAGTTATGTACCAAATCTTGACGGAGCCGTCTGCTGATCCCGTGGCGATCAAGTTATCATGGCGTGTCCATGCCACGCACCAAATGTCGTCCTCGTGGGCTGTTTAAATAAGTAAGCCAGCGAGCAGTTGAGCATGAAAGGATTACCTTTGTCGACGACAGTAGTGGGAATATAAGTTGTAGGCTATACAAAAAGGGATGCCGAGATTAGAACACAATGGCTGGCCTTTGCAGGACGCAACCTACCATGAAAAACGCGCTCCAAGGACCAATTCAGCTGACAGCCCCGCACTTGTCGTCTTTTCGGCTGTGTGTATAATACATAGATTATTTTTGGCCAATCTCAGCGAGGCCGATTTTAATATATATCACATAGTGTAGTTGTAGTGCTCACTTATCGCATACTTTGCTAAATGCTGGTCTACAGCATTTCGATATAACGTAGTCTTCCGTAAGAGAGACGTAATCTCATTATCAATGCCCTGAAGGACAGTCTTCTGTCGTATATATCCCTATTTTCAACTAGCAATTCTAATAGATAGCCTGACAATACGTCTGCTCGATTTTAAAAAATGGTTTATGTCTTTAGAGCGTCCTCGTCGAGGGCCTTGTTAATATTAGCAACGCAAAAAGATGGACAATAGAGAAATAATATAGAGTACAGATGGTGGGGATGCTAGATGAAGACAAGAGATAAAAGAGAGCAAGAGAAAGAGCATGCAGAGACAGGTGTAAGGATGTGCTTTACGTATTAGATTGCGCGAACGGACGGCTTTGATATGCATTTGCACGGGAGTATGTGTAAGTGTGACCCGAGGAGAGTCTGATTTACGAAGCAGCAGGCTCGCGGGGTTCGAGCTGAAGACTCTTCTCATAAAGCACGTCGACATCGCGACTGCTCTCAAGATGCGATCGGATAAAGGTTTGGAGCTCGTTAATGACATGGAACGTGTAAGGTGGCGACTGGAATTGATTGATCTCGCGAATCACCTCGGCTGCCTTTTGTCGCTTGGCAAAATTGATCAGCTTCGTCTGCTTCTTGATATAATCCGGATTGCCATCTTCGATAAAGGTCAGATCCTGGAGATAAATGCCCAAGAATGGGATGCACGGCGGATTTACAGAGTGGATCATTTCACGATACTCTGTAAAGTTCCGGTTTGCACCCATGAGTTTCCGAATGGATGCCAAAGACTGGTTTGTGCGATTGCCGACAAGCTGTGATACATAAAACGTACATGAGCATCTCGGATGAGTACCACTTGCTTTATGCCTCTTACCTCCCACGTCTTCTTCAAGCGGCCCACTGCGCTATTGTCGAATGCAGAGATGATTGCCATACATGTGTTGTAGTTGTTCAGTCCGCGGCAGCGCTATTATGACTTGGTCAGCGAAAATGCTAAATGAGTCCTATGTTTCAACACTTACAATAGCGACCTGCGCCCAGTATTTGATGGCAACCACGCGCTTCTTGGCCTCCTCGTATGACAGAATATTGTCGCTGACCCAGCACGTCAGCCGATTGCAGTAATCAATGGACTGCTTGACATTGTATGCCACTTTGCCGGATGCGCCTTCCTGCGACCACGCCTTGCTGAGGCATTCAATCGGGCGAATGCTACTGTACAGTTTGAAATCCATGAGAGTCAACTGGCGAGCTAGTTCCAGCGGGTCTACGTCTGGCAGTGATATCCGGGTAATATCTTTAGGCATAATGGGAAGCGGACCCGAAAGCGCGTTCGGCACCAGCTTTTTTAGACCATCGTTGGCGTCCAACTCCTTGCGCTTTCGTATTAACCGGTTCAGCTGATCGGCTGAGAAAGGGGAAGCGTCGCGAATCACCGTGTTCGTGAAGAATTCAAGTCGGCCCAGAATGACATGGTCTTCCTCGTTGTAGTAGTTTTCAAGCCACGTCTTCATGACGTTGAACACACTAAACCAATTTAAATTGATAAGGATACGATAGTGACCAACAAGGTTTCTCTCTCTCTCTCTACAACTTACCGTAAACGCACGAGTTTCTGTTTCTGTTCTGTCCAGGTCTCAAGTTCATAGGGTGTGAGCCATTCGGGGGCACGCAGAGTGTATCGTTGCTCCAGCAAACTTAAAAATTCCTCGGTGGTACAGAATGATCGGTAAGTCAGCAGAAAAGTGGCAATGAAGCTCGTGTCTAATTTAAAAAAGATCAGACCATGTGTACACCCTGTGTTGCACGACGGCGAAGCCTTACCAAGGGTATTATGAAGCGTCAATCGTTCCACCAGGGCTGGTAGGGTACCGCCCTTGACATTACCATCGGACCCAAATACGATCTCGTCAGGCGTGTAATCATGGCCAAGACCATTCTCGCGGTCTTCGGCCGGACGATTCATCATCGGACGTTTGCGGCTTTCGGCGATCGAAGGTCTATGTTGATGGCCCACGGCGGGTCGCTGCGATGGTTGCCGGCTTTCCTCGCCTTCTGGGCCGTCGACCTCGACAGGAGATAGAGGCGTATCTGGCTCACCTGAGGTCATCTGCATGTACCACAGCTTACGTTGCTCCACCATCTCCTCGACACTCGTCAGGATCGATCCAATCGTAGCCTCGATGGAACGGATGGCGTCTTCAATATCCATCACAGCCTGCTCGAGGTCATTGTGCGCATTGTTCATGTTCTGTACCGCTCCAAAGAGAACACCGACGGCATTGTAGAGGTGCTGCTTGTTGATGCGGAAACCAGCCAGGGACGGAATCTTGGAACTGTCGATACTGGCCAGATCGACGTCTTCCAAAATACTGAGATACTGACCGATCTGCATGGACATGTTGCGGAATAAAATGACCACGTTGGATCGCGTTTTGGCTGGATCACGATCGACTTCGGCATGATTCTCGTCGTAGGTAGCGGATAGGATGAATGCAGCGGCTTTCGAAAGCGCATCGGTCGACGAGTATATTTGGTTGGCGTGTGTCTGCAGACTGACGACAAGGTCCTGGTTGAGCGGATATTTTGCTTTTTGAACAACACCTTGGTCAATGATGCTAGCACGCTTGTTGACGACATCCATGGTGGTGGCAATAGGCGGGACAGGGGAATTGTAATCGACCGTGTCAAAGACGACAGAGACACGTCGGGTGTCGATCAACAACTGGGGCTTCACCTGTTCAATGGTGATATGTTTGTCCTGGCAGGTCGTCACAAAGCTGCGCACAGCGGACAATAGATCACCTGCATCCCGCTGCACCTTCATTAACGCCTCGGGCTGACTCGCCATAGCCCAACCTTCCGAGGCGGTCTTGACAGATAACACCAGCTTAGAGAGCGAGGCCATCACGGCGCGGTGCAACTCGCGTAAAACACGGTCTTGCATATGACCTGAGTCCTTGTCGAGCGAGCCTGAGGCGTAGAGCATGATACGAATGGCGACGACGACGGAGGAGGCATCAGCGGTGAAAGTATCGCGGCTGCCGCGCTGAGCTGCGGAGTTGAGACGATGGATGGCGCTGGCAGCGTCTCCGGCTAGCTTGTGCCAAGTCAGTGGTTCTTCGCGGATGGCAGAGGTGCTGGGCGCATTCGACGCGACGATGGATGGATCGTATTCGTCAACGAAAGCGGTTGAATCCCGCGAGGCTGGTAACTGACCCGATCTTTCGGGATCCTCATGTTCGGTTGCTTGGTTGGGCTTTTTCTGACGTAAATGGCTTAGCTTTGCCCTCGTGTAAAAAAAAAAACCCAAGTAGAATATTCTTACCAAGCGACCTGTCACCCGGTCGATATCGTCGTAGTCCCAAGTGGTTTCCTGCGTGGCGAGGTTACAGTAGTACAGCCGCCCCTGCGGCGTCACTCGTTCAACCCACTGATTAACAGTCTATACGTGGATAGCTTAGTATGCATGCAATCAGAAGAAGTGTTTTTCCTTCTCTTGGCGTAAACGTACATGAGGGCTTGCATCCGAGATAACCGTCTCTGGAGTATCGACGTTGGCCGGCAAAGAATCGAGACTGAGACGGTTTGGTTTTGCGGCAGGGACGTAATGGGTTTCGCGTGCATCATGGAATTTATCTTCGTCAATATCTGAATAACTGTCATCGCTGGCACCGATAGCGACTTCGTCGTCTTGGCTGTCGTACTCGGTATCAGATAACATTGGGTGTTCGTACTGCATTTTGCCTGTCCGATGGTTGTAGTAGAAGCAGGTGACACCGTCCTCCGCCACCTGAACAGACCAGCCGTCAGGTAAAATCTTCCTATCCAAGCTGCTACCCGAGCTATTGCGACTCATGATGCTGTTGGCCGTCCATCCAAAATTCGAGGTGGGTGTGGATAGAGAGACGGAATAAGGGCGTGGTTGTTGGCGAGAAGAGCGGCGCTTCTTGTCCTTGTTATTACGGCGTGGGTGGTTATGTTGACTGTTAGGGTGGCGGGCGGAGGTGGCTGTGGTAGAAGTTGTCATAGTAGAGGTGGGTGAAGTCGGTGGTGAGCGCAAGTCAGCAGCGTGAATAGTAAATGGCCTCGCTGTCTTGTCGTCCTCCACCGCTGGCAGCGCTCGAAACTGCAGCTGCGTAGGAGACTGCAGATTCTCTGCCGAATCCAACGAAAGCGCATCTGCTGCAGTAGGCGCTGGGTCAAGGATCTCGACATAGTTGCTCGGGAACCAGCCTCGTGAGCCATCGCACCTTATAGAGAAGAAAAGGAATGAACTTTGGCTAATCCTTACTTTTTTTTCTAGAGTGTGTTTCTCTTACCAGCCATCCCACCAGCCAGAGGCAAGCTGGGCCAGGACGTCGATATAGTCGCCTTTGTCGAAGTTGAGACTCGAGGGCTCTTCAGAATGAAAAGAGTAAATAGCCCTGACACGGCATATTATAGTGGGGAAAGACATGACGACCTCATGTAAGAATAAGAAGAGAGGAAAAAACAGGCACACACGCTCTCTCACACACACAAAAAGGTAAAAAGTGTTGTATAAAAAAGGCTGCCCGTGAAACACCAAAAAGAATTATTTAAACCGGGCGGGGCGAGCGGTCTTTGATGTCATGGAGACAGCAGCCCATAGAGGAGAGCATTGTCTCTCATTTGTTGTCCGACGCATACATATCGCACACTGACTATCATTGGTGTAACATTGCTTGCTTTACAAAAAAGCTTATACATATAGATATGTCCAGTATCATTTTAGGGTAAACTGAGATCTATCATCCATCATCAATATACAGCAAAATCAAATATCGCCCTATCTTTCCTTGCATGATAAGCCTCACCCTTCCCCCTTCCGCGAAGTGACATGGAAAAAGCTGCTACCCTCTTCCCGGCAAACTGGACTCGTTGAATGTGCGAAAGCCAGCTGCACGCACAGTTGACCCAAATTGGTCAGAAGTATGCACAGATGCAACTTGTACCAGCTCTTGCTTCTGGCAAATACCCCTTTCTTGACTTTACTCGTACGTGCCCATACTATACACAGCCCAATCCTTCCTTGTATCATACTCCATCCTACATGTGCACTATACTCACTTCCGATTTGTGTCTACTAATTGGGATCTGAAGGCGCTCCAGTTGCCGCTTATTTTACGCATAAGCTTTTTGCCCTCACTTGTCTTTTATGCACCACAGACCACATTCCTCCTACTTTGACTACTGCATTTCATCATCATGCGTCTGTTCATCCCTTTTGTGTTATACTCCGCCGCCCATTACCAGAGTCGCGTGGTCCAAGCGCCTCTATACTTGACTTAATCTTTCGTGCCAGATTAAAAATTATATTCGTATTGGCAGCAAAAGAAAAGATTGGGGAGGGGGAGGAACAGCACCTCGGATTCGTCATCCTTCCATCCCTCGAGACATATATCCGTCATTATTAGTCCATTTCCCTCTTGTATATGTCAGATATCCCTATTCAACGTTTGACTATAATAGCTACAAACTACTGTCAGACGATACTACTTTCTTCATAGAAATGGTAATCAGACCGTCATATCAGGATCTTGAAGTAGACCTTCATAACAAGTTTATCCTTCACAAGCGCGCTCAGTGCATTTCTATTTGTTATCCTTGCTTCCTCCCTTCATTTGCAATCATCGACAATGGTTTATCCAGACAAAAGGAAATGGCTAATCGCAACCCCTTGAGACACACAGAATTAATATTGTAGTTCTCGTTATTGAAAAGGAATCAACCAGGCATTGCGCTGAATATATTTGCACCAAGCCTAGGGTGTGGTCTGGGTCATCTCTTTTTTTTTAAAAAAACAATGCAGCAGATTCACACCGCCCACACAAGAGAAACAAAGACTCCACTTCTCAAATGTAGGCAAACAAACTTTTAGGTGAAGTATTTTAGCATTGTTGCTCTGCATTTCGTGGCGTAACTGCCAAAATGAATGATTCCAAGAGCGGTACTTGATTTTACAGGCTATACGCATACGGCAGAAAAAAAATACCAGATAGCACATGCGCCGCCTTAAAATAATAAACCCGTTTTATCTTGCGTATTTTTAATACACAGATGTGTTTACTTTTGGCGTGAGGGATCATCCTGCAGACGAGTTTTTGCTAGGGAGGTCAGGGGTACAGCAAGTACAGACGCAAGGGCCATACTTTATACACTTGTATACCTCTAAAGGCTCTATTCTGGCTTGTGGGCAGCTTTGTTTGTGAAACGACTTCCAAGTATTATCACGATAGGCATAGCTCATATCTTCTAGGGAATGTGGCGTGGCTGGCAAAAGCCATAGCAGATGCACAGCCCGCTTAATGTACATGAAACATAGAACACTTGCTTTTTGAGGAGTGGGTCAATTCCTGGTTTTCTTCGTTTGCTTCCTCATAAAAGCTAAAGCTCACTATTGACAGAAGAGGTAACTCGGAAGAATGGTTGCACATGTCTCTATAATTATCCTGTCTATTTTGGGAAACAGATCTTCATCCTCTTGACGAAAAAATAAATAAAATATCATGAAGCAGCCAACCTACCACGAACTTCTCTCTTCCTCTTCTCTTTTCTTTAACAGCGTACTCCTTTCTCTCCATTCGTTTCCAATCCCTCATCCTCCTCCTCTTCCCCGTTTTCATTGCAGCTGTCTGCTCTCCCGCCCGCACACCTATACATACATTCTTTCTTTCATACATACCCCTCCCCCAGCTCCATTCCTCGTATCCCTGACGTTTCCCCCGTTCTGCTTTTTTCTTCCTTTGTCTCCAGACAGAAAAGATTAGAGTTGTGCACATTCATCTTCTACTTGTTTCATTGCATTTCTCCTTTCCTTTGCTTTTTCTTGCACATACTACGCGAGCCATCTGACCGTTACATCCAAAACACCTCCAATACACTTTCTGCCTCCAATGATGACAACACTAGCCGGTCAAAAACGGAAACGCATAACCCACACTGTTCGGTTCGATCCTAGCAGCCCGGAAATTCTCGAGACCTACTCGGCCGATGAGTATGACCGCGGGGGTCGCTTCCAGCACACGACGTTGTACAAATTCAAGGCTCCCAAAGAGCTCTCGCTAGCCATTCCTGCCGAGCCTTTCTCTTGTTGTAACGGCAGTGACGATGACCTTAGCAGCAGCAGCAGCAATGAAACGAGCAGCCCAGGTACACCAACCTCGGCTCATGGTGAAGACGGCAACAGCAATGGCCTTTTGCTGGATAAGTCCTCGCACCCTACCGCGACTACTATGGCTGCCAAAAAGATACGTCCCAAGCTGTCGGTGGACACAACGATTTGCGCTGGCCCGCTTTTCTTCACCAAGCTCTCTACGCATCACAAAGCAAGCCACTCTACGCACGACGACGGGTACTTGGTGCCCGTCTCTGCTTTCCCTTAATATTGTATTCCTCTCTATTTCTCTCCTTACGTCTTCTTACTATACACGCATCGTTATTCGCGGCTGGATCGCTTTACATACACACTCTCCGAAAAAGAATGGTGCTATATTTCCATTAGTTTCTTCATTTTGTCTCGTCCTGTTACGAAAAGTAAAAGCCAATTTCGGTAGACGACGGCACAAGGATGTCGCATAATTCGTATTCCTTTTTATTGAGAAAGATCCAGTAGGCATCTACCTTTTCTTTCAGTGGCTCAGTGGCTCCATAATGAGCTGAAAAAAACGCAAGCATGGGGACGTCCTGTAGATACAAACGAAATCGAAAGAGGAAGCAAAAGTTCTTCGCGGGCAAGGCGCCGACGTATGAGTTACACGATAATGTATTCGATACTAGCGAAAGTTAGCACCGTACAATGTACCACTCATAACGGAAGTCAGCGGGAGAGGAGAAACATGCGTCGCTAAATATATCTTACCACCAATGTACATCAAGAGGAAGAAGAGAGAGAAAAGCGGAAGACAGGTAGGACTCTAGAGCATATACTCTGGATTCCCATTTTATATTATATTTAAACAGGTGTGAGGAGAACATTGGCAGGAAGTGGAAATGCATTTCCAACCTGTCATTTTACAAATTCAGCGTGGCTTGGAGGAGGAAACCCCACTTAATATTGTGTTAGCGACAACGAAGGCACAGTAACAGACGACAGTACATTATGTTCAGCCGAGCAATCTCTCGCAGTGTTCGATTCGCACACACCGCAGCTGCCGAAGCCTCGAAGACTGTTCCTCCACCAAGAGGTAACCATCGCTGTAATATCAATAAAAACCGCTAACACCATGGCTCCTATAGGCAACATCAAAGAACCTGCTGATTTCTTGAAAGCGATCGGCCGCAACTGCGACCAGCATGCCGAGAGTTTTGAGGCAAGTGCGAAGAAGTTAAGAAAGAAGGAGAAGAAATAACAAAGCAGAATGGGTGATACAGACATGGGACTCTTTGTTCACTTCGACAAGCCGAGCTATGCGGAATGACATGGGTATCGAAACCAGGCAACGCAAGTATATCCTCGCCTGGCGTGAGTTCTATCGCCAGGGACGCGACCTCCACGCTGTGCCCCTCAAGTCTCCCAAGAAGAAGAAATAATGTATTATAATAAAACCGACAAAAAACCACCCTCCGTGTATAGATATCATGTATGTAAAGTATGTTTATGTGTGTATGTATGTATTATGTACTTTATATAGTGTCGCCAGCTTCAATCACCAATCATTCACCTGACACGGATTAACCGACCGTCCTTTGGGTCCTATGCCTCCACCATCGAGTGGAAATGTCCAGTCGTGTTTTGTGCACACGAGCGTATTACCCCGTACCTGGCCCCAGGCCGATAAGTCGACGCCCTTGTGCGGACAAAGACGGTCGCATTCGTAGGTGGTTCCTGAAGCAGTGCGGACCCGGATGCGGCGGTTGTCGATGGGTTGGATGGGGCGGCTGCTGTTGATGAGAGGACGCTGTGCAAGGATGGTTGACCTTGGGGGCTCCGTTTCGCCTGAATCGTTATCTGACGAGGATGTTGTATCGCTGCTGCTGCTACTACTGATAACACTGCTGTCGCTACTACAGCTGCTGTTGTTGTTGTCGCCTTTCTTTTTGTCACTATCCATTATTTCTTCCGTGTGATCATCAAACGAGACGGACTTTTTGGGTAACCTTGATGGAGATGAGCCTTGACTACCATTTGTTGCGTCGGAAGCGGGGGGTTGATTGAGCACCTCGCTTTTGCCGACATCGATAGAGCCATTTCGGATGGTGTTCCGCACGGTCTCAGGATCCTGGCTCACATCGTCTTCTTCAAGGTCCTCTACCGTACTCGTCGGTGGGAGTGTCATGGGTATGACCGGTTCGCCAAGCACATATCTCTTCTTGTCCTTCTTAACCTTTTTGTCTTTCTTCATCTTCTTATCCTTTTTCTCCTTCTTCTTCTTGACATCCTTCTCTGATGTTTGCAGTTTGGCTTCCCAGCCCGGATGAATGGCCTCCCTGAGCAGGTCGCGCACAAGTGGGAGTAGATCAATTAACTTGCGAAAAGAGAACGTCAAGATTTCCTCTTTGTGTCACACCAGAATCATGCCTCTCTGTCTTACCAACCAACTCTGATTTGAAAGTGCACGCAGATCCCGTACCTATAAAAAAATATAGGGCAATATTATAATACAGTCATCAGTTTTCTTTCATGTAAAACAGAGAGATAAAGACTTACTAAATAAAGGCGATTCTTTTCAAGCACTTTCAAATCTGCCTCGATTTGGTCTTGTGACCACGCTCGCTCAGAGCCAATCTGTTCCAACAAGGTTAAGGCACTCTGTAAAAAAGAAATATGACCCCACACGAGAAAGAAGGTAAGCACAAAGCCGATTATCCGATATGATCCGAATATAAATAGAAGAGCGTAAAGAAGTACCATGGAATCGGGTAACGATGGCGGACCATTTGCGGCAGCAGCTCCGGGCATGAAGGCCAGATCTGTTACTCTTCAGTTAGTTTATTTTCTCCTTTCCAACATGCCATGTACCTGGGGGTAAGGGATTAACTCCATTGGCAGCATAATTCGCCAAATAGTTGTCGAGCAGAGAAGTGGGCCCTTTATGCTTACCCATAGTATATTAAGGAAAAATACGTTGCAAAGAAGGGGAAAGAAAGAGGAAGAAAGGAAGAGAGAAATAAAAAAGAGAACCTAAAAGTATCTCACACACACATACGGCGTAGGAACGCCCACATTGTGAGTACACACACAGTGTCAGTGGGTAACCTGGCGATGTTAGGGCGCACCGACAGATAAATATGCACCCATGCATATGCATTATTGCAATAGTATAAACGATACATAACACGTTTTTATGATATAATTACAAGTCCATCCTATCTCTCCTATTATATTAAAGCTTCACGACACCTGCACAACGCGGCCATGACCCTATGGCTACGTACATTTCCTTTTGGCCACTTTTTCACAATAATATCCAGCATACCAAACAGAATTTCTCTCAACACGTACCTGAGAGCGGCGAGCTCCTCCCCAACCCCCTTCCCGGCAGCCTTTCTCCTATTGTAACAAGGATCACATGCACCAATGAGCTAAGTAGGCATTTTATCAGTTTTTAATACAAGGTCTCCCAGACACATATTCGGGTACCCAGCCCACTACCATATCAAGTGATCTTTTTCTGGCAAGCCGTCAAGCAGTTGGTTATAAACAATGCAAAAACGCTCTCTCGTACTGCGTGATATAGGCGTGTAGTACATAGAAATGCAGTAGAACGTGCAGTAGAACTGTCAGGTCGCGAAACCACCCGATCCACTATTGCTGGTTATACGATCCTGTGACAAGGCGTCCTCACAGTGCGTAGGCTATTATACTATTGGGTTGACTCTCTTTAGCGTTTATTGCGTTGCGTTCGCATTCTTCTTGGAAGCGCTTTTAGCCGCTGCCTTTTCTTTTGCTGTATTCACCAGTCCCTTCAGCTCGTTTCTTTCCGCATAAATGCGCAAAAGGTTGTAAATCATTGGGACAAAGTTGTGCTTGCGTAGAATGTTTTCTCTCTACAAAATGTTCATGTATCAGGAGCCACGCTCGTTTCCTTTTTCTATCTTGATGCTTACATGCCAACGCGCTCGCTTCTCTTTTTCCAAATGGAGCTTGTGTTCTAGAATATTACGGTCGCCGTTTAATCGTATGCGTTCGGTGCTATCCTCAGGTAAAGACAAGAGCATGCCGTCCACCTCTTCGATCTGCTCTTCGTATAACTCCACACGGTCGCGTGTCAAGGCCATCAAGCTGAAATGAAGTTCGGATGCACCGTATTGACCCATACGGTTCATGATGGCCTCGTTTGCCTTGCTTACCCAGTCATCATCGTTACACGCCCCTTGAAAAAATTAAACGCGGCATACGTCAGCTTATAAATCCATACAAAACTTATTCATGCGAGGTTATTTCTCCCCTTTCCTTTTAAACTTACCCAAATTCACAGGGCCCTTTTTCAGGCCATCCAACTCGTAGAGGGCACCATGAATTGGAAGATAGGCAATGAAATGATATAGGTCCTCGTCCTTGTTCGACCGCGAGTCCTGCATCTCATTTACAAATGGATCTGACCGTGCAAAGGAGTTGTGAACCGAGCGTATCAGCTCACTGTTGGATATGGCCAATCCTTTCATCTAACATAAACAAAGTGAATACTTTATGCGAAGTAGCGTAGCAATATACATACATCGGGCGGGAAGTCGGCAGCGAATTCTTTAAAGTTTTGCAGTTCTGAACCGAGCTCGATGTCGTCACGATTGAGGAGGATAGAGAGAATGGCTTGTGTTGCGCATGCATTATTAATGACCTGGTTGGCAAAGAAAATGTGGTCCGTCAGCCCCTGATCGCTGTCGTCCTGGGCTGGTGCAGGCTCATTGCCTTGCCACTTGAAGAGGAAGATCAGGCCGTAGATAGGACTGAAATTCAGACGCTTGTCAGTCATACAGCGTAGACAGACAGATTCGAGGCACATTACCGTAGCTGTTCCATGGTGGAATCGTCCAAACTCCAGATCTCCTCCATCTGGACGCCTCGGACTCCCATGCCCTGGATCAGTTCAGTGAACACACCTATTTGACTGATCTGTGAGTCTGTGACAGTCAAAAGGGGCATGCTTAACCGTACCTGGATCGCTCTCAATCAGGCACCAGTTTCCTGCTTCTGTCATTGTAATTTGTAAAGAGTAGTGTGTATTACGTTTACGGTGAAAAGAGTGAGAGCAGATTGGGAAATGCAAGTCGGAGACACGCGAAAATACCTGCGACCGACATCATTGGTGCCTGACTTTTGCCGCAGTAATACATTCAGACTTTCGTTACTTCTTGATATTGTAGCAACCTTTGTTCTTGCATAGCCCTGGCTGTGACCATTCGAGCTCGTAGATGCCATGGGCATCAAGATCTGTATAATAGTCCAACGTAGATATATATACTCATGCAAAGGTGGGTCATTCTGGCGGTAGCAAAAAGTATCCAGTAAGTATATTCTCATAAGGTCCCTATGAAGCACAATTAAAGATGATGCTACTACACGAATATGTTCCCGCTATAATTATAGGTAAATGCAGACTGGTACTACATATCATTACGTGAGCTGTTATTTCTAAGCACTGGCTTCGGCATGATGGCTTCCAGCCGCGGCTTCTCCGCCATGATGGTCTCCATGTCCTCCTTCTCCTTCGCCACCTCCACCACTACCGGCGCCATGGTGGCTTCCTCCTTCTTCTCGGGCAACGGATGATGATGGTGGCGAATGATGAGCTGCTTTGGCGTCAACAACATTCACACCGAAAGCGCGGCGACGGTTGTAGAGGAACTGCCAGCCAAGAGAAAGTACAGCGAGAACGATTGTGACTGCAAGCATGGCCTTGACTTTACCCGTGATCGTGTAAGTGACCGCGTGGCGCGGGTTATGGTCGAGAATGCTCTTGATACCAGCGAGGTACCCGGTATGCGCTAAAAAGTCAATTCCGATGATAAAAATGTAGGCCCCGGTAAATGATGTGGAGAACAGGATCACGTAACGCTCCATAAAGAAGGTAGCACACGCCATAAAAACCGAGATGGCAACCAGATAGCAGGCCCGTGCAACGTCCTTATAGGCACAAGGATTATCATAAGTCATCTGTGCAAGTATTCTACTTGATCTCCTTGCAGTAAACAAAGAGATCTCAAGGACGCAGATGCAGATAAAATATACATACCTGTGTAATGACAAGATCCTCTCTCCAGCAGAGAATAAACAGTCCGAGTGCAAGGCCACCGAGCCCACCCACCAGATACATGGTCAAGTTCCAAAAAAAGGCGTACAAGATTGATCCGAGAATACCGATGCCGACGGGGACGACGATCATGGTGATATCGTTGTTGATGAAGCCGCCCTCTGGTTGTGTGTTTGTCATGCCCACCCATGTGCATAAACCTAATAACAGAGAATGTATACGTACATGAATATATGAGCAGGTCTCCACATTGAATAAGCAAGTGTACATGCATACCGAAGGTGAGAAAGCCGCAGACAACGAGCGTCATCCGGAAAGAACGGAAGCCAAAAAGCATCAAGTATATGCCTAATACAATGAAGATGGCGCCAGCCACGCCCAGCTGTGGTGTCACAGCGTCTGAGCCGTATATGGCTGCCGTCTCTATAGAAAGTATCAAGAGTCAGGGAGAGCAACCCGTGAGATCAATAACAGGAAGCAGATATGTCATGGGAATGAGACCAGTCCGGTACCTGAGTCATTGCTGCTGCTGCTGCTACCGCTACCATCATGGTCGTGATTTTGTCCTGAACCGCCCGAAGTGACGCCACCACATTCTAGACATAGACAAGTATATTATAACAGATACATACTCATATTAGAAACTTCTACTTCCTTTTCCGTGCCAGTATACAGTAGAGAGACAAACAAAAGATTTCTCTTGTCACGCACGTACCGCTATCATTGTCTTTGCAACTGTGTGTTTCATGGGATCCGCTTCCAGTCGGCGTGGGTGAGCCACCGTTATTCCAATTTTGTGGAAGATCCCGTCGCCCAAGTGCAGGACCGTCATACCGATGTAGGTGGTCGTTGTTTACTGCTCGTAGTGTTGTGGAGGGTGCAGCCGAAAGAAGGACGACATTATACGTAGATAGACAAAGGGCAACCAGAGAAATGTACAAAAGAGCTTTCATAAGGAGAGCAGGTGTTGTATTTACAGAATGGAGAAAGGCAGAAAAAGGTTACGAGAGAAAAGAGGAAAGGAAGAAAAGAGAAGGCGATAGTCAATGTATAAGCAACCCTGTGTGCATCCATTATGTGTTGCGTGTGTGTAAAAATAGGGTACGTATGTAATGGTCCCCGTTTCCTTTTGTTGTTGTCTTTTAATGGTTCCACTCATAACATTCTTTCCACATCCTGTTTCCTGCGATTTCCTGGGATCATCTGCAAGAGCCTAGAAACTTGTCATCTATTCTTTTGCTCGGCGTATCCAAATATGGTAATGTTTTGGTTCCTGTCTCGTATCGAGCAGGGTTCCATATAACGCCTGATCGATCGAGTCACAAAGTAAGTGTATACATTACAACTCATTTTTCATATTATTATGTTACCGTGTATATGTAGAATTACAGAATTAACCGGGACTGCTGTGTGTGTATGTGCGCGTGCGCGAGGGTATTAAGAGACGAGTGGATATTTAAGTAGATACGTTAGGCGGCGTTTGTTTTTCCGGGTCTGCATTATCATCATGAGAGGCGGGGTGAACCGGTTTTAAAAATCGTTTCCACCAAGGACGTCGAGGCTTTTCTTTACGTTGCTCATCAGCTGAACTTGGGTGCTCACTTTCATTGCTCTCCTGCCGTTGCTGTCCCGTTGGAGATTCTTCTTCCTCCTCGTCATGCTGCTCTTGTCCATAGTCGTATTCTTCTTCATTGCCGTCAATGACATGATACAGGGGAACCCGTGAAGGCGGAGGCGTTGGAAAATACTTGTAGTAGGCGTTTCCAATAGCGAATAAGGCGTAAATGATGAGGCTGATGCCGAGAAGAATCATGAAAAAGCGGCCGCCCTTGTGGGTTGAGAGCTTGCCAATAGCGGCTGCGATCATATTCTTGTCGCCACTCTCGTTACGTTTGGCGAGCGAGTCCCAAAAGAAGCCCGAGAGTGTACCAAACATGGCTGCACGCCCACCAAACCCAATGCGGCCTGATAGATTGACGATGCGCGCTTCCCATTTCCGCGGTACGTCCTTGACGTTGCAGGTTTTAAGGTCAGGTATAAAATTTCCCGTCACGGCATTGACCACTTGCGTCACTAGGGCGATTAAGAAGGCAATACCGAAGATGCCGATAAAAGCGCTTCCAACCGTGCTGCTGGTCCACGAACCCGGAAAAGAGTTGCTTGCAGCGGTCTGTTGCTGCTCTTCGCTCGTCTGGTAAATCATCTGGACCAGGTAGTAGAGGTAGGCCAAGTAGACGCAACCGCTGACGATGGGTGACAAGCGGTACCGGAAAAAGTTGGTCCTTTTGCTCAAGCGCGCGTCGCACCCTTGACCGGTAATGGCCTCCCAAAAGCGCCAGACAAGGTAGGTTACAAGGCCGATGGCCATGATCACGAGGATCGGTCGGCCTACCGCGGGGATACCTCCGAGCAAAAGAAAGGCACCCTATACATGGCCATGCGTTCATAAGTCACGTGTGATCTTTCCAGATTACTGGGAAAGGTAAGTTTTTTTTTTTACCTGAGGGGATTCATTGCCTTCGCTGCCATTGGGTGTGTATACACCAGAGACATTGGTACTGTTTCGCAGAAATCGAGGTCAACAATGACGTATATTTAAACGGTGGAGGTCCGCCATGCCTTCCAATTCGCCCTTACCAAATCAACACTCCAATGATACCGTAGACAACGCCTTTTGCGATAAACCCGGAACGGCCTATGATACGTAGAGCACGCAGATGGCGCGGCCGTACGCCGCCCTGATAAAATCGTAGATGACGGACGTGCACGAAATGGGGTGGGTTTTTATTATTGTTGGCTCGATCGTTCTGAGGACTCAAAGGTCGGGGTCCTATCCGATCGCGGCTGGTTCGGCTGGTTCGGCCGCTGCTCTGGCTATGACTTCGTGTGCGTTGAACAGCGGCTATTTGATCTTCTTCGTCGTTCGCCAGCGTGCAAAAATAGAGAGGGAAAAGAAGAATAGAAGTAAAGGGGTGGATATAAATGCTATACAAATGATGGAAAAGGCTCGAATTTCGACGCTTACCAAATTGGGAATGTTAGGTTCTTTCCTGCAGTCTCCCGCAAAAGATGCCTTTCGCTGTCTGCTCATCCCGATTTGTCTTGGCAAAAAAAAAGAAGTGCGTCATTCGGGTTGCTTCGTTTGTAAGAGATACTTTTTTATTTTCCTTGACCGTTATTCGAGTTGAGTCAACACCTTCTCGTTTCAAGTATAAATGAATACACTCAGCAGCTAGATTATAGCGTCATACGGGTTAGATTTGTGTAACTTCCGGAAAGAAACAGACTTCAATGACAGAACCAGTGTTCAGATTACAATGCACCAGGGCAGAGTGCATGCCGCATCCAATCGGCGTCAGGTGTTGAGTCACACTGCCTCATGAGAAAAGGCATGGTAAGAGCTCAATGGTAGACTCGCCCAATGTATCCAATACATGAGTGACATAACGATTACTTGTACAGAGTTTTCACTCTTTTTAGCGCAATTTCCTCTCGTGTATCACTGACTATGCGTTCGTTGATTTTCGTTGAGGTTCCTTCCCCAAAGCTTTATGCTAGAGTCGCTTTCTGCTGTAACAGTGAACCAAACGCCAAGCAGCAGAATCAGCAGTGATGTAAGTGGCAAGTATTGCAAGCCCCATGACAGGCAGAATACCAGCTTACGTTGTCGAAATAAAGCGGGCCACTACTGCTATAAGCAGGTCACGAGATATGCTGTGTCTCATACGAGGCACCCTATGTGCTATTCAACAGAACTTCCCTTCAAGAGAAAACAACTCATGTGTACATGCGACAAAGGTTTTCCTCTCAAATGTACACCACTCCTCGCAAGCCTAATTGATCCGCTTCTGATTTCGCTTAGGGGCATATCCAAAGGTATACGGGTCGCCTTTCCGGAGCTTTTGGCGTATGCTAGGCAGCTTGTAGGTTTTGTTGATAGCTTCCTGTCTGCTGCTAGTGCGCGCCGGCCTTATGGACTCTGCTGCTCCTGTAGTGTCAGACTCTGGTGCACGTGGATTTTCTCGCGAGCGTTTGTGAGACGTGATCAATCCAGGCAGTGGAGCCTCAATGTCTCCAGTCTCGAGGTGTGCTTCCGGTGGTGTGTCAGATACATGAGTAGGACTTCTTACACTCTCAGGTTCTGACTCGGGTTCTGGCTCTGGTTGTGGTTTTCGTTGATGATTTCGTAGCAGTTGCTCACGCAGTGCCAAATTCTCGGCTTTCAATTTGAGTATGTCATACTCCATTTTGCGATTATGCATTAGGAGGTAAGCGTTCGTTCGAGCGAGCTCGTGGTTCTGTTGGCTGTGTCTGGAGGCACGGCTGGGTTCGGTGCGCATAAAAAAGAGGTCAATGCCGCTTTGAGCTAATGAAAAATAAAAGGAAATAAAATGTGGCTTATCGACGAGGAAGTAATTGGTCAAGCGTGTCTCTGGACCTTGTACTTTTTTCTCTACTCCATTTCAATGCATATCGATCGGTGCTACTTTTGTTCGGGCCCGTGCTACCCTGGCCACGGTACCATGTTCGTCCGTAACGATAGCAAGGTATGTCTATCTCTGGTTTTAGAATCATTATACTCATTCGCCTTTACGCTTTAGACTTTCCGCTTTTGCCGATCGAAATGTAATAGAAATTTCAAAATGAAGCGTAACCCCCGTAAGGTGCGCTGGACCAAGGCCTTCAGAAAGGCAGCTGGCAAGGAAATGGTCATTGTAAGTTGCTGATTGGCTCGATCAATACCTTTTTTACTAACTGAGTCGTTGATTCGTTTGTAGGATTCGACCTTCGAGTTTGAGAAGCGCCGCAACGTTCCTGTGCGTTATGATCGTAACCTGATGGCTACCACGGTGAAGGCAATGAAGCGAGTACAAGAGATCCGGGCCAAGCGCGAGCGTGCTTTCTACATCAAGCGCATGGCTGGCAAGCACGATATCGAGAAAGCCGACGATATCCGCGTGGTCAAGCAGAACGCCGAGCTTGCCCCTCTCGAAGCCAAAAAGAAGCTCCAGGCCGCCAAGGTCGAACAAGAAACTGTTGGAAAGATGGACCTCGACGACGACTAAATTTATCCACCATGTCTTCGTTTTATTTTGTCGCCCGTATCATCTCATCACTACGCATATTCGATCTACAAGCACTCGTCCTCTTTTCCGTACTCTCTCACACACACGTACACACTCTTCCATCGTCTCCCATCTTCCATTCAACTTTTTACTATAGTACATGTCATTTTTCTTTTCTTTCTCTTTCTCTCTCTTGTCCTTCAAACTTTGGTGGTCGCACATATAAAAAGAATCTCTTTTCAGAAGCTACTTGGGTGCTAGTGGGGCTACCAGCCGTGTGGATTGGGCGAGAAGACTTTTTTTTATGTTATATGTATGCATAAAGGTGTGACTGGAATCAAAGTGTCCTTTTATCTTTCCTTTTTTGATCTCGTCCCGCCGCGACTTGTTTGCCACCGAACATGGAGTTTGAGCACGGTGTAAATCGCCTACAGGCTAAACTGGAGGCTCTGCTCCATAAAAAACAGCGGCTCCTTCAATTGTCAGACAAAGAAGACCACAAAGAAGATACACCAACCGTTATACCTTGGTAACATATACATTGCCCCTTGTTGATCATGACAACTCGATTGTGTCCAGACAACTCCCAGAGTACTAAGCTACAACACTTATAGGTGGTGGTTAGCTCTCGGTCTTGCTCAGTGCCTCAAAGCCTATCCATCCGGAATCACAGAAACTATCGCGTTAAGCGACCTCGAAGCAAAGGTACGTCAACCTTTACCCAAGTACCTGGCCTTCAGCTGACCGTGTTGACGTAGTGGGATCGAGCAAGTGCGCAGTTCAAGAGAGGTTATGAACATGGTAATTTGCTCTACGATAACAGAAAATACCGTACCTTACACGCGATGATAGCATTCGGCTCCCTGATGGATGTTTACAATGGCGAACGCGACGTCCTACTGGAAGCTATGGTTGAATCCTGTTCACCGATACCTCGAACCCACATCTACACTATGACTATCATTCAGCAAAGCGAGAACGGAAGCGATATCGCAGATATGTTGGCTCATCCCAAATTCAACATCTGGCTATCTGAAGCCCGCTCACAGGACAAGCCGTTTATAGAGGTAACTTTGCAAAACGCATCATACCCTACGCGTCCATGCTGACGGAAAATCATAGAAACGCAAAATCAGGATGGTCAGCTCCGCATTGTTAAATGCACCTGTACGTCCACTGAGAGGGGACAGGCAGCTTCCTCGCCACGTGTCGGTGGCCAGAATATCGGCTACGGATCTGCTTCTATTCGTCCTTACGGCTGAAGACGCTAATTATGTCAAGGAAGAGTTTACCGATACCCTACGCACTACAATACCTCCCGGTTTCATGGGCTTTTCAGCGACCAAAATCCACAAGCTTTGGCTTCGGGTATGTTCCCGACGCTCAATCGCATCTATGCAAACTCACGTATGATCCCAGATAACGCATATTGAAAGCAAAGTGCATATTGACAACAAGTACACGCTCAATCGTGGAGGCGAGGATCCTAAATTCGAACGTACCGATATCTATGTGGTTGATCTTGGGCAAGATGATGCTCCTGCTATCTTATCACTTTATGATGAGCAAATGAAGTTAGCCCATCTGCTACGACGTGTAAGTCCCGCTTCGGTCCAAGTATAAGGACACCGCATGTAACAACTTGTCTCCCTAGGGAGATTATATTGGTCTCTATCACCCCAGCTTCCCGATGGCACAGACCGAAAGTCAAAAGAAAGGATCCGATATCATATTCGAATATGGCGACAAGACCGTCTTGTTCACCATGTCGGAAGATGAGGCATCAAAAGCAGGCATCGTACGCAGTTTCAACGACAGTCGAAGCGCATCGCAGCTAGCGCCTGATAGCTCACCTATGACTGAATTCTTGTGGGAGGAAAGGCGGAAGCACTCGAGACGTGACGAAGATGCAAGTACATGGTCCAAAGCAGGTTTAGTCGCTTATCAGTTGCGTATTATAGGGTCTACTGGATTGTGCCAAAAGATACAAGCGTCTCCTGATCCGTGATTTGGAACCCGGTATGCTCAACGTCACGATTTTGGGCCGTATCGTGGCGTTGCGAGAAAATGCAAGTATTCAAGAGAGCGAAATTCAAGTGTGTAGCAACTCATTCGAAAGATAATGACAGAATCCGTATGTTCTCGAAGATGGCAGGACGTATATGGACCGATTTGCCGTACGCATCATGGATTCGACAGGGCGCATCGATGTGACGCTGTGGGACGAGGCAGGGCGGAATACCCGAAATATGCGCGTCGGGCAGGTTGTGCTCCTTGCCGGACTTACCACCTCTAAAATATATACCCATTCCAAAGGCACCATCTGGTATGTCAATGGTAGCCCTGTCTCTGGAACAGAGATAATCAACGGTATGTTAAGGATATACTTTATGATTGAAAAGAAAGCTACTGATTGTGGACTGCAGTCTCCTGCCTAAAAGCCATGTTGACCAGCAGCAACTTGCGCCATATCACATCTATTCATGAAGTCAATGATGGACCTGGAAATTGGCAAATTGCCGCCATGATCGTGGCATGGCGTCTCAGAGCGCGTGATGCAGGCGTCAACGCGTTCCGTGACAGCAACTTTAACCCGACCGGCCATGTCAGAAAAAACAGCAGGACCATTGCCGCTCGCGTGATACTTTCCGCCCGTAAGTGTGTGTGACAACAGTCGACTTTGGGACACCGCTAAATTAAATTATGTCAAAAAGACGCGGCCTGCTTACAACCAGTGACCAAGGTCGAGCGACAAAGGCATTGCCGTTTCTGTCGAACGAGCTTTCGCAAAAAGGACGAGGTACCGGTTTTTCGGAATCGGCCACATCAGACGGAGAACAAGAGCGAGCAATTGGAAGAATGGATCGAGTGGATTTTGGATGACGGGTCGGGCAAGACGCTCACGGCGTACGGCTATGAAGAGGTAAAGATAGTATCGACAGCCTGTGATTCGTTGCCCATTCCTGACCTTTGCGTGTGTGTATGTATCTCAGACCCTTTTGAGCGTCTCCGCTGCACAATTTCAGCACATGTCGTACAATGCCCAAGTCGGGTTGCTCGACGGCGTGGTGGGCAAGCAGTTTTATTGCGCTGTCTCTAGAACGGTAATTGAAACAAATTTTCTCGTGTCCCACTTTTCCCGCTCACTTTAATCGAATCTAAAATAGAGTCAAGACTGCTGCCGCATTGATCAAGTCGCACCTTTGCATCCCACTAGTGGCAATGAACTTATGCGTTGCCTACATCAGGGTCCGAAATCAGAAAATGACATTGGAAAGGCTATAGAACAGCTCCATACTTGATTTGCTTGCTCCCATCATTCAATTCCGTCTCCTGCATCCCTTTTGTCTCTCATCAATTCAGTTCCTATTTTTTTCTCAACCAACCTCGGTTGCATCAAAGAACGTGCCCGGCCTTCTTTTTTTGTCCGTCTCCGACCCCGCTGTGTGCGACAGAACGGGGAACTGATAAAAATGCCCAACAAGAGGTTCCCCCTGTCGTCTCTCTACAACTCTTACTACTCCATTACTCTTCCTTACGTGTGCGAATTCGCTCAGGCACCCATCCCTTTCCTTCCTTAATCATCATGAAGTCTTCCATCCTTACTGCTTTTGCCATTGCGGCCTCTGCTAGCTACGCTGCTGCCGATCTCACCGTATGTGACCCTTTGGAACAATAACAGAACGCCTCAAAATGTGAAAAATAACAACAATTCTGCAGGTTGTCACTCCCTGGGCTGATTCTACCTGGGTAAGTAGTACATATAGTAATCTTGATGATGATCAGCTATGCCACTAGAGGCAAAGTGAAAGAGGAAGTGGGCGTGCACGCCCGTTCCATTTTGTCTTTTACCTCCAAAATCTCGGCAATTCATAATTTGGCTTATACCATTTTGCACCTTATTTTAGACTGCGGGTGGCCATGGTAACATCACTTGGAAGTCCACCTCAGCTGACGCAAACACCAAGTGTGAAATTCAGCTGATGAATGGCAATGCGAGCAACTCCAAGTAAGTCGAGATGATAGTATAAGGAAAGGAAAGCTCCTAACTGTACTCCCTTTCTCCATTTCTCCAATAGCATGGTTGCTTACGTGACAAGCCCCGGCTCTCCTGTTTCCTGCTCGGCTGATCAGTACGATGTACGGAAAATCCTGATTGACACAGAAAAGGAATAAGACTAACAGGGAAGCATAATGCGTGCTGTTGATAACAATTAGATCTATCCCTTGAATGACTTTGCCGCTGGCAAGTACTGGATCCGCATTGGCAGCAACAACACGTGGGCGTACTCTGGCGTGTTTAACTTCAAGGGCAATGGCACGGCCGCGCCTCTGCAATTGGCTTGTAAGCAGGGACTATTGAAGAACCGTCTTATTTTAGTTACTCACGTGGATCATGTACCTCATTTATAGCGAACGGTGCATCCTCTGTCGCTGCTGCTGCTGCTACGGCCAAGTCGACTGCGGTCGTCACTGGTAAATCCAGCGGTTCCGCGTCCGCCTCGGCGTCCCAGTCCAGCTCTGCTGAGAGCGGTGCTGTAACAGTGCAGAGCACCTTTGTGGCCGTCGCTGGTGGTGCCATCATGGCTGCCTTGGCGCTTGCTCTCTAGAAAAAAAAAATAGAGCAGCAGCCATGCATTTTGATAATGTTTGCGTATACGTACGCCGGCAGAATATCTCCTCACCTCTTTATTTTCGCCTTTATCCCCTCTGGTCCATCGTCCTCATTAAATCATAATTTATTACGTATCACACCCGCTTCATAATAGCATAACGCAAAAGCACCGTAATACACATGCATTGCCGAGTCGGCTATGTATGCATGCACAAAATAATGTGATCTGTTTGCGTGCGCGTGAGAGTGTGCTGTGTGTATATGCAGCACACTCATAAACACGCACCTATTTGGGGTGACACCCGGTCGGATGATCCGAGCGCTTAATGGGTAATTTATACGGGGTCCGAAGATCCCTTGCTTTGCGCACCCTCATTCTTTTAGTCTTATGCATCCCATAGCACCTCGGTTGCCACACGTGGAAAACGTTTCATATCAGAATATCAAAGCACACTCTGGTGCACACGACCGATATGCGCGGCCTTTCCTTGGGTCCGACTTCCTCATCGTAGCCTGAGGCAAACGAGGAGTGAGAGAAACAAACTGCATTTATATGAATTTGAACAACGTGTTCGTGTCGTTGTTGTTTTGTGCGTATGTGTGTATGTTTTCTCTGCAGCCAGAGCCCCTCCCCTTCCTTATTTATGGAAGCTTCTTCTAACGCTGTTCGCGACTCCTTTTCTTCCTCTGTATTTTTGCCACTTTTTTGTTGCTTTCAAGGGGGAAGCCCCTTTCTTCTTTCACTTGTGTTATTCTTCGCTGCTTTTGACCTTTTTTTTTTCGCCTTTCTTCTCCTAATATATTACTTTTTCCTCTTTCACCCCTTTGCCCCTCCTCCTGCGTCGGCGGTGCCCCTTCTTTTGTCTAACAGCGCGCGTCTGCGCAATCATATCCCTGAAGCAATCCATCCTCCACATATCCCCCCCCTTTCTTCCTCTCTCACTGTCACTGCCTCTTCCTTCTATTTTTTCCTTCACTCCATGTCTTTAAAGAGCCTCAAGCATTCTTTCAAGCGGGGGCTGCAGCATAAGTCTAAATCACCTGCATCCGAATATCCCGTCTCGCCACCACCCACGCCCGCCAATACAACAAACAACAACAAAACAACGGATGGGCAGACGCCACCTTCTTCCACTTCATCAACTGCAACTGCAGATGGCAACCAAGACTCAGTACTGTCGGGTGTCGGCATGTACAAATTTACGGGCCAACTTGGCAGTGGAAAATTCAGCAGAGTCATGCTGGCGAAGCACATCGAAACAGGAAAGCAAGTCGCTGTCAAGGTACTTACCTGCATAATGCTGCTATAAGCCATCTCAAAACTGACAACTTTTCAAACTTTGCCTTTCCAAAGATCATCGACAAGCAAGCACACGATTATCGCGTCATGTCTCGTCTTGTGCGTGAGGTCACTTTGATGGAAGTGTTGGATCACCCAAATATCGTCAAAATGCTCGAGACATATGAGACCTGCGATACTCTTTTCCTGATGATGGAGTATGTACCAGGTCAGAACCTCGACGAGTATCTCCACCAACGAGGTGCTGCTCTCAGTGAGGATGAAGCTCGGCGGATCTTTAGACAGCTCGTCTCGGCTGTTTATTTTTGCCACAGTCGATGGGTGGTGCACCGTGACTTAAAGGTAAACAACAACAACAATATGTAAACAGATGACTCACCATAGCATTTTATGCTCGTTAATAGACCCCTAACATTCTCATCACGCCTGAGGGTGTTGTCAAGCTGGCTGATTTCGGTCTGGGGAATCGATATGGCCTTCAGCGTCTAAAGACCATATGTGGTACGAACTCAAACCCAATATTTGATGCTCGGGTCGCACATCATCCTTGCATTTTTTTTCCTGCGTTTTGCCCCGCTAAAGTTTCAATCTAGGTTCGATGCTCTATTATAGTCCTGAAATCATCACTGGTCAAAAGTATTTTGGACCGGAAGTGGACTGTTGGTGCCTCGGCATCGCTTTGTTTCGCATGACAGCTGGTTTTGAGCCTTTCTCACATGCTCACAGTAAGCAACAGAAAGCAAACATTCGACAAACAAAGGCGGACTCACATGACATGCTTTTTTTTTATTTGTAGCTGTGGGCGAGTTAAAAAAGGATGTGTGCAGCTGTAATTACCCGATGCCAGGAACTTTAAGCCCTGATCTTCAGGCGACCATCCGAAAGTGTCTGCAAACGGATCGTCGCAAACGCATGACCCTTCGCCAAGCCCTCAAGGATGACCCTTGGTTGACGAACCATGGTAAAATGCCTTGCCCCTTTGCAGATGTGCCAAAGACCGCGTATGACGAGGTTGTTGGCGACGAAAAAGATGAAGAGCATGTGTGTCGTGCTGATCGCGAACGCCGAGCGCGCCGTCAGTTTATGAAAGATCTTGAACGCGACAAGAACCGAGAAAGCACAGTCAAACGTACCGTCATCTATCACCCCGTCAACGCGTCTACGTATTTTACTCCACGACCTGCCAACCAGAATAGCAATGGAACAACACAGCATAACCCAAATCAGCACCATTATCCAAATATTGAGCTCCTCCGATCTGAATTACTGCAATCCATCCGCACGCGATCCAAACGACTCGGTATGCGTACAGCAGACCGGTGGGACTTGCGCTCTCCTGTGCAGTCCTTGACACTACGGTTTAAAAAGAAGAGCGGCGGGGTCACAAACAGCCAGGACAGCCTTCATACCTCATCTGCTTCACTCACTCCTACTACGACATCCAACACCAACAATGCGCCTCCCTCACCCACGCCTTCACCATCTCCCTCACCTAATAGTCCTGAGAAGTCACGATTCTCTGAGGTGATGCATCGGTGGACAAACAAGGACCAGGTTTATTACTTCCACATCGGCAAGTCGAGTTTGTCCCACCCTCCTTCTCTTTCATCATCTCTCAGCACGTCCACCTCTTCGCTTTCGAGTACTGCAGCTGAACATGGAGCAACCACACCACGTCCTATCCGGCACCAGCAACAGCAGCCACAGCATCAGCCACCACAGCAGCACCAGAGCCATTCAACGGAACACCAGCAGCTCACCCTTACACGACGACATGAACGGGATGTCATGCAGTTACTCAAGCAGACATGCCAGCTGATGGGTATCACCTACGTGCAGGACACTCCCCGCCGGCTGCTTTGTGTATTGACGCTGCGCGATGGGCCTAAGGGAGCAGAGTCATCCAGCGTGAACAGTGTTGGTGCAAGTGCGGGAGGTCCTCCTTCATCAAGCAAGATGCGTCGCCGGACGAGTCGCAACAGCAGCCAAACAACTGCCATCTCCAGCAACAATGATGACCCAGCACTGGTGCTGGGCACCAGCGGTGCAGGTGAAAGCGCACACCAACGTCTCCGCCGACTCTCGCTGCCACTCTTTTCCCAGCTCACATCGTCTATGACGACATCTTTCTTTGGACGCACGAAGCAGCGGCATTCAGTAGATGAACAGCGTAAAAAGCCGAACAACGCGGAGGATCAGCAGCAACAGCAGCAAAAAGAGCAGCAGCGAAACAAGAAAAAGGATGGATTGGCTGTTTTCGCAATTGACGTGGAGTTCCACTCCAAACCGAATCAACAGCATTCTCATGAAAGTGTACATATGGTTGTGACCCTACGTTTCTCAAAGCAGCAGGGCTCGACAACGGTATTCAAGATGGCTGGCGGTTGGGTTGCTGGTGTTATGGGCCTTAGCCACCCATAAACTGAAGACACTGGCTGCTGTATAGATACCTTATATATACATACACATAACACTATTCATACATAGCAAGTCTTATAATAGATGGAACTATTTATATCGAGGAAGATGGAACGTGTTAAATGGTGGTGTGCTCACTCGAAATCATCATAACTATGTGGTTTAAGATAGTTCATCAACAGAATGGAGTAGCTTTCGCTCAGTCAGTATTGTTTGTAAGCTTTTCGGATAATAGCAAATATAAAGCTGCTAGCTAAAATGAGCAATGGTTGCCATGATCATGTCCTTCAACCATGGACAACAGCGGATTAAACATTTACCCCGCTAGTTTCGTCTATCCGCCAAGATTTTTTTTTTGCTGCTTCGAAGACTGATCTTTCACCATGAACAACTACGACATTGTCGTCCTTGACATTGAAGGCACTATAACGCCAATCACGTTTGTGAAAGACATTTTGGTAATAACGCCTTGCCCAATATATTTCCACGACAACTACTGATTGAACCTCTGTGCAAAAGTTTCCATATGTCACTCAAGGCCTAGACGCGTTTCTGGATCGGCAATGGTCTTCGCCTGACCTTTCAGAGTATATTGCGCAGCTGCGCAAGCAGGTACTCTTCTAAGCACAAGCAGCGGACCTTTACAGGCTTTCGACAGAATCTATATGCTAAGATAAGATCACATAGGCGGCCGAAGACGTCAAAAACGGTGAACCATCGGCTGTGTTGATCCCTTCGGCCGGGTGGGTATTACGATCTATCTCTCGGTCAGCAACTAACGAGAAAAAATGAGTATAGATCGGACGAGGAGATCAAGCAAGCTATCAAGAAAAATATTGAGTGGCAGATGAAAGCAGACCGCAAGATCGGTGCTCTAAAGGCCTTCCAAGGTTACATGTGGAAGGAAGGATATATGAGTGGTCAGTTGCGTGGAGAGTAAGTAGTGCCTTTACCGATAAGCTTAGGGTGAAACACATATTTAAATGCATTTAGGGTCTATCCTGATGTGGTCCCCAAGCTCGATCAATGGCTTGCCGCTGGCAAGAAAATCTATATTTATTCATCGGGAAGTGTGCCAGCGCAGAAACTACTGGTTGGCTATTCAGATAAAGGCGACTTAACGGAGGTAATTCCTAACTTAAAAAAGCACCTACTGTCAGGATTTAACGCATTTGTTACAGTACTTTTCTGGCTACTTTGATACAGCCATTGGTCTCAAGACAGAAGTCGAGTCTTACAACCGCATCGCACATGAGATTGGCAAGCCTGCCTCGCAAATCCTTTTCGTGAGCGACAATATTAAGGGTGAATATATATATCACGAGTATTACATAATGGGATAACTAACATAAGTCTCATAAGAAATTCAAGCCGCCGATCAAGCCCAGTTCCAAACGATCATTTCTGAGCGGCCCGGTAATGCTCCCCTGGGCCCGGAGAGCCAGTCATTCAGAATCATCACTTCATTTGACCAAATTGCATAAATACAAGGGAGTGTCCACGGCTTCATTATATCGCATTCGCAATCATAAACCCAAACTTGATTCCACCGGCGAGCCTGTCAACAAATGGATGCGAAGTGAGCAAGAAAAGGATTGCATGAAAGCAGGCTACTTACACAATGCTTATAAACTTGCAACCCCACTGAAATTTGCGGTCGAAGTCAAATGCCTGCGCAGTGGGCTGCTGCGAAAATCCACCTGAATGAAGTTCAGCAGCGAGACGCGAGCTCCATGTTGTCGCCAGGGTCATATAGCCCCATCCAAAGCGTGCATCGGAAAGCTTTTGTGTCCAGCGCACGCGACCACTTGCAATCTCTAGGCAGTATAACAGCTTGCCGCACCCGATATATACACAAGACTGGTCAGGCTCGACCAGCAGCGTAGGCAAGTGGAACCCTCCTTTGGGACAGTCAAAATGCCATACGTCCTCACCGGTGGCTACGTCGTAGGCGTGACATTTGCCCCAGGTGGATGCAATAAGGTAGCGTCGGCCATCGGGCGTTTCGTGTCGCTGACCAGAACAGCTACTGCTTTCGCCGCCTCTTTCATTGCGACTGAATTGGTCGGAAGGTGATACGTAAGGCGGAGGAGGAGATGGCAGCCCATAATCGGTGCCGTTGCTTGTGACGGTCGCACTCGTACCATTGAGATAAGGCTCTAGAATTTGCTTGTGTTCTTGAACAGCATTTACTAGGGCTCTGGCTGTCGTTTGATCTGATGGGGAAGAAGTGGCGACTGTACAGACTTCGTTAAAGATCCATTTGCTTTTCTAGTCAGATCGGCACAAATTAGTATAAACGATGAGATTCTGCGCCACTTGTGCACGTGGATGCGCTGTGCTGAGTCGTCGTGTCACCCGGTGTTACAATCACTCACTGGTAACTTTTTTATCCACCGCGTTTCCCCTGTTCGTATGTCAAGACATGCTACTTTGGCGTTCTTGCCGGCCAAGATATACTTATTATCGTCTGTAATGAACAGGGAGATGACGCCGCTACCACCGGCGCACCACTCTCCCTTCAACTTGGGAAATTTCGTTTCCCATACTCTGCTCCCGTCTTGTTTGCGCACGGCATAGATTTGTCCTCGCGTTGCGCACAAGATCAGATCATGATCGGTATCGGCCCCATTTTTCCTGCCGTTTTCTTCCTCAAGGCGCGATTTGCGTCGGGTGTCATGTTGGTCCATAGTGTCCAAAGATACGGCCAAGGCTGCTTGCGATGTAGTGCTTCCTCCTACGCTTGAGTGTAGAGTTTGAAAGCTAGACGCATCTTTGCTCAAAAAGCGCATTTTTTTTTTACTTTGTGAAGTAAAGAGGGAAGAGAAATGGAATTAAATTCGTGGCTGTGTCTGTGTATGCTGTGTAGTCCTATTTGCGCAGTCTCATCCTCATCATAAGACACGCTTCCAGGAATGGTTTACCTCACTACGTAAAAAGCAAATCAGGATATGATGTCAGCGAAAGGACTTCACAATCACCATGGACAAGTTTACAAATGTATAAGATATAGATATTGAATACATTTAGTAAAACACCATCACAAGACGAGCGGCGTTTGGCGAGTATACGCACTCGGCGGTTTGAAAGCACGGTTTGAGGGCATATTGCAGTGGAAGTAAGAAAGGGGTATTGGAAAAACGTTCGAAAGACTTGTACCAAATACGAAGTACTCGGTGAAAGATGAAGTCGAGAAGGGGTGAAAAAACAAGAGGAAGAGAATGAATTAATGCAGATCAATGCGAAGGAGCACGGACGTTCGCCTTTATCAGACTTTTCTTTTCTTCTCACTGCTGCTGGGTGTGGAGGAGGAGGTGGAAACAGTAGGGTCAGAGTGCGGGCGTTTGCGAGCCTTCCGCTCGGCAAACTTGACAATGTCTATCCGGTCATTATCGCTGAGCGGGTTTGCGTCGACCGAGCGCTGCAGCGATTTCAGATATGCCTCCATCGTGTCGTACGAGGGAGCAATACCGTCCGTCGTGGTCAGTCCCAGACGTCGGAAAAGGGTCGCACATCCGTGGCGCACATGCCTATTCTTCCTGTTCTCGAGACTCAAATCAGCAATTGCCTGAAGCAATGTATCCGAGGAAGCATCCTCATGCAAACAGAGCTCTTTGGCTATTTTGTTAAATAGCTCGTGCTTGTCCTTTTGCTCCTCTCTGAGCCGTGACAGCTCAGCGTTGCGAGACTTGAGCTGCTCTTGGAGATACGCAATTTTTGCAGCTGCCTGATGACTTGACAGCTGCGGTTTGGGTGCTGGCGGTTTGGGTGCTGGTGGTGTTGATGGCTTGGGCGTTGATGGTTTGGGCGTTGATGGTTTAACCGCTGACGGTTTGAGTGCTGGCGGTTTGGGGGTTGGCGATCTAGGTGTCGGCGGCTTGGGCGCTGGTGGTTTGGGCGCTGGTAAGGCAGGCTGAAGAGACAGCTTGGGCTGCTGTGTCTGAGAAGCGGTGACATTTTTCGGCATTTTCGGCAAGCTGCTAGTGGTTGCTGATGAAGATGAAGGTCGAGAGACACGTCCTTGGTGTTTTCCGCAGAAAACTCTCAGATCGTCAGGACGGGGCCTCTTGACAACCTGGATCCACCCAGAATTGACTCCACACGTTACATGGAAGGTCCTTGTAGCCCAGCAGGAACAGTAAGAAACAGAGCCTCTTTTTCCTCGACTAGTTTACCTTTTACACTCCTCTACGTCGCACTTGACGCAGAAGCCCTGGACTTGGCGACAAATGCAGCATTCCTACATACATTTATCAGAAATTCCACTCAGGTACACTACTATGCCAACAATACTCACATCCATTTTGGTGCGCAAACCAGGAGGAATATCGTACGGCGGTGGTTCCTGGATGTGCGCATTATATCGTGCGCAGAGGACGTGGAGATAGTCGCCTTGTGTGGTGCAGCGATGCAAGGCACCGTCTTCGGTCATGGGACAACAAAGAACGCGCTAGAGCAAATCACGATCATTGTGAGACCTGAATCACAAGTGTTCTTACACAACATGAGACATTACTTACCACAGGCCTTTGTGCACGCCGTGCAATACACTTCCCACAGTACCATTCTCCTTCGGGTATGCTGGGCACACCGTAACAGGCTGATACAGAGACAAGGTTCCTATTAGCAACTGGAACCTTTGCGTTTTCTTCCTTTCTTTCTCTTTTAGCACTGCTTGGTGTAGATAGTCACTTACATTGATGTACGGGTATATTACAGCCTAGGTAGGTTAAAAGACGTTAGTTAGCGTAAAATTAAAGAGGAAGGTCTATTGACAGGAAAACACCTTCGCCGTCGCAGTATAGGATTTGGTCGTTCAGACTCGTCTTGGGCGAGTCGCAGATGGCACATCGATCCTAATTATCATCATTGTCGTTATTATATTCATTTCGTATAAGTTTCGCTCTGTTTAAGCTTCACTTTAAGCATTTGAAACATTTTTTGTATTCATAAAAGTATACTGACAGTGTCAAAGATCTCTTGGGACATAGCAAGAGCAAGCAAAAGAAGCGCTCTTTTTTAGCAACTTAATTTTTTCATTTACGCCAGTCATTTCAAGCCCTGTCTGAATTAATCTTCTGAATCAAAGAACCGCCATTTTGATTATATTTCATGCCCCTGAATCATTCAGCATATTGTATACATCGTTCCGTATTCCATCTACATTTTAGCACAGGCAAGAAAATGATTACAAGTACTTACATTAAATACACGGATTTCTACAGTATTATATTTATTATTGTTATCGTTACTACGTATAAGTATTGATATTATCTTCCCTGCCGCAGATCACAGGTATGATATGATGTGTAGCAACTGCCTAGGCTACGTATACGACCATCGAGTACCTCAGCCACACTTTCTTGATGGCCATGGCGCCGCCAAGATGAGTCGCTGCTAGCGAACCAGTAATCAGCAGTCCGATAATTGAGTACGGTATCCACAGCACACTTGAGAGAACGGAACTTTTCAAAGTTGATCAGACCTGGCTGATGCTCTGTAGGGTTTCCATCCAGCAGAAATGTGAAGTCTTTGAGCACCAACGGGAAGAATGGCATTACGGGCATTGTGACGACGGCGGCCAGCGCTTGGCGATACGTCCCCATGTTATTGGTCACATCCAGCAACGCCTCTAGTTCGGTGAGAGCTGCTGCTTCTCGATTTGGCAGTGATACGTCTTCCAATACGCGGGGTGCAGTTTGCAGACTTGACATAATTACCATTGCCGTATGGAAATTGTTCCACTCTGTGCAGAGCTGTATACCAAAAAAAAAAAAAAGTTCGTGAGCCGTGTTCGACTTCAAAGCTTCGCTCTGTATACCTTGGCAACAGTAATTAATTTGCGCAGAAGGGCTCGCTTTTGCTTTGAAGATTTCACCAGATGGAATTCATGCGCAATCCAGTGCGTGAGCTAGGTCGATAGAATAGTTAAAAAACGAGCATAAAAATGATAATCCGTGATTACCATATTAGCGCGGTTTGTCAGTGCACCTATGCCATCTTCATTCACATCCTCGTCATCCTCATCATCTTCGCTATCTTCGCTATCGGATGCAGTAGCATCATCGCTCTTGTCGTGGTCTGGAAGTCTTGGAGCGCGCCACCGTCCGTGAAGATACTCATAAGCAGTGATACTTCGAAATAGGTCGAAATCAGCCAATGTGAGACACCGAGCAATGTCATGCGGGCAAAGCAAGCTCAAGACATTAGGCTCTGCTGCAGATGAAGCTAAAAAGAGGTCTGAGGCCGTGGCAGATAGAGAGGACGCGGTCAACGAAGATGTTGACCAGAAGGGAAGTGGAGAGATATCCTCGATGCACACCTTTTCGTTCAGCAAACGATCGGCATGACGCCGTTTTCCACGGACCTACATAGCCAACAATTAGGCGCATCAGTGCTGGACTTTGATTCAATGAATCCCCTCTTACTTGTGGGTCCATGGCCTTATAGAGGGCCCGCTTTGTTTCATCTTGGCCAGGGAGGCGTTCCAAGAAGCGATAGAGCTTATGCAGCAATGCATTGTCGTTCTTTATAAAGTCAGCGTACTGAATGTCAACCCAGCGTAGAATAGCCTGCAGAATTCTGCACGTATAGCAGTATCAGTTGTTAGTCTCCAAGTGACGGCAATATTCTAAAGGAGAAAAAAACTTATTAATGGTACCTTGATTGCTCCCGGCGCGCCGACGAATGGTACTTTTCAACAAGTCGCTGGAATAGGAGCATATCATCGATGAAAAAGTGGTGGGTCAGGAGAAAGACATCCGCAAATTCAGGGTCTGAAAAAACAGAAATTAAAAAAAAAATATCATAATTTCCTCGTTTTCTGGTCTTCCATCTATATATCCAACTTACCCTGCATGGCAGCACTTGCACTCGTAAGCTCGGAAAGGAGTTTGTCAACCGTACTAGCGATAAGACGTGCAGATGAAAGCTGGGTCTTGTTGGATGTGTCAAACACCATGACGACTTCTCCATTTTCGTATACACGCACCACGTTGGCATCCTCTATAAGATCAAGTTGGAAATAATGAGGGAAGAGTACGCTATGCAATCGCGAGTAATTGAAAACAAACTTACCACATAATGTGTATTTTGGGCTCTGCGTCTGGGTACCCGTGGATCCGGCCGCCACAGCATGGTGCTGACTTGGCCCGGCTAGAGAAGAGGAAGAAGGAGGGAGCGCCATGTAGGAGCGCGCCAATGTAGTGGAGCTAGGGCCCTGCTGACCTGCATAGCTATTGTTGTGTGCAGATGGGTGCTGAGAAAACGGCACGCTCTTTGCTGTAACGGAGTGCGACATACTCCGATCTTGTCGAGAGGGATAACAAGGAGAAGAAGGAACTGGAGGTAAAGGAGCAGAGGAGCTGGACCAGCCAGTGGTATGAGTGCTGCTATAATTATTATTGTGATTGCTGATATCGTCAGTAGTGGTTTCATGCTGATGGTGTTGCTGATCCTCGTCCTCCGAGAACGCATGCGTCTGCGCTGAGTAAAAGGAAGATGGACTGGTGGGCTCCTCAATGTCACCGAGCCGTGCATCACCTCCACATGTACTTTGAAAGCTTCCGCGCGTCGTGGGCATCGTGTCATACGAGCACAAAGAAAAGCGGTAGCCGCCTGCAGAATCATGTCTGTCATTCGTGTCTTCTTCGCTCGCTGACGAACGGACACTTTCGTCAGCCGGTACCGCTTGCTCGTCGATCTTAGATAGCGTCTTTTTGCTTAACATTAAGGATGACGGCCGGCGATGATGACCGATAGTGACGTTATTATCGCTTATCTCCGAGGCTGCCGTGGTGGTAGTTGTATGCGTGGACTGGCTTTCATTGCTGTGCTGCAGAAAAAGCTCGTTCACGAGATGAAGGGAGCGCGGCGATGACTGGACCTCTTTTCGAGATAGCGTACGACTGTTTATCTTGGGAAGCATCTCGTCCTCGGCCAGCTTCAAGAGGATGAGGAATAAGTAATACCGTAATTTAATAACATGTCTTTGTTGTTGCTTCAATCTTTATACCTGTAAATAAGCTTCATCATCATCACTGCTTGTCTGTTCAGGTAATATGGGTCGTCCTTGCTGATCCAAAGCAAAAAGAGAAGTGGGCTTCTTTTTCCGTTTTGCAAGCCGTCTCAACGTCCCCGATGTGGCGGCCCAAGAAGAAGAGAAGGGTGAGGTCGGTGAAGATAGCTTACTTTCGCTGTTTTCGGGTGTTAAGGATGGATCAGAGCGCGTAGATGAGCGACGTCGCGCAAATCGCATCGCCAATAGCGACTTCATCACCTCACGTGCATTGGTCCCTGTTCGGTTCAGCTTGGGCTCACTGGAAATCGACGCCGAGGAGGAAGCGTTATCCCAGACCATACCATAGTCGTCAGCACCACAGGGTTGAGACCAGGGTCTGGGCTTGCTTGAATTGCAGTGGTAGCGATGGGTGGAACGGTGGAGGGATGCCGATACTGAGGACGTGACATACGATGTGCTGCGCTGAGGTGATGACGATTGCTGGACGGTATTGCCGATGGTGCTGCTTCCACTACCGCTACAGTCTGTGCTGATAGTAAGCATGCTAGTGTTGCTTTTGCTTCCGTTGCGTGGGTTGGAAAGTGTGCGCATAAGACGTTTTCCAACTGAAAAGTGGTTGCAAATTGTTTGCCTTTTTAATTCAAATACGAAGAAGAAGTAAATTGGTCTCAACACTTTACCTGTACCATACAAATCATCCCTATCAAGAAATAGACAAGAGGGGGTGAGGAAGGAAGTTAGATTGAGTTCTCCACGTGAAGTATATGATGCCTCTTTTAGGAAAACTTACGGCCGACTGCCACTTTTCTTCATTGCTTTTACATTATGAGCAACGGCATCCAGCGCATCCAGAAGTTGGTTGGCGTGTAGCAAAATAGTCTTGCGGATGATCTACTATGCGAGAGAAGAGACAAATTTGCATAAATAGACATGATACATGAGAAAAAGTACTACCCATATGCTCGCTTCTGCGAACGGGTAGTACAAATTGACCACAGACCTCAAAAACCGAGACATCATCGCTTTTTGCTAACAAATATTTGCAGACTTTTTTAGATGTTTCGTCATCTGCAAGGCAGCTCTTTAGATAGCGCAGATGCTCAAGAATAGCGTTGGCTTCATGCTGCACGGCAGTCAGTGATATAGAAAGTGGACTGACTTCAGGCGCCGAGGGCGTTGCAGCTGTCAACGAGGATGCAGCACCACGTGGTGAACGCTTTTTACTGTGCTTGCCGCAGCTGGGCGGTTTGGCAAGGCTGGCCGTGGTGATGGCGTTGTTGATGGATGCAGCAAGTTTGGATGAGGCGTCAGAGAGTGGTCGATCGAGCGAACTGCGCGTGCTACTGAGGGTTGTGCCCACTATGGTCTGCGGCAAGAGGGTGATGATGGTGGAGAGCGCCGATATAAAGTCTTCACAGTATGTCTAGATTTTGATTTCGATATTAGAGTTTTTAGCCGCTTGCTTGATGATCACTGTCAATCACACGCGTGTGTTTCTGTGTGTGTGTTTCAAGATGACAGCAAAAGACGGCAAGGGCCTATGATGACTTACGAGACCTTGATTGCTGTTGTAATCAAGCCCGCAAAAGACGGATGCTAGGTCTACATGTTGTAATTTTTCTAGAACGAGGTTCTCTGGCGAGGCTTTTGCCATGGAGAAGTGGATGATGGTGGTAGTAAAGGGGAGGGCGAGGAGAAAGAGGAAGGGAACAAGAAAAAGAGTAAAAAGGAAAAAAAGAGTATGCTTTAAGAGCTAAAGTCTAATGTCTACACGCCCTGGAGCTCCTAAATTCGCAGCTTAACACCACTCTTTGTATCCTTTGCCCTCTCAACAGTCTCCGCCTTGGATGGGTAGAGTATCCATCCCCTTTTTATTTCACCTGACTGGTGTGAAGCAATTGATGGATTCAAGGAGCCGTGCCCCCTTGCCAGTAGGTTTTCTTTTTTCCTGCAGTAGAGCGCAAACCGAAAGGGGTAAAACATACACCAGTATAGATTAGTGAATGCATATTGTCCACGGCAGGGTCTTCTACATCAGAGGAAAAAAAAGAGAAGCGCAACGCTCCGCTTCACGTCCCCGCCACGTCTAATTTTTATTTTTCGTTCCTGGCATATGCTGATCTAAGGATTTGGATCGCTTTCATTTACCGAACTTTTCCTACGTATCGGTGTTCTGTAGATTCGGATTACGTCGAAGAGCTTAGTGTGGCTGGTAGCGAATAGGTGAGGAGCGTGGGATGGACATGGGATTTGAGAGTGGAAAGTTTAGGTAGGTGATCGCCTGAACGGATGTCTGAGTTTATACATGTAAATAAGGATGCCGCACACAGACACACGCTCGATGCCGAAAGCCAATTTTTTTTTTTTTGCTTGATTCTCGCGTGTCACAGACTCGTTTGGGCTCAACAAGGGAAGCGATTTGCCGATGGAATTATTCCATTTGATGCTTCTATCTGTAACCCAGGCTTAGGCTTCCTTTTTGTGTCTCTTCTCTCTCTCTCTCTCTTTTACAATCCTTCCTTCCTTTCCCCACACCCCTTCTGTCCTCCGCTTTTCACTTAACCCTATCCTATCATTATCAGCATGTCTTTCCCGGACCGGCCTGTTCGACGGGTGTTGGTCGTTGTATCTGCTGCTTTCTTTGCATCTGTGCTGGCCTATCTCACCCTGGTCGACTCGGGTCAGCAGACCTGGGTAGCTTCCAAACAGACGGTGCAGGCCGGTTATCTGCAAGAGCAGCAACAGCAGGCCTTCAACGCTACCGCACCGCAAGACAGAGGCAACGCAAGTGATCCATGGCAGTGCACTTGCTATTCTTACGACGATACAACTCAGCCCCTTCCCAACCTTCAACCACACAACACCACAGCTGCAGCAGACCAAGAACACGGCGCAGCCTATCCGGTTATCGTCCCAGAAGGTTTTGCACCGCCACCCGAGGACCTGATGCACAAGATCAACGACAATCTTTTGGATGGACGGACGCTCACCATTGCCACTGCTAATTTCGGCATGCGCGACTACCTATACAACTGGATCGAGTCGCTCAAGCGTACCCAGGAGGACAAGTTCTTGGTGTTCTGCCTCGACGACAAACTCTACACCCATCTGGTGAATGCTGGATATGAAGCACATGCAGCCCATATACCCGAGTCGTGGTTCCACCAAGACGTTCCCGCTGCTTTCGAGGAATATTTCACGCCAAAGTACCGCGCCATCACACACGCAAAGACGCTTGTTGTCCAACGTCTGCTTTATCTCGATATTACTGTCTTTTTCTCGGACGTCGATGTCGTCTGGTTGCGCCCGCGTATGCGTGAATATGTCAAAACTTTCCTCGATATTCGCAGAGAAACCCATGTCATATTCCAGCAAGAAGGTCTCGATGAGAGACAGGTCAACACCGGTTTCTTCATGATGCGACCCACCTATGAGATGAAGCGACTCCTTGCGGAGACCATCTATATTCAAGATACCACGGATGGTATGACCCAGCAAGGTGCGCTCAACAAGGCGCTGGACGCCCTTGTCCTTGACATCCGGACTTCCAGCGTCGTTCTGCTCGATGTCTTGTTCTTCCCCAACGGATTCGCCTATTTCGATAATGATCTCTCGCGCACTCGCGGAATCGACCCTTATATTCTCCATGCCAACTATCGCGTAAGTCAATCTAAAGCACATTACACGTAAATTAACTCCTATGGCAATAACAGGTCGGCGATGCAAAACGCGACGAGCTCCGGCAACGAGGATTTTGGTACCTCGACGATGATTGGCTCAAGCGTGTGGATGCACAGACAGAACAAGCTTGGGAGGAAAACATGGATGCCATTATGCCAGGCAATGATGTTTAAATAATTTCACCATTAGTAGCAATAATTTGATTTCATTTTGAGCTGGCTGGTCCGGTTCGTACAAATCTTGTTTCACTTATATCTTGTACAATAATAGACTATACTCTCAACCCACAATGCAAACTTGATATGGTATATACATACGCTTACATCTATATCAATATACAATGCGCTGTACTTTAAACATGAAACGAGCTTTGTTGGAGTAAGGTGTTCCGGGTGCACTAAAAGAATTGACCGCACCACATAAAGAGGGAGCATCCCTTGATTTTATTGCTACCAGTCATTGACACGGCAAGGATGGACAGTGCGGCCCTTGGGTCCGGATCCGCCACCTTCAAGAGGGAACCTCCAGTTGTGCTTGGTGCAAACCAAGGTGTTCCCCAGGACCTGTCCCCATGCCGTCAGGTCCACCTTCTTGTGCGGGCACAATCGGTCGCATTCATACACGTCACCGGAAGCTGTACGGACCCGGATGCGCTGGCTATCAATGGCCTGGATAGGTCGACCACTAAAGTTGGGCTTTGACTGCGATTGGCCTTTGGATGTTTCGACTTCGCTCGCGCTGTCCGATGACTCGCTACTACTGCTACTGCTACTGCTGTTGTTCTGATTCTTGCTTTTTTGTTTGCCCTTCGGATTTCCGACCCTATTAGTTCTTATAGATAGCAATCTGTTTCACTACTCACAACTTTTTCTCCTTTCTCGGGAGCCGAGGCGCCATTGCGGAAAGTATCGAGAGGAGTATCAGGCTGAACAGGTTCACCGAGCATGGTATTGTATCGCGAGGCTTTCTTATCTTTCTTGTCCTTCTTCTTGGCCTTTTTCTTCAACTTCTCGGCTATTTATATACATTTCAGTTGGAAGGTCACAGGATGCAGCAGTGAATGTAGACTTGCCATAATAGTTCCGCTCTGTATCCCATCCTGGTGTTACTGCCTCCCTTAGAAGGTCGCGGACCAACGGAAGTAGATCAATCACCTTTTCTGATGATTTAGCCTCCGAGTGACACAAGCTATGCCCTGTTCCTGGATGAAGACACATACCTGCCAGCTGTGGTTCGAAAGCGATCGCAAATCCCGTATCTGGTTCAATCACGATTAGTACCACTTATCAGGGTTGAGGGGGGGGGGGAAGAAATGTTTATGAATACTAACAAAATAGAGTCGGTTGAGGTCGAGAATCCGAAGATCGCTGTCGATTTGCTCTTGCGACCACGATCGCTCGCAGCCAATCTGTTCAAGTAAAGTAGACACTCTCTGGTGTTTTTGTACAGGGTTATCAAGAATTGTGCTATATGGTGTAAATATAAAATACCATGGAATCGGGCAGTGAAGGCCCTTGTTCATTTGCGGGATTGTCTGACGAGCCTGTTGCATTGGCGAATAAGTGAATGAGACTGTGATTACAAAAGGAAGAATATTCGTACTGTTTTGATAGTTCGCCATATAGCTCTCAAAGAGGGATAAACCGCCCTTATGTTTACCCATGTTGACGACAAAAGGCTCAGAGAATGACGGAACAGTAGCAAAAGTTGTCGGTCAGTCGGTTCGGTCGTGACCCCGCGCGCAGAGTCACACGCCCCTCTCATCTTTTATTTTTTGTTTGCATTCGCACCAAGTGGATACTGCTTTTCGTCCGAAAGTACGCGCAAAAGAAAGTTTGAGCCTTGTATGACCTCTTTATCAACCGGTGATCTTCATCAAATAGTCTATCTGCCAAGCATAATCATACTGATGTGATGAGTGCGTAGGACGAGGAGCGCAAATGGTCCCCTACGTCTCTTCTCCCTCTCAACATAATTCATGCACTCACACGACCAGCATCCGCACGGCTATCGAGGATGCTGCATTCGATGCATCACGACTTCCATGCATTTCAATTTCTGTCACGTGCATATTCTTGCCCACAAAAAAAGACTCATGGTATAGTACAGCAGAAGCTACATCTGTTTATATACAAATAGTCGAGATGCTGTTTGATATGAAGCCAAGGATAGGCTGGTTCATGGGATCATGATCTGGCTGATTGTGTATCTATCATTTTGACAGCCGAGCACGCGCGCACTTTTGTGTCCACAGACTTCTTTCCTTTTTCCGCATGTCCTTCCTTTTGAGACGAACGCGTATCACCCCCACGCTGTCCTTGTCGCGACGTTGCCACCACGCTATCGCGGACAACGACCCTTTTCACCGCCTCGACCTCAGAATTGGCAAGATCACAAAGGTTGACACTCATCCCGATGCAGCTCATCTTTATGTCGAACAAGGTACATTCATTTCCGTTACACTTTCGTTTTCGCTATATTAATTTTTTTTTTTCCAAATTTTCTAGTGAAAGTGGGTGAGCCAAATGACAGAACCATCGTCAGTGGACTGCGACCTTTTATGCCTATGGAAGCTCTCCAGGTATGAGTTTTGCAAACAAGAGGGATACAAAGAGAAACGCCAGCTTATTTTAATGCGTGCGTCTGTCTTAGGACAAGCAAGTGATCGTAGTAAGCAACATGAAACCCAGCAAGTTCCGGGGTATCCTTTCACAAGGCATGTTGCTTGCTGCATCGTCCCCTGCTCCCTCAGGATCGCAGCAGCAGTTAGACACAGTAGAGCTTTTGCATCCACAGGGGGAAGTTGGCGAACGTGTTCTCCTGGAGTCCATTGAACCTGTGGGTGAACCAGACCCTGTCTTGAAGCCAAAGCAGCAAGTATTTCCCGAGGTCGCAAAGCATTTGCGCACAGACGATCACGGCATCGTAAGGTACAAGGGGCACGCCCTGGCTACGACTGCAGGACTCATCAAGGCATCCTTGATAAACAGTCCAATTTCATAAATGATGCATTGCATGCAATAATAGTAAAAAAAAAAATGAAAAGCTAAGTACATTTTCTATGAGCTTACATAATAAGCGTGGCAAAAGAAAAAGAAAAGAGAACGGGCGCAGGAAGGAAATGTAGAGAAAAAGTTGTGTGTGTGAGTGTGTGTATACATGCTGTGTGAGAGAGTGTGTGTGTGTTTGTTGTCGTTGTCGAGGGAGGAAAGAATAAATTAGAAGTATACGGCCCGCTGAATGTAGCGCTCCGGCTTTCGTGGTTTGCCGTAGAAGGGCTCCTGTGTCTTCAGGATATCCTCATAGATGCTGCTGACCGTCTCGTCCCAGACTTGGCGGAAGAATGACGCACCCGTTACCTTCAGACCATGCTGTTCCGCCAATGCCTTGACGTCGAAAGCATCCCGACCCTGCACCTTGATATCGACCTTGGCTTGACCATTTTCCGGTTGCTCATAGGCAATCATTGTGTAGCGATGGTACTTTGTGCCCTTCTCGGGGTGAGGAGGGCAGTAGTCCAATACGACGTCTCCACCCTTCACGACGCTCTCGGTAGTAGACAGCGGCACGTTGGTCCTATTGTTTGAGTTGATGAGCCATCCACATCTCTCTTGTCTTCTTCATGTTCAGTTACTTACAAAAGCCAATGGCAACGCTGCTGGTACGTTTTATTGGCCACGTCCGGAGAGTCTGGTGCTGGAGTTAGCAACTTTTCCTTCTTCCCTTTCTACATTACACGAACGTACCTGGATCAACAAACATCAAGGTATACAGTCGTGGCTCGGTGTGGAAGTTGACAATCTCGACCTCAGGAGCTTGGACAGTCTAAGATACAAAATTAGTATAAATAGACCATCCATAATGTCTTCCCCATCCTAGAACATTACCTCAGCAGGCTTGGTGAAAGTGCCAGGTTCGACAACGCCGTCAGCGCCTTGGGCCCGGATATTGACCTCAACCGTGGGAACAAGACCGAGGGGCAACAAATCAGGAATGACATTCATCTGGGTGATACGCTCCAAAAGACGGGCACGGGGCTGCTTTTCAAACTGCTTCTGGCGCATGTATCGATAGACAGGCTGGCCCATGTCGACTATAAAAATGACAGGTCACGTGTTGGCATGTGTGTGCTGGATACTGCAGCTGTATACACTTGCCTTGGCCGTTCTTAAAGTTGCGCTGAACATCCGGGTTGTTGAGTTCTGACTTGACTTGCAGGTCATATTTCAATGAGTTGAGGGCGGCAAGTTGAGCTGCCTGGGTCGATGACTTGTTGTCTTTTAAAATAGTTGCAATCGTCCATTCAGTTTTCCAATGTCGCTTGAAATAAACTTTCTGTATACCTTTCGAGACGCGCGCAATTTCCTTCTCAACACGAGTAAGCATACGCAGACGCTCCTGCTTATCAGCGTCAATGAGTTTAAGCGCTTCAGCGTAGGCAGCGGTGGAAGTCGAGGAAGAAGTGGCTGTGGACGCGTGACGGGTAGCCTGTTTTGTAATTCAAGGTTGAATTTGACAAGGATTGGCATGGTTAACAGTGAATGCAGTATTCAAAATATAGAAATATACCATTGCAGTACGCTGAATGGCACAGCGTTGGCCAGCTCGTTTGACCCAGGCGCTGAACATATTTTGACAGGTGAAGGGAAGGGAGACACTTTTTGTTTTTCGCTCCCGGCCCTGCTTAGTGGCTTTGCCGCAACTCCGGCTTTTCCCCAGCTAATGATTTCAAAATGCCATTGCGGCGTAAGAATCATAAAATACTACAATAAAATCATTCTTCTCTTTGTTATTCATGTGTTTTATTCAAATAGTACATAGAATGCTTTACAGTCGCTATCATGAATGAAATTACTGATAATTTATAGGTTCTCTGGTGGAGCAATATGCCTATCTTCGTCTCTTTTCAGTCCTGCCCTTCTTTTTTAGATAGATAGCGGCGTAGTGATTCGTGTTTGGCTTCACCTATTCTTATTGTTTTATGAGATCCACCATAAACATTTGCGACTTTCGGCAATCCAATAGAAAAGTACATTAGACTCTACGGTAATACACCGGAAGAGGGTATCGAAGGGTATGCAGCATTGCCATTTCGTGTGAGTGCTCCGAACTTAATGTGCCAAGATAAATGGGCATCCAAAATAAGCTAAAAGTGCAAAGTAGAACGGGCTTTTTTTTTTTTAAAAAAAAAAAAGGTTTTGCCAAGTTGGTTGCATGTGTTTGTGTGAAATAGTGCTGTTTGTGATATGTTGTGAGAAGAGTAAGGAAAGAGAAAGAAACGTGTGGGTGTCAGGTCGAGAAAAGAAGGGGAGTTAACAGGTAAAAGAAAAGAGAAGCTGTGCAAAAGAAATATAAACTACAGGAAGAAATGAGTGTATTGGCGACTCTCGGTATGAATCTCCATCTCAGATAGCTTGAACTCGTTGAGCTCCTGCTTGATTTTCATGGCAAGCAGAGGCGTAAGCTTCTGGCATGTTGCGTTGTTGTCGCAACGGCGGTCGTACTCGCTCGAGCTAAACGTTTCATGGACCTGGATGGTGGGACAAAACTGGAGTCTGCCTGCCTTTTTAGCGCTTGCTGCAGAGGTCGAGGTGGGCACCGTGGTGCTTGCGCTGACGAGGCTTGTCGAAGAGGAGGACGCAGCTGGCCGCAGTCGGGGGGAGCCCGTCACAGGCAAGCCGTACACATGCGGCGGTGGTGGCGGCGGCTCCATATCGGAGGATGCATCGCTTGGGCTATCCTGCTGCGTGAGGGAAGGCATGCGGCGGCGCTGCCCCCGATAGGATGATGCATTCGAGGGTGTGGGCGAGGGCACAGACGCACTATGGCTTGTGGACATGGTATCGATGCGCGGCGGCCGTCTGCTATGCGATGCAGGGCTACTGCGGCCGCCGCTTCGCAATGCGCGCAGGTCACCCGAGTGCTGCTCGTCGTCGTCCTCTTCTTCTACCACAGTCATCGCGTTGTTCTTCTGGAACAAATTTGAGAGGGACTGCATGGAGCGACGGCGGAACGATGCGCGTCGGTTCGTGCCTTTGCAGCTAGCCGTCGTCGCGGCAGAGATCACCGAGCTCGCATCATCATTTGCGGTGCTCAGCGACGTATTGGATCCATTGCTGTGAGAGCCTAGCTCCGTGATGTTCTTGTTGCTGCCCTTGAGCTGGCTGACGCTGAACACCTTTCGTAGTCGCTTGGAGAGGGACAGTTTGGTATTGACGGACATCTCGGATCGCAGCGACATGTTGGACGATACGGAGGTGATTGACGAACGGCGACCAGTGCTAAAGTCGGATGCGGCACCCGTTACAGACGAAGCGGTAGATGAAGAGGAGGAGGATGGGCGGGATGCGTGAGGATACTGGTTATGGTGGTGGTGAAGAGAGTGCGATTGATGTTTGTTGGAGGGGTGCATGCTTGCGCGAGGTCGTGGTGAGGGTGATTCCTCGCGACGTGCATGGTGGTGCTGCTGCTGTTGCTTGAGCAGAGTCGTGGACGATGGACGCCGACGGCCGCCGGACGGAACTGGAGTGGAGGATGATTTATTGATTTGCAGCGATTCACGGGAAGAGGCTCGTGAGCGATGGTGAGGACGGGTCTGTTGAGCGGAAGAGTAGTGTGGAGGGTACTGATAGTAAGAGGGCATATAGTAGCCGTAGCCTTGCGCATAGGATTGCTGTTGTTGGTACAGCGCCCAATCGCCGTACTGTTGCTGCTGTTGGTACGACCATACCGCATCCTAAAGATCAACAAACAGTCAGTAATCAGAATCCTCAAGATAAAATAAGAAAAAGGAGTTGCATAGCGTGTCAGGAGCAAAAGGATATCCCGGGCAGAGAAAGCGCGCGCATATAACCCTAATGGGGTGCTCTGCATGAACCAAACGCCATGCTCCATGCTTTTTCTGGTAATCCTGGGTGGGTTTCGTTTCCCCTTCGCTCCCTCAATCTCCCCCCCCCCGCACACACACGTACACACATACATGCATACATACATAGCACACATACACACACAACCCCCATTACCTCCACAAAATAGAGCTTTTGCAAACCCTCTCCCTTTCCCTTGGACAGATCAACGCAAAATGGGAAAAAAGGTACTTGCCTGATCATAGTGTTTTTTCGGAACCAGGTAATTCGCGAGGGTCGTATCATCATCGTCGACTGGTTCGTGCAGCATGTTGTGCGTGGGTTTCGAGACTGTAGGGGAAGGAGCTGTAGCGGCCATGACGTGCTGTGTAGATTGTCTAGAGAGAGAAGAGGGCGAAAAGATGGCGTGTATAGGTGGTGGGAAAAAGAGAACGGATGTAGGTCTAGTTGTATATAGGTAAATCGGCAGATAAGCAGGTAGGGAAGAGGGCCACGTTTCAATGCAAGAGAGAGAATGAGTGAAGGGCGAAAAAGAAAGAGAAAGAGAGGATGGTTGAAAAGAGGGAAGAAAGGAATAAAGAGGGTAGTATCAGTCGTGTGTGGTGTGTCAAGTGTTTGGGCTTTGAGGTATGTACAAGTACACGACCGGTGGAAAGTTGGAGCGAAGGAAGAGGAAGAGAGGAAAAAGAAACGAAAAGTGTACACGGAAAAGAGAAGTGCCTTTGGCGTGTGCAAGTGTTGTGCGTTGTGTGCACAATAAACAAAAAGGATTGGGAAGGGTGGTTGATGGGAAAAAGGAAGGTTGCACTGGAGCCAAGCGGGCGCAAAAAGTAGACCCGTTTACTCCGCTGAGAAATAGGAAAGGCAATGCTTCAAAAAAACACGGCAAACGAGATGACCCCAGCAAGCAGCGACTTTAAAGTGAGTCCTTGAGCTTCCACTCCTGAAGACATACTGTATATTCTCGTAAAGTCCCCTTCTTTTTGTGTATCTCCCTGAAATCCCGGGATTCGTTTCTCTCTTTCCATTTGCTTCCGTCTTGCTTTTTTCCCTCTCTATATATGTAGAAAGTCCTGTATCCTCGCGTGATCCACCCATGCTAATTTTTTAGCTTCCCTTGGTAATGCCGACCTGCAGCGAACGGGCAGGCTTCTTTTGAACAAACCCGGTCTTGTGCAACCTTATCTCCGTCACACAGAAATTTGCCGCATTCATTTGGCTTTTTTTTTTCCTCGGCATCAGCTTACTTGTCAAATTAAACCAGAAAGAAAGAAATATATAAACCTGTAATCAAACAGAACAGTAATGCATAAACACAATCACTCTCCCTTTTTTTTAATAATTATATGACATTCTTCTGGATATATAACACTAAAAGGGGAGACTTACTAGCAGCTCAAATTCGCGGACGAGGATGACGCGGGATTGAACAAATAAAGTGGGTGACACAAAGAGCTGAAGTACTAAATTTTTTTTCTGCACACGCTAAGCTGCAAGGCAATATCTCTTCAGCCAATGAATGCGATCATCTCCTGTAGGCAATTTCGCAGATAATTTTTTATTGATCAGCTCTTTAAGCAGAGAGGTAGCAATGAGAGGAGGAGGAAAAAAAAAGTCATCCCATTATCTCTCTCAAAACTGTGAGTGTGCAAATTACATCATTTGTCACATGCCCCTTTTTTGGCGCCCTTTTTCTGCGTTCACTCTCCCCGGGGACCGGTTTGCAATGATTTTCCTTTGCGGCATTGTTCGCTACGGACAAAGAGATATATCGCGTGGAGACAATCAGTTCGAATTCGAATGCACGTGTTTTTTGGTACGATTACATCGGCCCGTGCACGTTGAGAGCAAGACAAGAAATATGTGTCATAGCCATTTTATACCATCTATCCATAATTATGAGATGGGCGGTTGTGTCTGCATCTTGGCATTGTTTCTTCAAGGGCAAGGCGGACTCTAACATAATAAGTTTATATTTTTGACAGCGAAGCAAAATGCGCCACACATGGGTAGTACATATTTTTTGATGTGGCGAACCGCATCACTCGTCTACCCAATCATATTGCACAACCAGGCTCACGAATATTATCTAGACACATGACTGTGAGGCTGCAAAATATTCTGTTTACGTTTGTGTACCTATTTACCCATAAAGGCGTGCCAATCAATTAGATCTGGTATGCCCTACCCTCTTTGGCTATATTCCGTATACTACGCATGATCTTCTTGTGCAGTTTCTTTAATGTTGCAAATTATACTTTTTCACACCAGCATCATACCCGAACTCCGTCTTCATTTCATCCAGCTTTATATTAACCTTGTCACAAACTAGCCTATAAGAGGGACTCTAAAGTTAGTTGCTGATCAACTGAGAAGCTCACTTTTCTGTACATCTGCGCGCAGGCCGCGGGTGCTACCCTCGATATGCGGCCGCCTCTGCGCCTGTAACTGAATGCGCGTTGAGTCATAATTTCAAATTTTGTTACCCCAGATTTACCGATGGTTGCAGGCGGACATCTGACACAGAGGCAGCATGTCTTTGAGGGGGGGGGTTATTACAGTCGTGGACACGGGACCTGCTGGTGTGTGGGCTATCTTGATTTCGAGCAGAGATAGAAGGAACAAAGGGAAGAGTAAACAAGCGGAGCTTCAACGCACGCTAGGTTCATTACCATGGTGCAGTCTCACTTTTGGTAATGGAAAAAGCGGAAGACAGACCTTCGGGAGAGAAAGGACGACAGGGAAAGGACGAATCGAACAGAAAAAACGCGAGTGGAAAGAAGGGAAGGGCAAGCGTAGGAGAAGGACGGAGGTGAAGCATAGTTGCCCCAGTAACAGGAGAGCAAGATACCAATTTGACCAGCTAAGAATCTGCATTCGTTGAACAGATCCATCTTTTCTCACGAAGCTACGTAACTTTTTTGAGGGAAGTTAAATGGCATACTATGGCTCCACTGTCAAGCTTACGAAGATGTCAGATATCGAGAACCGTACCTGTTTTTTCTAAAGTTTCTCCAGAAAACACCCGCGAAGTAAAGAACTGGGACATGTGTTGGACATGATAACATAAGCTTGCAACAGCAGAGTTCTAGGATATATAATTGACATATCTTTGGCGCAAATAAAAGACAAAAAGGGCGGACAAGGGGTTGTTTCGTTCAGACAGCATGCTCCCAATCATATTGAAACCGTATAATACGCACAATAGCAAATGTCGAAAAAGGCCAAATGTATCTTCCATCAAGTAGATAATTTTAGGCATAAGCTTTCATGAAGACCGACACTTCATGAGTGTTCTGAGAATCGAATGCAAATGTCTCATTGTGTTTACTAAATATCTTTCAGATTTTGTGTCCATGAAGATCGTACATAGCATCGTTCTGCCTATTTTACACACATATATGTGGACTTGAATAGAGTAATATTATCTCAAATGACACGAGATGAACCCACAGCCAAGGAAACACTAGACTCCATCAGCATCTTTTGTGCCTTTATGCAGAAATGGTTTTTGAACACATGTACTTATGAAGAATGAGAATTGGAGATATGTAAGAGTCAACAGACATTGAAGCTTCAGATATCTTGATGAACTTGGTGGGTAGTGTCGGTAGGATCGTCTTGCTGGTCTGACCAACTGAATTTGCTTGCGACGGAGGAGCCAAAATAAAGGACAAAGAAAACACAGACGGCGACAGATACATAAAAGCACAATTGTCGCTTGTGGCGTGTGGAAACCATGCGGTTCATGCGCCCATACGATTGTTTGAGCGTTTGACCGAGCCCGCCAAATGCATTATGCTATAAATAACATAAGTGAGTCAAGCATAGTCCACGAATACTTGGTAGCACGCTTACAGCGTCATCAAGGTGACGGTCTTGTTCTGTGACATCTTGGTGCATGTCAATAGTAATCTATGACTCGAGTGAGCATGCAAGGCATAGTTACAAGACAGATGCTTACGTTCTTCAAGGCAGAGAGCTTTGATCCAAGTTCGTTCATCCGTACATCGTTTTGTTGTTCAAAGACATAGCCACTGCCGCTGTTATCAGGCTGGTTTTTAGAGCCCTCTCCCCGGTTGGACCTATGCAATGTAAGTACATTAAGAGCACATTGGAACGCGCAAATTTACCACATGGTACGGCAAAGGGGAGCGCGGAATAAGTGGGAAGACGGAGTTCTCGAATGATCTCCAGGTATGCATTTATGAATTTAAAAGGGCTGAGGGTATCTGCGTTTTATTATGGTCTGCTAATAGTCTAACATTATAAAAGGTCTTGAGCCAGGTCATCAAATAGAGCATTCATCTCTTGTATGTTATCATCATAATTGTCCTCTTCCTCTGATTCCGAGCTCGGCGGTGCATGATCGGATAGGTATGATTCTCCATGGTCTTCTTCCTCCTCCGAAGCGTCATTCTCCTCGCCATCGCTGATCTGTATCCGCTCCGTATCCTGCTGCAAAAGAGGATCACCTGCCTTGGCAAAGGCTGCCGTCTGGGGATTATTTGACAGGGCAGTGAGAGGATCACCCTGGCTGTCGATCATCTTGCGTCGCCGTTCAGCCGCTGCACGTCGCACTGCGCGCAAGTCGTTTTCATCGTCGTCAAAGAAATCGTAATCGTCCAGCATGAAGCCAGCCGCCTCCGCCGCACGCCGACGTCGTAGACCACCGCTCATAATATCTTTCATCAGCCTGTCCACCATGTGTTTGTCTGTCTCGGCCAGATGCGCATTCAGCGCCGCACGCAGACCGGCCTCGTCCACATTCTCGTCTGTCTTGTCCACGAGCATGCCATCTTGCTCAAACTTGTCCAGATCCTCCTCGTCGCTATTTTCATCCGCACCGCCTACACCAAAGAATTCGTCCTCGGACTCCTCGGCTTCGGCGTCAAAGTATGCATTCTTCTTTCTTGTTTGGGCACCGGCTTGTGTGCCATCCGTGGGCTCGGTGGGTGCAGGCGAGCGCAATTTCTTGCGTGATTTTTCCTCTTGACCATTATCGTCTTTGTTCTCACCATCCTCTTCATCAAGCACGGTCAGCTTGCGTTTGCGTCTCCGCTGTGTACTTTGGATCATATCCTCCTCATCCGTATCATTGTTTCTATTTTCTGGACTCTCGGCAGATGGCTCGTTTTCGTCGCCGTTTTCGTCGCCTGATAAGTCACCAAGATCACCATCCTCTTCGTTGGATGACACAGTGGAGGAGCCTTCTGACTCGTGACCATCCTCGTCACCGCCCCAGTCTTCGTCATCGCTTTCGCCAGAGAGCATAAGCTGTTCTTGATCGTCCTGAATTACAGGTGCCTTTTTAGGCTGTTTGGGTTCAAAATGCTGGCGAACCTGAAGCTCCATCATTCTGGCTTGCTTTTCCCTTTCCACCTAAAGTCCATATCAATACCTTTTCCTTCTTTTATATGTCTAAGGAAAGAGTACCTGTTTTTCGGCCAACTCGCGGGCTGAGGAGTAATCGCCACGTGCCTTGGCTTTCGCTTCAGCTTCAATGCGTCGCTCCAGCGCTTGCTGAGATACACGGTCGCGCAACAAAGCGTTTAAATCGCGGTGGCTCATGTGTTTAATTCGCTTGGGTGAGGGTGCTAGCTTGGACCAGGGTGACCGGAACTGCTCAGGCGAGGGTACGATTCTACGTGGGCTAGGGCGATTGATGATCTCAAGTTCGTCATCATCGCTCGGGATATGGGGGCGGGTGTCTTTGGGCGGAGGCGTTGTGCTACAAGCAGGTGTGAGTATATCTAGTATGAATACAGATGGACTAGGATTACTTACAGCATTGGGTCAGGCGAGGGTTCTCTGTAATCTTGGGCATCCTTGGTAATTTGTTCCTCTCGCTGCTTGCCTTTTTCAACCAGGTCACGAATAGCAAATGTACTGTAGCGTGGAACAAGCTCGGCAGCAGCGGTACGAGCCAAACGTTGGTTCTCGCGGTGCATCTCTTTCTGGGCCTTAACAGACGCGACGCGAGGCCGTTTTGGTTGGTTTTCAGCGTCTCTCTTGCGGACACGGCGCTGGCGTGGTCGGGTTGGGGTCTCCGTAGTGAGTCCATCCTGTTCTGCCTCATCATCCCCGCTTGAGCCGCTATCGCTTTCACTTGCATTTTGCTCTAAGAAGTTGACACGACGACGACGTGCAGGTGCATCGAGAATGTCGCTTGCGCGAATTCGCTTGGTGCGCCGAGCAGTGGGCGAAGCCATGACTTGATCGTTGTCATGCTGATTATCCATAAAAGCTGTTCTTCGGAGAGGAGACGCATTGCGGTTCGCTTCCAAAACGTCTTGTACGGCTTTTGAAGTGGCGGCTGAAGGTGTCCTGAATAGAACAGCGTCGGGATCTTCGTCGCTGCTGCTGCTTTCACTTGCAACGTGGTCTTTGGATGGACGCGAGTGGCGCATTAGACGTCGGATGCCTGCAGACAGATTGAGATTATCGATCCCAGGGCGTACTTGGTCCAGCAAGTCATCATCGTCCTCCGAGTCAGACGGTAGTAACGAGACCGAGATTGGCGCAGGCGTAACTGTTTTCGCAGGTGATTTGGTGGGTGAATCAACAGCAGGATTGGGAGTAGACGGTGACCCTGCGTTGTCTCCTGGGATAGAGTCTTTGGCAGGCGCTCGGGTTACAGATTCCTCGCTCACTTCCATTGTGGACGCGTGAAGGTCGCAGAAGAGAAAAAAAATAAAAAAGGAACGCGCTCAAAATTCGAAGCGCGCCCAGACGCGTCAAATTTCTAGGTGACACCCCTTTAAGCCGTGGGACAGGCCGTCTGTGTCCACAGCTTATCGGAGAACAGAGAGGACAAAAAGTATAATTGGGAGCTAATCGCAAGCTTGCAAAGATTGCTCGTAAAACTGAACAACAATTTCCACGCTTGATAGTATGGGCAGTTGGGATAGATAATTCTCCTTTCTTCGCCACCACAGCGTCTGTGAAGGGACAATGTCTTAGGACGATTGATTTCTCTACGTGTATGCGTTGCGACTACCAGTTTAGGGGGTATGTGTACCATGGTCGCAAAATGCACCGGCACAATCAATTGCTGCTATCCCAAGGAGTACCTTTCTACAGTTCTTGGAGTGTTATTCCTACACCCAATTTGGACGAGCAAGCACCTGCTTGCAGCTCCCTTGCTAAAGAACAATGAATTCATCTATAGCTGTCACTGGCTTCGCCTTCCTTAAAGGCAGTGTTCGGCTTCACATATCTACTGATGGGGTACCCACTTACCGCATTGTTAGTGATCCTACAGTCCTCTTTTCTACACGTCTGAGGTAAACATGCAGTATCCCTTGAGAGTTGTTCTCCTTCATTACCGTCAGTTCTCTTTATTAGCTATCTTGTATGTCAGTATCATAACAGTTTGTATCTGGTTGCAGTGCTTTGTCTAGCTTGGAATGTGAGAAAGAAGATGTCTAGCAAGGAATAATAAATTTACCATTCTCATTCTATATGCGTATATAAGCCAAGTTGCAGCTATATATTAGGCCTCCTGTATGGGCTCTTTAGTGCAACACTCTACATAACTTCTCAGAGTACTATGGCAGAAGAATCAGTATATGACTCAGGAAAGCGCCGATTCATTGAGGCGTATCAACTCTCATTTGCCACTTGTAATAAGAGCGCTTATCAGTCAACAAATTCTGGTTCCATTATCCTCAAATATGATTATAAAAGCACGAACTTCAGAATACCCACATTGTATTTCTTTTGGTATCAAAAGGGGGGAAGAGAGAAAGAAAAAGGGAGACAGTCTCTGTACAACTGATAGGGTATGGGTGGTATCGAGATAAACCCCAAAACCATACCAGCATGCGAGTGTACTTTTTTTTGAGGGAAAGGGGCAAGTGCTGTAAAGAGTAAGAAAAAAAACACGAAGAGAAAGAGAGATTTGTGGGATGGGTGGAATAGTTATCGGAGAGCGGAAGAGGAAAGCGTGATAGAGAGAGAGGAAAAGAGGAAGAGGGGAAGGGGTGTTTACTTGGCAGCATTGATCAAGTCCTCACGAGTCTCAATGATAGCTGGGGTATGGATGGTCTTGCCCTCGACAATCTCGCGCAGACCCTCGCCAGCGTAAGACACCCAGGGAGAGATCTCAAACTGCAGCTTTTCATAGTCGTCCGCGTTGTCACCCACGACCTTGCCACCCGCAGCCTCGATGAAACGAACGTGCTGAGCAATGATATCACGTCGGGACGTCTCGGGGCTGTCCGAGCCGGAGCCGGGCGCGTTCTTCAGGGGCGAGAACTCCTCCTTGCGGTCGACCTCAAGCACGCTGAAGCGCTCAGCAAAGGGGAAGACATCGAACACGAAGCACTCGAGCTTCATACCGCTGTTGGCCTTGGGGGAGATTTGCTCACCGGTCTCGAGGTCAGTGTACTTGATCTTCTTCTTGGCGATGTGGTATTCGAGGTCGGCAGCGAAGGAGGGGACGCGCTCCAGGAAAGCGGTAGAGAAGAAATGGTTGACAATGTTGGCGGCGCCAAACATGAGCGAACCGTCCTCGTGGCGCTTCTCGGACACCTCCTTGGAAATTTCAGAGTACTCGACAACGCCGTAGCGACCGTTGCGGAGACACACGACACCGACGGGCTCCTCCGGGGCAGCCTTGGCAGCGACCTTGACACCACAGTCGGTCTGCTTGGACACGCAGTAACCAATGAAGGCAGGGTCGGCGACGCGGGCCAGACAGTTGTCCACACAGTAGCAGTGCATGTATTCGACGCCGCGCTCTCGGAGCGATTCGATCACTCCCGTGTTCTGCACAGCGGTGTAAATACCGCCGTTGCCGTCAGGGGCAATGGCCACCTATTCATAAACATCAGCCAATTGCCTCTTTTTCTTCCATTTCCCACTTTTTTTGGATAAAAAAAAGTATAGAACTTACCTTGCTCTTGGATTCAAGGATAATCTTACCATCCATGGTCAGGCAGGGGAGGGTGCCTGTTTGTAATAAAAGGGTCAGATGAGGCTGCAAGCGGAAGGAAGGGGTACGCATTGTTTGTTTATGTATGTGTGTGTGTGTGTTTACCTTGTTTGAAGAAGATAATGTTCTTCTCCTTGACGCCAAAGAAGTTGTTGGCCTTGAAGAAGTCATAGGTAGCTTGATGGGTAGGACCGGAAGTCATGATGTACCAAGGGATGCAGCCCTCAGCAGGATCACCCGGCTTTCTGTACTGGCGGGCCAAGTCTTGCAGACGCAGGATACGCTCAGCCTGGAGCTGGAAAAGCGACTTGCCGGAGGGCAATTGGATGTCATAGCAACCCTTGGGGGCGCTTGAGCCCAGACGCGTTCCCTGGCCACCTGCCAACAGGATAACCGCAACCTTGCCTTGAGCAATCTGCTTCAAACCGATGGTCTTCCATTCGTTGACAACATCAGGGGAGGCCTTGATGACGGAATCCAGGACATCCTCGGGGAGAGGTTCGACCGCAGCCTCCTGGTTCTTGGCTTGTTCCTCTGCACCCTCCACAGCCTTGGTATAAATATGATTGACGCGTTCAACGTCGAGGGCGGCCAGCTGGTCGTACAGCACGCGCTGCTCGTCTGCCGGAAGCTCATCAAAGAAGCGGAATACATGGCCCTGGCCTGCGTTCTCGAAACGGGTCTTGAGAGCTTCCAGATCGGAAGGAAGGATGTCAGCGACGGTCATGATGGACAATTGTTGAGAGATGAAAAGGAAGAAGAAGGGGAAAAGTTCAATAGTGGGTGGTCTGGATTTCTATTTTAAATGCATGCACCGTGCTCCAGCAAATGAGCTGTCATTATTCCTTTTTCCCCTCTCCCCCTTCCGAGGATCGTACTTTGAATTTAGTAACACCAATTCAAACCTAATTATAGAACCGTTGTCCTTGTTCCTGATTCATCTAATAGAAAGCATTTACTGGCTGGCTGACTATGTATTTCACTATTATTATCCTTACTACATGTCTTATTTTTACCACGCCACAACTCTGTCTTTACTAATATGTTTTTCTTACGTGTCTATCTATCGTCATTGTACAGAAAAATGCCATGTTTCATCCCAGTAATCAATTCGATGTATCACATCTGCCAGATAAGCTTTTTCTGTTATTTGATTATTTATTCACTAATCAATCATCAATTCCCTATATTCGATCGAACACGTCCATTTTGCATTTCGTCTTTCATTGTGACTGTGCTGAGCCCACCTTGTCCCTTGCTTGCTGGGCTGTTCTCGAAATAGCAATGGTCTACATGTCAGACCGAATAACCGAACCATGCACCTCCCTTATTTTGTTTTGAGATTATCCTCGAAAGGCCAGATCATTCGGAAAGTCTTCTGCACAGTAACGTCACTTCCATTCGATGATGCTGCCCGTAGTAAGCATATGCTGCTGCTCTACTCTTATCATGGATGGTCACATGATGATCTTTGTATTTGAGACAAAGCCTTTTGTCTTCAATGAACATATGTCATGATGCGAACGCGTGCCATCGATGATGCTACTGTCATATGAGGTCCCGTAACAGACCTTACGATCGCGATCATGCGTCCCATTTCGTACACGTGTGAAGACCTGTTGGCTCTTCGCCAGTGGCTCTCCAAAGCACGGGTCTCTCTTTCAATTCGTGCACGTGCTTCATGCTGCCCCGAGCCAGCCAAATGCAGTAGCTAACACGAAGCATTTATCACGGACTTCCAATTGATTGCATTAACATCATGCTCTTTGCTAAAGAAAACGAGGCGGACGCGCGCGGATACATATAGTTCTCAATACGAGGATACTACCTCCCTCCTTTGACAGGCACTGCTGTCATGTCTTTTAATTTATGATATTGCGCTACATGGGATAGTCGCGGGATCCCAGCGTGTGTTTTGTCTGTCTTCTTTTGAGAATAATGTATGTACATGATCCTCGAGTCTACTAATTTTAACAGCCAGTAGACCCTTAACGCAATGTCTACAGCACAGTAGGCCAGTTCATATATCGTATCGGGGACATTGGATTCATCCGGCCAATCTTGGCAGCAAGTCTCATCCTGAAGCTTTATCAGGCGATACTACTCATTATAAAATTCTCACATAGATATAATCCTTTCGCCGCAGGATGACTACTATAGCACCGGTACTAGAATTAACATACTACGTTGGAAAGTAAATGATGTACATATAAGGCTGAAACTTAACTTCAAGGGATTTCACAATGTCTATTATGCACTCCATCTCATACGTAAGGTTTCATACAAAATATACATAAGTACATGTACTTCTTTATTACTAAGAAGTCTTGAAACCAGAAGTCTCTGAGATTCAGATGAGACCACCAACTCAAAGGTGGTACTTACCTATATTTGATGTTCTTTGCTTCACAAGCTCTGAAAGATCTAAGTCAAATAAATAATAATGTGCACATAGAGATTTAAACTTTAAGGTGCTTCTTTCAAAGGATCAAATCGTAAATTTCATATTGCGCCTTGTGAGATACATGTGTATGTAAATAGGTGTATACCTCGATATAAGAAGGACATGTTACGATGAACATAAAAAAAGGCTATGTTTAGATAAATCGTCAAGCTAATAGAATATCTGCTGTGCCAAGTGATGTTTTCATATCCCGTGTTGGGTCCAAATACCTTTAGTACAGAAGGACAAGGAAGCTTTGATCGTTTAAAATACAGGCGCAAGTGTCGTCCGATGCATTGGCGCAGAAAAATTGTTAGTGGCGCTGTATACTTTGCATTTTTCCCTCAACTTTTGTCCCAGCATAATCAAATGCATCCCAAGTTTCCTTAATGAGGCCATGCGTCTGCATGTAGAAATGGGCCGCAGTGTGCACTTTCTGATCCGGTGTTGATCTTAACCAAAATGTTATACGAATTAAATACCCCGCAATGAAAACTCCGTATTTCATTGTTGAAGACGCTTTGACTCACCATGAGACATGATATACGCCAGGAAGGAAAGAGACTTTAAATAGTGGGAATATAAATGTATAACATAGTGTACTCTCCAAAAGCTGTCCCCGTGACATGGCACGACGTGCAATGACGTGCTGCAAGAATACAAATCCTTATGCTTACTGAAAAAGTTTTACCCGCGCATCCAAAACAGGAAGACCTGAAATGCAACAAAATTGGCGTTTCTGTCAATTTTCTCCGCCCCCTCTTCCTCTTGTCCTTCAGAGCACACACACATACACTCATGTCAACTGAGAAGCCGCTGCCTGTACGGCAGCTCCTTATCATTTGTGCATGTCGTTTTGCGGTAGGTTTCAAACAAGTAGAAGAAATATTCGAGCTGCTCTTCATGCTGAATCAAAATGATCTTTATGTTTCCAGGAACCGATTAGCCTAACTGTCATATTCCCATTCGTCATGTTTGTAAGTATTCGCAGAGACATATGTGTATCTGCTAACTCTTGTCGAATTTAGATGATCCGTGACTTCAATTTGACAGACGAGAAGCATGTAGGCTACTATGTGGGTCTTATTACATCCTCCTTTGCAGTCGCGCAGCTTCTTAGTGGTAGAGTGGCAACTTGTATCAGCCAAGATCTTCATCATTGACACAACGATGGTAGTTATTCCTTGGGGTATGCTTTCGGATCGTATTGGTCGCCGCCCTGTTGTCTTGAGTGGCCTTCTGGGCACGCTCCTCAGCATTCTCTTCTTTGGCTTGTCAAAGTCTTTCATCTGGGCCTTGCTGTCCCGTAGTCTGTGCGGTTTATTGGTAAGCATGCTTTCCAAGGATAAATAATATGCATGAACCTAGACATAATAAGTTTGTATTTCATTCTTTTAGAACGGCAATGTCAGTGTCCTCAAGAGCATGGTGTCCGAATTGACGATGGAGCATACTGCAGCCCAAAGAGCGCGAGCATTTACAATGCTACCACTTATGTTTGGGTTGGGCAGTATCATTGGGCCTGCGATGGGAGGTAAGTGGCGGATTTATTCTCCTCGTGAGAGTAAATCAAGGCGTAAAGGAAAGTTTAATTTAACGGAGGACAATATTCAATGGCTATTCTCCATCAGGCCTCCTGTCCAACCCGGTCCGGACTTTTCCATCCATCTTTGCTGACCGTGGTCTTCTCACGGATTTCCTCATCGAATATCCATACTTCCTGCCATGCTTCCTATCTGCCGTGATCTGCCTCTGCAGCATGACCTTTGGCTACTTCTTTCTTGAAGAGACGCTCCCGAGCGCATTGGCAAAGAAATCAGCCGAACTGCATAAGCATGATAACGGTAGCGAGCGTGATCCTCTTCTCAGCGAGACAGATCAACAGCATGATCAGGCATACAATACCTTTGACGACCGGGTCTCAACCTCTTCCTCATCCAAGTTAAAACACAGCCCCGAACCGCCACCCACCTTTCGCGAATGCTTGACACCGTCTGTACTTGCGATCTCTTTCACCAATGCTCTGTTTGCCTATCAAGCCATGTTTTACGACGGTGAGTTTTCTTATTCAGTTGCAATGTCTCAACTACATACTTATTTTATCATATCTGTATATACAGAGCTCTTCCCTATTTGGACAGCTAGCAATCGCGAGAACGGCGGCCTGGGCTTTCAGTCGGACGAAATTGGCACGGCCTTGGCGTACTCTGGCATTGTCACACTTGTGGTACAGCTCCTGATCTTGCCTCGACTGACGGCGCGTTTCGGTCTGCTGCGTCTTTTGCGGTTCTTCCTTTTCTCCTGTATCATTCTCTACTTTTCGCAAGGTTATATCCGCTATCTTTACGAGATGCCGCTTTTCAGTGCACCCAAGGGATGGGTCTGGGCTGGTCTTTTGCTTGCCCTGACCATCAAAACACTCTGTCATAGCATTTCATTCACGGCTTGCACGATTCTCACCAACGACGTGGCGCCTCGCATGGATGCGCTTGGAACAGTGAATGGCTTCTCGCAATGTGAGTCACTTCTAAAATTTTGACGGCGAGCTTTTTGTACTCATTGTCCGTGTATCAATTTAGGTTGTGTAAGCGGCATGCGTGCCTTTGGACCTGCATCTTGCGGTGCTATATGGTCTGCGTAAGTTTCCTTTTGCGGTGAGCCCTTATGTGTACGACTGCTGACCTAATTCGCCAAATATGTAGATCACTGGCAGCGGACACGATTCCATATGCTATCCGTACTCAGATCACTTGGATGTTTATGGCAGCGGTGGGTGCTATCACATTCTACACAAGCATCCGTTTGAAGCCGTCCGATTTTGACATATCAAAGCAAATGAGAGGCCGCCAGGATGAAGAGGTGCTTCCTGACCGAGACGACTGAAAATCCCTTTACAGTATGCATATACATGCATAATCTGTATTGCGAGAAATATACCTTAGCTACGTATCCATCCCGCGTTCGCACTGTATATAAGATATCAATAGATAATCAGCGTAAAAGAAACAATGAGGACTTCTATACGAAATTCTGTGATTCTGTCTAAAATTAGAAAACCACGTGGTCCCTGGTGATGGAGTATTTGTTGTAGCTGAATGCATGATACAGTGGCAAAATTTACTTTATTAGTCAGGAGCATAGAAGAAAGGAATGATGAAAAGGCGCGCGGTTTCGGTCTTGGCCTCAATCGTGAGTAAGAGTGGAGTAGGTGACGGTGCGGAGATAGCAAGACAACTTTGAACGCCATTTGCGCATTGGATGACGGTGTCCCTTTTTTTTTTTTTTTTTTGTGC